>JAHLMI010000004.1:3000000-3473510 GCA_019915075.1 Strobilurus stephanocystis
TACGTTAGATGGTGTCACATTGTCGCTCCCTGGTTGGAGAGTGAGTATTCTTTGTAGGTAAGCTAAAGCTAGCTCGTCAGTGCCCATCAGATGCAGACGATTGAGTGGGCCAGACCGTCGATGCTCAGCCATTGTGCTTCTTCACTGAATCATTGTTGGCAAGCATGATCCTAGCGGCAAGGAGTAACGCATCTGAGCGCGCGTAGAACAGGGTGGTTCTCGTATGAGGAGCGAGGCCATTGATATTCGAAGTTAACCATTTGCAGGCCGGACCAACTTGAACGATTCCCACATTGAGTCTTTTCCGTTCAAGTTGGGCCCTTGCTCTGGGAAAGGATGAGTATGGACCGAGATATGAAAGAACACGCTCACCAAGATGCATTTCGAAGCGAGCCGCCAGGGGATTGGCCCTGTGACTACATTCCATTTGCCCCAAGAATCCGATCCGTTCGAGTTCCGATTTCATCGTCAGAGTCTGAACTTCCGTCCTGCGGATTCCAACGGGCGTTTGAAGGTGAAAGTCCAGCCCATAGATGCAAACATGAGTTCCATTTCAGGACTGTTTGGGTAGATAGTCTCGCGTGTCATTCTACAACGCACCCTCCGGAGTCCGCACTTACATCAGGCGCGAAGCGTGTGGTATCACTTCAAGAGCATTCCAAGACGAGAAAACCAAGACTACAGTACACAACTACGCGACATGTGCACATAGCGGTAGGAGTTAGCTCTATGTACACGCCACGAAGATAGAGCATTATCTGAACACAGAAGAACCGTCAGTAGGCATCGTATAGAGCCATGAGAGTTTGTGCGTACAGTGTAATTGTGAGAATGGGCCCAAAGTTTCAGATGAACGTCCTTGCGTCGTCTGGATCATTGTGGAATAAGGTCACGTCCAGTCCTCCTTTCTTGAATGGCAGGATCACGTCTCGATGCTTTTGCTTCAAGTCCTTGGCCAACCTCCGTTTCAGGAAGACCACAATGCGACAGTGATTTAGCGGAGTGACCGAGTTCGATTTGGCATGCTGGTAACGGTTCTGAAGCAGGCGAGTAATGCTGGGTAGTTGCTGACGTTTCCTGCTCGCTTGATGCGCTCGTCAATTTCCGTCCAAAAACCTGTGCCCTGGCGGTGCCAGTACGACGGAGAACGCAGAAACAGAGTGGCCCAAAGTGAGGGCGTATGGAGAATGATATGACGCCAACGACGACTAACGCGCAATAAAACTTTTTGCTGGTTGGCTATATCAGCAAATGCCGCAAACGAGGATGTTCCCAATGGGCTGTCAAGTGTTGGGTATTTCTTCCCAGCATCACAGACTTCGGAGAAGATGTTCGAAAGGATCTCTGATGGTAATAGGCGTATGGGATTACTTTTCAGTGCGATTTTGTGATTGGCGATGACGACGCGGAGTCTGGCTTCCTGGGCAATAGTGTCCGCCAGGCGTTGCTCTAAGTCCTTTCTCTGCTGCCGTGTGTCTTCCAAGTGCTGCTCGTTTTTCGCAAGGGAGTCTTCGAGAGTCGACAAGTCGGTGGCGTCAAAAGCGTAACCCTTGGCCCTGATAAGCTCGTTGTTATCAAGAGTCGACATTCCTGGATGGCATGAGATGCGACGCTGAAGGCCAGTATAGAGAACGGAGCCCACAATCAGTGCTTGAACGGCGGTTTGTAGCTCAGGTCTAAGTTCGAAGTTCGATTTCGAAGACACGCACGTGTGAACTCCCATGGTCGGCACAGGCGGTCCGAGGCGCCGCGTTCGACTTGCTTGACATCCTCAGCCACTTGTGATTTCTCCCTGGGGGGGAGGGTGGGGGGGCGGGGGGCGCTGAGAAATCCCTGCCTGTGACTCAAAGTTTGTTTAGCCGCCCATCGTCGCGTCGTTCAAAGTCGCCTCCCAGGAAACGAGCACGCGGACTAGCGTGCGAACGGTCCGTTGAGGAGATGAACACCCCATCATCAGCGAGCGGCACAACATCGTATCAATATGCCAATATCATCCTTCGTGCTTTGCAATTGCACTCTCAGCTAGCAGCATCGCTGACGCTCCTCTCGGCCCGAATATTTCTCAGACCGCGCTGCGAGTTATTCTCCTGCTCTTGCAACCGCATGGAGTTTTCATCCTGTGGGAAGTTGATTATTACGCCGTCCGTAAACGCTATCTCGTGCCCTTGTCATCAGAGCAAGTGAGTCAGAATCCGTCCATTCTATCTCAGGCTTGGCAGGCTGAAGGATGACGAAACATCGACGCGAACAGATTGCTTCTTGGGTTTGCTTCTGGAGTCTGCATAATTGCCTGTACTCAGCCTCTCGGCTTCTGCTGACCATGTGGTGGTCCATCTGGATGACAAGGTCCGCCAAAAATACGCGCCGTTCTTTATCTTATAAGTACGTTAGTATCTCGACTTGATCTCGACACCTTCCATCTACTCTTGAGATCTCGTCAATGATGCTCTCTCCTAGCTCTCTGATGATACTTGCAAGTTTTCTCGCTTTCTCCAGCATCCCCGGTATCTTGGCCATAGGTGGCGCGATGCAAGGTATGGAAGATGCCATGGAAATACAAAGGGAACAGCTCGAACGCCTCCGCACGTTTCTGGGGCCCGAATCAGCACAAGTGCAAGCCCGGGCCCAAATCGCCCCAACTATCACGTTTTCTAATCCAGCTGCGGACCAGTTCTTCGTAGACGGGACTACAATTCCTGATGGTATCTTTCCGTTGCATCACAAAGGCCCAACGCCCTACGCTCACGTTCATTCTTTAGTAAACTTCGACGCTGGCCCGTCTTGGGCCGGCCTGTTGCCTATTTCTGCTGATCCGAACGAGACGCGCAAGCTGTTCTTCTGGTGCGTTCCCTGAGCACAGCAAAGACTATGTCGCATTTCTAATGTTGCTAGGTTCTGGCCGACAACGAATGCATCGTCGACAAATGACTTGCTGTTCTGGACTAACGGTGAATCACTGCCGCCACTGGCAGCATCATACAATGGATCTAGATGTTATGTGTAGGTGGACCAGGCTGCTCTTCGTTGGAAGGCTTCCTTCAGGAGAACGGCCCTATCTGTGAGCACTTCTGTTGATGCCGTGTCTACCCTCGGTTGAAGCCACAACAGCCTGGTCTTGGGGACAGGCTGAGCCGACTCCGTATGTGACACATGCTCATGCGTCTCTGACAGTATCATTCAATAGTCTCCCACTGATAGAAACCCGTTTGCTTGGACGAGACTGGCACATACGCTGTGGGTCGAACAGCCCGTCGGCGTAAGCAGTATCGTCAGTCTCGTGTACCCATCAGCTCAACAGGACATGACAGACTGGATTTAGCCAGGGCACACCGAATATCACGAACGACGACCAACTCGCGGAGCAGCTTACGGGATTCCTTTAACAATTCTTGGAGGTATTTTCTGAACTGAAAGGAAAAGACTTCTACTTGTCCGGAGAAAGTGTAAGTGTAACTCCATGTCGTTTGCTATCAAAATCATTGATAATCGTCGGTTTACAGTATGCCGGCTTTTGTATGTGTCATCAAGTATCCAGAGCGGTCGTGAATGCCAATGACCTGTGCTAGATGTACCTTACATCGCCAATTGGATCTACGAACATCCCGGACTCGACCTGAATCTCAAGGGAATCTGGATCGCTGATCCATCGCTCTCATATGGTGTTGTCCAACAAGAGATCCCAGCGCTTCGCTTTGCACAGGTGGGACTTCCTCCATTCCAATTGCCTCCTCAATATGATGTACAACGTTTTTCCAGGCCCACGCAGATCTTTTCCCGTTTAACTCCTCCTTTTGGAGTCAACTGCAGAACATTTCCGACACGTGTGGCTACACTGACTATTTGGACAATTTTGTCACCTATCCTCCTGCTGGCCAGTTGCCGTTCCCTGCTGGCGTCGTGAACGGAACGCTTGGAACAGTGTCGGCGGGATGTAGGATTCACAGTCCAATCCAGCGGGCAGTAGGAGTGTGAGCGTTTGGTCAACTTGTAGGAAATAGCTCGTCGCTGATCTATGATTCGAACGTACAGGCTCAACCCAGTGTTCGACGTTTATCGGTATGCTTAGCCTCTTCCGTAGTGACGATGCTCATCCTGATTGGCCGCAGTGTGTCCGACACTTTCCCCAATCTTTGTGCGTCCGAAGTGGATGGCTCAACTGATCCTGACCAATTTTGACAGGGAGTGTGCTTGGTTTTCCGAGGTCGACGCAACAGTTCATCTACTTCAATCGGTACGCTAATCAGACCATGTGGTGTCACTGGCTCACTGGTGGTCCGGCACTTTCCTAGTTCAGATGTAGGATATATTCATATGTTCTGACTACCTCTGAATTCCTTTCTAGGTTCAGAATGCTATTCATGCGCCGTTGATGGAGTGGACTGACTGCGCCAATAACGCGGTGTATGCTGGCAATGGGCGAGATAACTCGGTGGCTTCAACTCTGAGCGTATTACCGAACGTGATTGAAAAGTCGGTGCGGACAGTGATTGTACATGGCCTTGCGGTGCGCTTCTGCTGCTACTTTATATCGTGCTCACTCACGACGAGCCGTACCGTCCTAGGACTTCATTCTAGTTGCCGAGGGTACGCGGATTGCCATCCAGTTCGTCTAATTTTCAGCCCATGCGCGAGACGTTGATCCCATATCACATTTCAGAAATATGACTTGGAACGGTGCTCAAGGCTTTCAAACTCCCATCGAGCCGGAAAGCTTTGCCGTGCAAGACTTCGGCATCTTCGGAAGTCAACACACCGAGCGCGGCTTGACCTGTGAGTCGACAGTTTGCTGGGAAGTTGGTACCAAAGAGACTCGCTGTAGATGTCGAATTCTCTTACAGTGGCCATATGACGCCTCGTGAGCTGTTTGCGACAACCTCATATGCTCTTTCTAACCAGGACAGAGTTCGTGCCGTGGGCAGCATTCTCCGCCCTGTCCTTCCTTCTTGGAAGGCAGGAGTCACCCTCAAATGCTTAGCTTACTTGTGCTGCTATGTCTTTCCCTTTTTTGTATACGTATCAATACACGCGCTGAATGTTTTCAACTCTGTGAAGCGAATGAATGTTCTCGGCCATCTGCCGGCGTGGATGTCCGGGTTGCGGCAGCCCTGGCTTCGGCCGGCATAAAATCGGGCGAAAAGCCTCTCTTTTTTCTTCCAAACGAAGAAATGGTGGATCGTCTTCTACCCGTTGTCTTCCACCGACGACTACCATTCTCGTTTTCTGCTTCCCCCTTCTCTACCACCACCACCCGTCTTGCCAAGAAAATGCCGCCCAAGAAAGCCGCCGCGGAGAAGAAGACGCTGCTGGGACGGCCAGGCAACAACCTGAAGATTGGCATCGTAGGTTGGTTCGCTTGAACGAGATTTTTTTTATCTGCTGACGGCGACGGCTAGGTGTCCCCAACGTCGGCAAATCCTCCTTTTTTAATGCGCTGTCCAACACCAGTACGCAGCATCGCTCGATTTGCAGCGATGTCGTTTGATATGAACGGACAGCACAGGTCTGGCACTAGCGGCAAACTATCCCTACGCCACGATTAACCCAGAAGTGCGGCCCCATCGATGATCATTGTCCTTGCGCTCATATTTCTTGCAGGAAGCACGCATTCCCGTCCCAGATGAACGCTTCAACTGGCTCTGCGAAACCTACAAGCCAGCTTCAAAGATACCCGCCTTCCTTACTTGCATAGATATTGCCGGTCTCACAGCGGTACGTTGTCACCATCACTAGGTCGAGGCCAGCGTGCTCACGTACCTTCAGGGTGCCTCGACCGGCGCCGGTCTCGGAAACGCCTTTCTGTCACACGTCCGTGCTGTCGATGGTATTTTCCAGGTCGTTCGGGCTTTCGACGACGCCGAGGTCACCCATGTTGAGGGCGATGTCGACCCGTGTCGCGACATGAGCATCATCCAAACTGAGCTGCGTCTCAAGGACATCGAGTGGACGGAGAAGCATCTCGATGGCCTCAAGAGGACCGGAAGGAGTTTGGGCAGCAACAGCCTGGCTGACAAGGCAAAGAAGGAGGAGATTGCAACCGTTGAGAAGGTCCTGAAGGTTCTGACTGTCGACGAGAAGGACGTTCGCAAGCAAGACTGGACCAACAAAGAGGTGCGGCACCGGTTTTATCTTTTTCTTCTCTTCTATCGCTTTGCTCCCTTGTGATGAAAAAGAGCCGTGCGCTCGATAACCCAGCTCGTTGAGGAGGGAGTAACGCCCCATTCCTATGAGATCCTGTTTTCCTCTGACTATCTTGCATTTCTACCTTCCTTCGGAATACTTGAAAGCTAATGGCTTCCCCAGGTAATATAGATCTCCCCGGACTGTCTTGCATGACGACAAAGAGCTTGAAGCTCGATAACCCAGCTCGTCGAGGCGGGAGTAACGCCCCATTGTGCCTCTGAGAACAAATCTTTTTCTGACTATACATCGAGTTTCCGACGATGAAAGATGACTTACTCTAGTCCCTAGGTTGACGTCGTTAATAGTCTTCAGCTCCTCACCGCCAAGTCCGTGACGTATCTCGTGAATCTTAGCGAGAAGGACTACGTCCGGAAAAAGAACAAGTGGTAATGCAACTGTACCTTTTCATCTGGTTACCTGACTCACTCGTAATCCAGGCTACCCAAGATCAAGGCTTGGATTGACGAGAACAACCCTGGCGACCCGCTGATTCCTTTCTCTGTTGCATTCGAAGAGCGTCTCTCTGCCATGGAGACCCCGGAGGAGAAGAAGGCAGAGGAGGAGAAGGTCGGCGCTGTCAGTGCTCTACCCAAAATCACCCAGGCTGGTTACAGCAGTCTTGAGGTTCGTGACATGCGGAATATGCACATTATCATCACTGACTTGTATGTTAGCTCATTCGTTACTTTACCTGCGGACCTGACGAAGTCCGTGCGTGGACTATCCGCAAAGGCACCAAGGCACCCCAAGCTGCTGGTGTGATCCAGTACGTCTCATCAGTGTCTCATCCGACGCTCTTCGAACACCCCCTGATACCCCCTCTAGCTCTGACTTCGAGAACAAGTTTGTGTGTGGTGAAATCATGGCGTTCAATGACCTGAAGGAGCATGGAACTGAGGCTGCCGTCAAATCTGCAGGAAAGCTAAGGCAGCAAGGGAAACCCTACGAAAGTGAGTGTCCCCGGTCTCAACCGTCTATTGCGGTGCTGATGTCCTATGCAGTGGTTGACGGTGACATTGCCTACTGGAAGGCTGGAGGCTAAGGACCTGCGCTCATTGTATATTTTGGCGAGTGTGATATAGCAGTGTAGAATAAGAATAGCAGTGTATCCGTACTGTCTTCCGCCTGCTGTCTATCGACAAGTGAGGCTGGAAAACCGTAACGCGCCCACCACCGCAAGGTTCTGTAAGTAACGACGGTCATTTACATTTTATTACGTGCTCAGAAGCTTATTTCAAGTCAGACTTTCTCACACAGAGCGACTTATCTTACATCCACCGACGTCCTCGCGAACGACGTTCTTCCTACAGTTCTCAAGATGGCACTTCCCAAATTTTCCGTCCGAGATGCCATGATCTTCGAGTTTCCGAGAACGCAGCTTGCTCGGTCCGATCCCAAAGAGTGGAACAACGCTTGGGAGAATCTCTTCCAGACGAACAGCCATATGTGCAGTCCCGAGGTCCTCTTTCATATGCATGCCAGAGTCTACAACCCCATCTTACAAATGGGAACGGATAGCCTTTTCGAGGAGTACAGACATTTTCTTATCTCGACATGCACCATCCAACAGCGGATCGGCATCGTGGCCCGTGGCCTGTACTCTTCGATTGCGAAGATATGGACCGAAGGGGGTGTCGGAGAACGCGAAAAACACGCCCTCATCGCTCTGTCCTCCGTCTGCGCCATAGCGAAGAATCTCAATGAGGCTCGTGCGTATTGTATCAGCGAGTTGAGGCTTGAACGGTTGAGCAAGGACCCGAACTTCCTCTTGGACCTCATACGGTCCATCACGCCTGGAGAGGAATTCATCTCCAAGCCACCACAGACGCCATACTACATTCCAAACGCTGCTTGGGACGCCTTCAGCACGAAGCAGAAGGCGGATAGCAGTGTCACCGAGATGGATAAGGTCACGCTGGCGTCGATGCTTATGTTGCGCACCAAACTCATTTGTAGGCGTTCTTCGACGTCTCTTTGTGTAAAACTGACAGTTGTTTCTCGTAGATCTTGTCGTCGAGTTCACGTTCTACTCCATACTCGGCTTGCCATTCCCAGAACTCACCGTCATGAAACATAAGAACTCCGACTCGAATAAGAAACCGGACATGAGCACCAATCTGGCAATTCGGGAGATGTTCGTAGGCAAGAAAGAGGCCAAGGAGACCGTGGATAACGATCTGAAGGCATTCAAGGAGCGAAAGAGCGAACGCAGGAGGATTTGCCAGGGATGTTTCAAGAACGAGGCAAATGGGGAGAAGTTCATGCAATGCTCTGCATGCAGGACAAAGATGAACCGCTATGTCTTGTACTGTTCCCCGTCCGTACTCTTTCCCGCATGTACTTCTTTTTCTCTGATCTCTCCAGTAGAAAATGCCAAAAAGAGGACTGGCAGAGTCACAAGCCGATATGTGGCAAACAAATGAGCTTCGACTCCGTCGCGGAGTACTCGCGTTTGTTGATCGACCGCCAGGTAGAGGAACGTGCCAGGCAGGGGGGTAAACGCACTGAGGCGGCCAGTGGAGGTGCCCAAACTACGTCCTCAGCACACGATCTATTCAGGTTAGTCTTCACTTCGGCATGCAACACGACATGACTTCTCCCAATAGCAATTTTACAAATGCTTGATCTTGACTAAACGCCACACGTATATAACAAACTCTTCTTGATTCTTTGAACTTGAGAGCCTGTATCCTGTATATTGTACAGTATAAAGTATGCATCATAGTTACTGGAGATAACTTGTCCACGAATCGAACATGACATTTGCTTGTCCACGTTGCAGCAAACGGTGTCCAACACTCCGCAGTGCCAAAACTGTGTCATCACTTCCGTGTGTGTTCTTCAGGCAGGCCAAGCTCTACGCTTTAGAACCTCTCACAAGCGCCTTCAAGGGCCGTCCCCTCCAGACAGGCACAGTATGATATCTGAACGCGATATCCTCTTCCGATGTCTGGTAGAGTTCCAAGTCGACTTTGCGGAACACATGTCCAAACATGAGGTACAGTTCCGCCCATGCGAGACTGCGGAAAAGTCAATCACTGAGTGCCAACCGCCAGAAAGCTGCACTGACTTGATAGCGACGCAAGACCTCGGACCCTTCGAGAACACCACCAGATATTTATCTAGACCCCTCGCATCTTCACCGATCCAGCGTTCGGGCTTGAAGGCAAGCGGGTCGGAAAAGATGTCGGGGTTGAGGAGGACGAATGAGACGCCGCAAGACACAACGCTCTGCAAATCAATCAGGATCTTCAAGAGCGAGGAGTGAATGATGGGCGTACGTTCGCTGGGACTTGAACGCCATCAATGAAGACAGGCACTTCATTGATGCGAGGAAGCGGCACTGTCACTCCCAGACTCAGTCTCAGCGACTCCTTGATAACCCCAGTGAGATACTCCAGCTTCTCCAACGCCTCCCAGTTCATCTTCCCGTCCACATCCGGCCACGCAGCCGTCAGCTCAGCCCCGAGCTTTTTCCGCACCTCCGTATTGTTCAAGACATGAAAGAATCCTACGACCATGGCATTGCTCGTCGTGTCCGTACCGGCGAGGAGGAAAGCAAGGGCCTCTTCCATCAGAGACTTGTTACTTGGTACCTCCCACTTTTTCTCCTTCCTTTCAGAGGATGACGCCAAGCCGAGGAGGTGGTGGTATACTGTCTCGTGTCCACCCAGTTCTCCGTGTCCTAGAACAGTAGGATCCTTGACAACGGTCTCGACTTGTTTGCGCAAGAAAGCCTTCAAACGTACGACGCCCCCGATATCAGGGTTCAACCACTCCATGACTGAGTCTGGCAGTTCGTTCATGTAAGATAGGAAGGGGAAGTGCTTCGTCGCAGTCATGATGGGCATGGCAGCTTCGATACTCAGTAGGATGGGGTGCGCAAAGTCAGGGTAGGTGCACGCAGAGAATGAGGACGCATAGCAATAGGCGGTGACAATATCCATCGTGACGCAGCGTAGACCATGGAGGAGATTGGCGGCAGACGAGGGGTAGGGATAATCATTGAGAAGACGTTCAATGAAGATTTCGACTTTCTCTTGGACTAGTCTCTCGACGCCGATGATCGCCTTCCTCGAGAACAACGGATTCAACAAGTCACGTCGGCGCTTGTGGTCTGCCTGAGAATTCGTCAAAGAACAATCCCAAAATACTGTGAATTCGAGCACGGCTTCTAACTTTGTCAATGAAACCGAAACTGCTCTCATCTTCGCCAAAGCACTTGTAGAAAGAGGGTTCCTTGATAAACTTGGTATAACTCGGGTAGATGTCGAAATATGCTTTGGGACTGCTAAAATGTAGCTCATTGGGACGGGTGCGAATTACTGGACCTGGGAAGACGATTAGCAGGAGTCTAGATGCCGACCCATCGAAGGACACGCAACAGGTGGTGTCAGGGAAGGATGCTCTCACCATAACGTTCATGAAGATTCTTCAGCTCCCCCACCCAGGCGCCATCGCCAACAATCTCATAGTAGGCCTGGTACATCCCACTTGCTGCAGCACCCCTCGGGCCGGGGAATTTGTACAGAGGGTGGAAAGGTGAGAGGCGGTAGATGGTGCGGAGGAATATATACGCGACGTAGAACAAGACCCAATTGACAGGAGTCTTGATGAACGTGACGGCGTCTGAAGAGGACGTTGGTATGAAGATGGCCATCACGACTGCAGGTCGTCGAGCGATGCAGAGTCCAGACGGAATTTCCGTCTCGGTGGAGCAAGACGGCTACGCGTGTACCAGGCGTGTACATCGTTATTTATATGTTTGTCCCGTTACGGCATAGAATTTTTCACTTGTCTGATGGAAAAGAAAGAAGGAAGATGGGGCTAGATGGGGTCGACCAAATTGGCGGGGGACAGAATCCGACAGATGGACATTGACTTGATATACATAACTCTATCTGTGTGCACGGTCAGAGTCCACGGAGCAACAAGCATTGTGCGCTGAAGACGCAGGGATCACAACGCGGATAGGCGGTGGGACTCACTCAAAGATCGGTCCATGGGAAACTGCCGAGGTATGAATGCGCAATTGGGACAGCTTCCCACAGTGTCCTCTCCCCTTCACCCGGTCAAGGGCCGTCAATTTATCAGTGCGTCTGGTTAGATTACGGCCCTATAATTCATGTCGACGCTCGGGCGCCTGATAGTTGGGTGGAGGATCCAAGTTTGGGTCTGGTTTCGTGGTAAAGGAGGACCTTCGATTACATACGCGTGGTTATTTCCTTTTCCAGTTTTCGCCGCCGGCAAAGATCATAAGATGCCTTGCAACCTCGCCTGTAGTCGCCTGTGTCTTTCACCGTGTTGTACCGCACTATTTTCTACGCCTCTTGAACCAAGCATGCTTCATCAAGTACAAGATAGCACATATCGGCCTCCTCCAAGCGTCCTCGCAGACACTCTCCGTCGAGTCTCCGAAGGCTTGATTGCTCCTGCAATTCTCGGAGCTCACAACGGCCTTCCCTAATCATGCCACCTCGGCTTGGAGACTCACTTCACTGAAAGTTATCAAGCTGCGAGATCGAGATTGCCACAGCCCTCCCCGACTCACAAGCCAATGACCACTGCAAAGATGATCACAACCTCTTGTTCGTGTCGTTATTGCGTGCAGCCACGCTCTGCTTGACCTCAGCTTCTTATAAGATGCGCATTTTATCCACCGAATGACGGCGACGAGTTTCGCGACGAAATTATGCCCACTGGCATCATGACTCATGATCTTGGCTACTCTCTCCTGGTAGCATGACTAAGTATCGTTGACTTACTAGTCTAACGACTTATACTGGGCAGTTGCAACTGCAAGATATACAGAATTGCAACAAGTGGCAATTGTTCTCGTCCTTCTCTTCGTCGCATCGTGCAATCTGTGTATATTCTTGCACAGCCAGGACGCGTTGGCACTATTCTCTTCTCTTGAGCCATCGTTACTAGCCGATCCCCTTGCTGTGGTATTTGAACCCCAAGCTCTGGGTCCTCTGCCTCACCGTCCTCGATGTGCACAACTTCCCCCTTTGCTCTCCTCATTTCAACTCTATGGGCGTCTTGGAGAGATCCGAAAACGTCGCTAGCCGCAAATGAAGAAGTATTGCCTAGGAAAGACGAAAGTGGGCTGGTTCCTGTCAATAATGATCCACAGACGACGTCGATTTTGATCAACCGCGAGACTGATACTCAGATTGGTTGTTGTCGTCCTGTTTCCATTCCATTATACTTGTCTCGGACTGGTACCCAAAGAACAGCGCGTAAATGGCATGTATGAGTCCAAGGTGTAACATCAACTTTCTTGAGACAATCAGTGTCACGACCGTGTCACTAAAGTGGTACAAGGCGCTGGCCTCACTAGTCATGCTCGGGGGTCAGAATGAAATGCACAACGGAATTGCTGATGTGTGAGCTGAAGTTGCTAACCACTCATCGGCAGAGTGGCTGAGTGGTCTATAGCGTGTGACTCAAGCGAAAGCTTACCTGTCAACAGGTCTTCTCATCATCTTACGATGGCAGGGGTTCGAATCCCCTCTCTGTCATCCTTTTACTGTAGCCGAATATTAATTGCGCCACACAGTGAAATCAGCGAGTTTGGATCACTTTTACAAGAGCTACAAGCTTTTGAACTTGGAATTTTGAGTACGATCGAGCTCGATCAAAAAACTGAAGGGCGTTTCCTAATCGAGCGATAGCTTCTTTCGTTCCATGCTTTTCAAGACGAACGTCGAACGTTGAACGAGACATGTGATAGAAGTGAAGTGAGAAACCCGTCAATAGATGTGAATCGCGCAATACAATGCAAACGTGTCTGTGATGAGAGAAAAGTAATCACATAACTTATGACCCAAGGTCCAAGACTGGATGGTGATGCACCCGCTTTCACGACCTAGCATTCATGTACTTTACAACATTATATTGAAACATGTACATGGTAATTTTACAAACAAGCTGTCATGATCCCGTATTAGCTGCATTAGTTGTGGTCGTCGCTGTCGCTGTCGTCGTCGTCGCCTGCCGTCTTCTCCTCCTTCGCCTTGGGAACAACGGCCCTCTGGGCATTGGCCGTTCGTCCAAGTCCAGTGCTACATTGGCTGCCGCGTGCAGCCCCTCGATCCAGGCGACCACACTCGCTACATCTTCCGCCTGCAAAAGAAACTGTTCCCCTTCCATGCGCACCCTGACAACATTTTTCCGCTTCAGATAGTCGTTACCCAGGCCAGACTCTGCGTTTTGGAGCGTGTACGCTCGCAGCAGTTTGAAGTTGGAAGCCGACGAGGACGCAGAGGAGGCTATGGATGGGCTAGAGTTAAGACTCTGTGGTGGAGACGAGCTTGTCGATGTTGATGAGCTCAGAGATGCCGCCGACGACGGGTTCGAGTCGGGTCGACCAGCGCTGTGACGGTTCCGACCGTCGCCACTGCGCCTTCTGCGCCCATCCTCCGTAACACTGAGCGATGCACGTCCCGGAGAAGGCGCGGCGGCGGATGTAGGAGAAGGTGTATCACTCGTACTCCGTCCGTGTGTCAGAATCCTGCCCAGGATAGAGCGCGTTTGTGGCAATGAAGTTTGTGGCGACTGAGTTGCCGGTGCGGATCTGGATGATGATCGAGGTCTACATTCATTCAAGAAAAAACCGACGAAGAGTATGCAAGTACTCACATGGCCAGTTCGGTCGTGCCTCTCCCTCCTACACCAACTTCACCCGACTTGGGTTCATTTTCTCGAGCAGCATCATTCGTCGTGTTGTTAGAGGTCGATGCCCGCGAAGCCGCATTGGTCGTAATCGGCGAAATAGTGCTAACAGCCACATCGCCGACACCGACTCGCCTCTCCCACCAGGCCCCAATGCCGGAGGATGATACATCTACCAAGAAATTAGCGAAAAGAAAAGCAAGTATACTATGAACAAACCTTCAAACACCCTAAACACCGTTCCCTCCAACTCACAGACCACTCTCCTCCATTTACGATCCCGCGACTGCACGCCCGGTGCACTAAACTCCATCTTCCGTGGCATGACCGCCTTCAGATAGATGTCATTCGTATAAGGAGGCAAGACGTCGACGGCTCCGTCAATATGGTCCCTCTCCCGTTCTCTAGTTTCTCGAGGAACTACAGATATGCCATTATCGTCTTCCTCCTCTTGGGTTGTCAAAACATGCCGATGTACCGCGTCAAAAGTGGGTGGTTCCAAAGTCAGACCCGTGGTGGCATTTCCGCGCCAATGAGGAGCAAAGGAGGGGTATGGGGGCGGAGGGGAGCCAGGCGCTGTGTACGTGGGCAGACTTCGACGCCGAGATAGAGTAGCTGTAGATTGCTTTCGCGGAGGCTTCGAAGGCTGAGGAGCGGGCGGAGAAACGGGAGTGGCGGGCGTTGTGGTGGCGGGCAACTGTGCAGCCACAAGGGCCGGTGCAGCTTGGGGTGTGGACAGCTGTGGTTGTGTGACTTGGTCCTCCTGCGCGTCATCCTCTCCTTCTCTTCTTGTGAGAGCAGGGCCCAAGATATTGATCATACTTCGTGAGGCATGTTTGTAGATTATTGGTTTAGGTGTTTGGGGTATCGAGGTTGTCGACGAGGACGTCGGGGGTATTCTTGCAGTACCAGGAGTTTGGGGTACGCGCAGGGTCTGTGCCTGTGGAATTCTTGGAGATCCTGCTGTTCGAATGGAGGAGGGGCGCGACAGCCTCGACGACGTCGAGAAGTAATCTGTCGGCGTTTGTGCTTGCTCGTGCTGCGTCGGCGTCTGCACAAGCCCATTACCCATCAGGCTGCCCCAATTACCAAAACCAAGATCCAGAGAAGGAAGTGCCTCTCTTCTTCGAGGCGTCTGCTCCCCAGATGGCGTGACTTGCTGGATAGGACCTTCTTCTGACTCGCCCTCTCCGTCATCCGCGTCTGCGAACCCGTCGTCGCCATCAGTGTCCCCGTCCGAGTCGGATGAATCATCCCCGTCATTATCGTTCTCGTCGAACGTTCCTTGCCGAGGAAGAGCGGGCATGTTTCTGAGACCACCACTGCGTCCAGTACTCGGAGCTGTCGAAGAGGATGAGGCCGTCGGCAAAGGCAAGGCTGGCAGTGGAGGGAGATTAAGGATGGGCATGGGGGCACGCGTAATGAGTGTGGGACTGAGACGCACTGACGCGTAAGGAGCGTCGGATGAAGGCATGCGAACAAAGGGCGGATGGGGGCGCGGTGTAGTCGAAGTGGAAGGGCGAGGAAGGGTTGACGCATTGTTTGACGTTGACGGCGTTACTGCGCTTGCGGTCCCCGGTGGCTTACCAGGGAATACAAACCCAGTACCGGGAGACGATGGCGGCAGACCCTCGACAACCGATACACCGACGTTTGCGCCTGCAAAGAGGGCCGTAGTTATGGACGGTGAAGGTGTGTGTTTGCTTTGCAGAGGACGTGTATTCTGTGTTGTCGTCGGCCGCGTTGGAGCAGCTATGACAGATGGTGAGATGTGTCGGCTATCGATGCTTCGCCGACCATCGACACTCCGGCGAAGAGACGGCGCTGGTACGGGCAGCCTCTGCTCAGAACTACGGGAGCTCAGAAGATCTGCGTTCTGCCTTTCCCGTGCATCGGCTGTGCTGGTAGAGCTGGTTTCACCTTCAGCCCCGCCAGCATCTCGTAGTCCGAAAGGAAGAAGCATCGGCTGGGACATGAAGCGTTTGCCGGAATAAGGCGAAGATGAGGAGTCCATCCCGTGCGAATATGGATTGGTGCCGGCGCTACGAACAGAGGAGACTGAGCCTTTTTTGCGCCGGAATTTGGAGAACGTTTTGGTGAAGAAGGAGGAGCGTGTCTGCGGGGAAGCGTCAATTCCATCAGGGCCGGAAATGCGGGGCAGCCACGCCAAAGAGCGATGAAGAAACAAACAACCCACCTCGATGCTCATGACACTCTGCGCGCGGGGCGGGGCTTCAACCATGGTGGGCAAATTAGTGGGGGTCCGGTCGTAGAGCGTGGTGGCGTCGTTTATATGCGTAATCGTGGTCGGAGGCGGCGAGAGTGTGGGTGCCGTGTTGGCCGACAGATCTAGCCGTGTGTAAAAGGAACAGCTGTTGGTAGCGCCTATGCTCGGGTCTGTGCCGTGAAAGTGTCTGCATGAAGTGCGTCAATTCGTACCCGGTCCTTATAGATCGTCCGGCGGATGAAAGACACACCTCGAACGCCGCCTGCGCGTTTGAATAGTCGCAGCAGATTTGCTCGTGCTCCAGTTGGTCTGCGACGTGGTGTAAGGCGAGGTAAGGCTATGACGCCTTTGGCTGATCGACGATAATGAGCGCCCTTCTGCCCCAGTGCGGCCGTGTCCGCCTGGTGGCCTGTTCGCGTCGGATTGACTGGAAGAGGTTCGGTTCAAAGTGACGGCTGGTGGCGGGTTTGATGGGACAAGGCGAGGCTGCCCATTTCCCAATAATAAACTTCAATGATATCACGGTTTGTCACCAGAATCGCTGTCCAGCGTCCGAACTCCGACCCCTTCCGATCACTGGAGGACGATCTTGGACGGACCAAATGTCTTTCACGTGAATCGGAGGGACTAAATTATCTTACCAGAGCAGTTCTCATTGAGATGTCTATCCGCTGTCTTTGTGGCGGACCTGCCTTGAGCACTTCAACAGTGTAAGTATTATCATTAGGCCTTGAGCTTGAGGATGTAGTTCTGGACACTCATACTGCACTGAGAGTTTCAAAAACAGGTGGTAGCGGCATGTGTCGGCATAACATTTTGAGAAATTGTATGCATTTGGTCCCACTTGATCGCGACCAGGTGGGACCAAACTTCGTCATTTCAGGCAGAGGGTTTGGAGCAGTTCAATTTTTAGTGGATCGTCCTAGTAGTTTCTACTAGCTTCACTGTCATTCTATCAAGCCAGACGATGACTATAATTCATCGAAGTCAGAGTCATCATACTACAGCAATCCACAGCTTCTAATCCCAGCACCACTGCGACTCTCCACCTTTCTCTTGATGGATAATTATAGCTAAAACATGACATTGACGAGAACTTCTATGACGAATTTTGAGAGGTTTCACGACTCTGAATGAGGCGGAGCACTCACTGTAAGTAGCATGAGCTGTCGCGGCGGGACTCAGGAGGATGAAGCGGCTGACGATCGATGATCATCGACACTGCTGTGGCGTTGTCCAATGGCCAATGTCTAAGCACTCATTAATGAGACAATGTCTCCACTTGCGCAACACGCATCCCTCCAACATCCTATGTACTTAGTCTTCCAGTCCACTCAGGCTATCGAGTCTCAACGTGGCTCCTTCCATGCTGATATCAGCTGCCCTTATTTAAGTTATTATGAAAATAGGCTTCCGGACCTCTCTCCACACCGAAGCTTGTCTGCTGACAATCATCACTCTCACCCGGCTATGAGGGGGGCGCCTCGTTTCATCGGGCTATCGGTAAGTGTGATACCGAGCTCGTCACTATACTTAGTACTCTCGGCTTATTGCGCTGAACACAATCTGAAAGTTTCCACGCCCATCGCGGTGCCCTTCAAAGCTCCACACACGCCTGCGCGTCGTGTCCGTACTATTTTAGCGAAGTTCGAATGATCACGGAGGCGCGTCATCATGAGATACTCCAAAACGCAGCGCGCCTCAGGCTGAGCGCCGAGGATCGAGGGAGAGGGAGTGATCTTTGATGTTGGAAAGCAGCTTCAAGAGATGCTCCTCGAGGTATTTTTTATAAGCTACGGTGACAAGCTGGGTGACGACGACAGTGTAATTTATTCAAGCCTTCCATTTCGAGGCCTTGAAGTTGCTACAGTACAGTAGGGCATCACAGGACGTGTAAACAGCTTGATTTTCCTGTGGATGAATGTACATTGACTGACCCGTAATTAGCGACAACTTTGGCTCTCGCTGAGTCGCTCGCTAATGTCAGTTTTGCATCAGCACCGTACTCCATGCTGAGAACAAATTAGAGCCGGCAACTGTCCAACGTTCAACGTTCAATACCTGGGACTTACCGGTAGCAGGTGAGGCGCCAGCGCAATACTGCTCAGAATACTTAGGACGCAAGTGGTCTTTGTGGCACCACTCTTGTTGTTCATGTCATGTTCCAAGTTTCCTTGTATACTTCGGTGCAGTCTGGGTTTCCCGGTGTGTTTCCGTGGCCGGATTCTCCCCTTGGTGGCGAAGTCGGTGGCAGAGGCAGCTCGGTTGATGCCACACAACCTCATACAACGCGGTGATGGCGTGGGAATTAGATTAGTCATGCCCTTGTCCTTTTTCGGCGGCATCGACGCGTTGCAAATCTTTCCCTTGTTCGTTTTCGTATGAAAGGCGCCTCTGGCTCTTGTACTATCGCAGTCAGATGCCTAATCCAGGGAAGGTTGCATTTCCTTTTCTTGCCTGGCAACTTTGTTCTCTGTAACGAGGGTGAAATTCCCTCCCTTGTACTCAAGTAGGAATTCCTTTATAACGCTGGTTTCTGGGATGAAGCGGGTCAGCTCGGTCTCTCATTCTCTGTCATGGAGTCCCTACTGAACGCCTTTGTAGGCCAGCGCCTTGCCGCCTCACTTCCCTCGACCTCGTCGCCAAAGACGTCCAAGGGCGCATCATCGAAGCAGAGTCTTTATTCCCGGGTCGTTCGCCTCTGCGAAGACAAGTTCCTGCTCCTCACTCCTTCTCCACAAGAGCGCTCTGCGCTGCGTGCGCTCGCCCTCGACGAAGATCCCCTCTGGCGCGTAAGACAGAACGAGTACAAGGATCGACCTCCTCCGTTAGGGTAACTGTCTCTTCAACCTTTGCACTTGCCCGACTTGATGCTCTGTTTGCCTGTAGATATATACGCTTGGCGTTCTACGACGATATCACGAAGCTATATCGCGATATAGAACCAGACATCGAGTCCTTTGTGAAGCTACCTGCTTCAGGTGCTCTGGACCTGCGCAAACTGCGTCACCAATGGGGCCTTGAGACATGTGCGGTAAGTGTTATTTCTGTATGAGACGAAACGAATGGGTATACCCAATGACCAACAGCCCATCCATCCGAGGAGATGGAAAGTTGAATATCCTTCCGATCCTGATATGTTGTCCCCCGTTGCCGTCTACAACAACACGGACCATCGCGTTCAGTGTATCAAATTCACCGGTCAGTCGCTCTATAGTCAAGCCTCCTCCATGTACCGATGACATCCATCAGAACCTACTGTGTCTCGTCTCACAACCTACCAGCGCCGTCTACGAGCAGCCATCCTCGTATTGCCCTTCTCCAGCTGGTGCCTTGACCCAGACCGAATACGAGACGTCTTTGAGATGATGATTCTCTTCCTCCTCCTCGCTCTCGCGGCACTGGCATGGTATCACGGATACTTCACATTGCCGGGCCAGGAGTTGTGTTTCGGACTTCGAGTTTGGCTTCGCCACCTCGGGCACCACGTTCACATCAGCTTCAACTGATTTATGCAAACTTCTCTTTTCATATGTTACCTACTTACCTATGCTTATGCTTGTATGCCCACCCTATGCCTTATGCTATTCCATTCTTTGTCGTGCTATCGTTACATTGGTTTGAATGGACAGAATCGCGTTCATCTTTCTGATTGTGGGCTTGGATATCAGCGCTGCTGGCCAGCTTGCTATCGCAATGCTTTGCAAAGGCCTCATGGCATAAGTACACGCGAACAGTACTGAGTACACGTGGATTATTGACAATGACACATGTCGAACGATCACGATCACGTGTGGTTCATCTCTTTCTTTTCATCCACTGCCAGCATCATAGCCACTATCTGCCCATCATGCACCCTCAGCCTAAGACGCCCAGTCGTCACCGCACTCGCTCAGAGGCCAAGACCCCTCTGACGCCGTCCATTGTCTCCGGTCTCAATGGCGTAAACTTGAACTCTTCGCCCTCCAAACGACGAACGAAAGCCAAGTCGGTGACCGCCCCGTATGACATGTCGAATCCGTTCATCTCGGCGGCGGGGTCGTCTCGCTCGAGGCCAGCATCGCCTGTCAAGTTTCCCAGTGCGGCAGACTTGCAGCGGCAGGCGGCGTCAGGTGTTATCAGGAAGGGTGGCATAGAGAGCAAGTTTGATGTGGTGAAGATGGACTATGTTCCCCCGCCAAAGAGCGAGTTGAAGCGCTCCAAGTCTACGCCGGTAAGCTTTCTTTGAGTCTTCTCCAAGCTCTCTTACGAATCGTCTAGAACCGTGCCGGGTTTGACCACCAGGACCGCTTCATTACGACGCGCGATCTCGAATCAGACATTGTCGCAGGCTTCGAGAAGATGCACATCCAGACCCAGACGGCATCGCCCGGACATACCGCTCGCCTCGCAGAAGCCACTGGTGTTCCTTTGAACAGACGCATCCTTGGATACCATGAGCCACCCCCTGCTGCATCCTCAGACAAATTCCTCGCTCTCCAAAGAGAATACGCGAAACCACTCTATGCGTCTCGCCCCGGAACATTGCCCTCGTCGACAGGCGCGGTGACCAACAAGTCCCGCAAGATCCCCACCCAGCCAGAGCGAGTCCTCGCAGCTGTCAATCTGATGGACGATTTCTACCTCAACCTCGTCAGCTGGTCTTCCCAGAACACCGTGGCGGTCGCGCTCGGACAGGGAACATATCTTTGGTACGCCGAGACTGGCGATGTGAACACTATCGCGGAGGCAGGAGAAGGTCTGTACCCATCCAGTGTCGAGATGTCAAACGATGGCTCGTTCATCGGTATCGGTCTTTGCAACGGCGACGTCGAGCTTTACGATGCGGAGACTGCGCAGAAGCTGAGGACGATGAGTGGACATCAGGCACAAGTCGCAACGCTGTCTTGGAACGAGCACATCCTCAGTTCGGGTTGCGCAGATGGAAGTATCTGGCATCACGATGTCCGGGTGCCCAGACACAAGGTCATGGAACTTCTTGGACATAGTGGTGAGGTGTGTGGGTTGAAGTGGAGAAGCGATGGCGAGTTACTGGCTAGCGGTGGGAACGACAATGTCGTCAACGTCTGGGATGGTCGAGTCGGTGACGTCGGGGAGAACGCTCAAGGCAAAGCCAAGTGGGTCAAGAGAAACCATACCGCGGCCGTCAAAGTCAGTATTTGGGTCTCTTCTCGTTTGAACGTCTAACCTGAAACTCTACAAGGCCGTAGCCTGGTGCCCCTGGCAAAGCTCCCTACTTGCGACCGGTGGTGGAACCAACGACGCGTCTATCAACGTTTGGAACGTCAACACCGGTGCTCGGGTGCATACGCAAAAGACACCAGCCCAAATTAGCACCATCCAATGGTCGCCTCACAAGAAGGAGATTCTGACGACGCACGGCTACCCCACCAACTCCATCATGATTCACGCCTACCCAAGCATGGAGCGAGTCGCAGAAATTCGCGACGCCCATGACTCCCGCGTTCTCTTCAGCTGCGTCAGTCCTGCTGGCGACATGGTCCTCACAGGTGGAGGGGATGAATCATTGAAGTTTTGGAAGATATGGGATGTGCCCAGTGCTGCTACGAAGAAGAAGAAGGTCCACGACTACGGCGACCGTCCCCAACTCAATTCGACGCGCTCTAATGTGCTCTCCATCCGGTGATTTCTCATGATTTGTATTTTTCGGAATAATCTCTGCATACACATATCAGGACATCTTACATATCCGTTGTCTTTCATTCGCTACCTACATCGTTCATGTTATCGCGATACATGCGCATTCAGCAAGCCCTTTCATATGCATTGAATTATCGTCCTCAATTTTTCTGGTCAAGCCCGTGGGCCGTAACACTGTCTTTAATATTTAGATGGTCGCAAGCTCGCTGGTTCCAGCGAGATATATGTACACTTCTACAAAGCTCAAGTCTTTCTCACTATCAGGCATTATGAAGATCTGGCTAGAGGTACTAGTTTGTGAGCGCCTGTGACAAGCTTGTGGGCCGAAAGTGGCGGCCTGCCCAAATTTGCAATTGGCAGCCTGACCGAATTGGCTCTTGTTCTCTCTCTGTCATCACCAATGGTCGGCACCATTCTCATTCCTCCCTGTGACTGATGCTATGCTTTCGAAATTTGATGGACATTCTGCTTCATGGGAACAGAACCTCGATTAGGCAAATCTGCCTCTTTGAACTTGCACGACCACCACCACCATGACCCGAGGCGCGTTCATCGTCATCGAGGGACTTGACCGCTCTGGCAAATCAACACAAATCGCCAATCTTGCCGCGCGTCTCGTGAAGGAGGGCAAACAAGTGGAGATGGCCAAGTTTCCTGGTCAGTCTTCGTGACAATCTGTCGTAGTGCAACGCGTTCTTGACGCGCGGCCACCTAAAGATCGAAGTACAAAGATTGGAGGCATGATAAACGCGTACTTACAGAGCGAGGCGGAGCTCGATGATCGCGCTATTCATCTGTTGTTCTCAGCGAACCGTTGGGAGCTTGCGTGCGTGTCTGATACAATCTTCACCGGTTGACCCTCATGTTTTTGCAGGCCTACTTTGAAAGCTCACCTCAAGGCAGGGAAAATTGTCCTCTGCGATCGTTATGCCTTTTCTGGGATCGCGTTCAGCGCGGCCAAAGGCCTTCCTCTCCCGTGGTGTCGAGCACCCGACATTGGATTGCCACAGCCAGATCTCGTCCTTTTCCTGGATATCTCGACTGAAGCAGCTCGTGAGCGCGGGGGCTACGGTGGGGAGCGCTATGAGAAGGAGGAGTTGCAAAAGAGGGTGCGGGACGTTTTCACTACCTTACGCAACGAGAAGGACGGACTATCATGGAAGACAGTCGATGCGGGCCGAGAGAGGGACGTCGTTGAAGAAGAACTTTGGCAGGCAATAAGACCACTAATAGACGATGTACAGCAGCCCATAGGTAGTTTATGGTCGTCGTGACATGAAATACACCAGTCCCTTTCTACTATACAATGTTGGCTGTACACCTAGATAGAAAATCTCATTCATTCTCGAAGTCAAGGATCAGACATGCGAGTCTCGCGAGTCTGATGTGCTGGACAACTTGAGCATGCTGCGGATACAACGCGATATCGAGTGACGATCAACAGGCCCACTTCCTGTTTCCCGCGTACTTATTAAGTCTGATGCTGCCTAGAGGAAATTGAGAGGAACACGCAATGAAGAAGGAGAGCTCTCACTGTGTCGAGCGCGCGCAACAGTAGATGATCTTGCATAGTATCGAGTACACCGTCCAGCCTCGACTGCCAAAACGCAAGGTGGGATCGCAATGGGTCATCGGTCGGCAGAGACAACGCCGTGTCGTCCCGGATGTAAACATCGCCCATTTCATCTCGCGACACAGGGCACACCCGCAATCGCTCTCGACACTTCTTCCATCCCTCATGTCCAGGACAAAGAATGACCAAATCCACAATGCGCTGTGCTATGCTATCAAAGTCATCATGACATCTCGACCCCGAAGGTGTGCACGCCACCGAAATGCAAGCGACGAGCAGATTATCAGGTTGATGCAGGTAATCAATGTATCGTCGGAAATCCGCCGTGAGCATACCCGGGTTGGTGCCGATTTCCTTGACGCGAGCCGCCGCCTTGACTAGACCAGAAATATACGCCCATACGACTTCCGTCCAAATGTCTTGCACGGGCTCAAGCGCTATACGCCCAAAGCATCCGTTGCGAATGAAGGCGTCATAAGCAGGTCGAGTAGCATTTTGTAGGCCAATTACCAGGACGGGGTGGAGATCGTTGAAGTCGATTCTTTGCTGAGGATTCTCAAGCCGAGTAACGTCTTCGTTGCTGCCGAACATGTAATCCAAGATGACGGAAAGAGGATGCCACAAAGCGGTGAAGGTCGAAGGAGGGATATCGACTGCCCGGAAGGCATGCACAACCACACAAGCGTATAGCTGGATGATGATGTTACGATTGGCGACGATACATTCGTCTGGCTCAACATCGCCGCTAAACAACCGTGACCAATAGAAAAAGCGGGCGATAAACGACAAAATGGCGCCAATCTCGCGATCAGAGATGTCGTTGAACTTCACGTAGAGGTAGACGTATTACATGCCATGATTGATCAATGCGTAGGCGTCGGACTGATCATACGCCAAACTGAATGCAGATTTACGCTGCTCGTCCCACACCATAGTCGAATCGGAAACACGGGTGTCGGTCGCTCTCCGTGAGAAGACAGCGAAGACACAATAGTCCACGATAGCGAGGGACAAGCGGAGATGACGAGTGACGAGTCGATTATGGTTGACCTTGTTGTGCTCCTCGAAGAGTGGTAACAACGTGGAGATCAACTGAGAGCGAAAGTCAGGATAGAGGGCCACAGCGTCGGCAAACACAACACTCGTATTCTCGTCGCGGGGTGCAGGTGACTGCATGGCCTGGCTCAAGGCCGTCACGACAGCGTTCCCCAGAAGAATTGTAAAAGCCCGATCATGGAGGAAATATCGACCTTTGGTGGCATTCTCAATGAGGCGCAACCATATGGTTAGGGGAAATGCGGGCGGAGATGGGGCTTTCAATACTTCCGTAAGAAATGGGATGACCCAGAACGTATCGGTTGATCCTTTCCAGGAGCCGCTTCGACTGGACAACGCCGATACCGCAAACTCCAGAGAGTCCGATCTCTCGACCCGGACTCGAACGCGCAGCTGCGGACAATCGACATGCAGATCATAACGAAGCAGACGAGCCGCCTTTCTTTCAAGACCGTTGTTGGGCCTACGCCCGAACTCCGTTGTATGAAGAGACGTCTTCAGCAACTGCAGGAAGGTGGTGTACATGTCCGAGTTCACGCCAAATAGCGCATCCACTTTTGGATTGGAGCGAGAGGACATAGGAAGAGCGCCGACCGACTCAATGACGATGGATTGGACTGTTGGATTGGAAGACATGCGGAACAGCCAATCCAGAGAATCCAGAGTCAATTCGCTAGAGTCGCGTTCCACGGCCCTAGCTTCAGCGTCTTTCAGCAATGACGTTGAGCGGAGAGGTTTGGTGGTATAGTGCGACTGCGGGTCCTCCAACTCCTTCCTGCAAAGGCGACGAACGGTCCTTCGAAAAAACCGAGTGCCATAGCTATACGCCCCAAACGCCATGTTGGACAATGGGGTCCGGTAAGGACAGTTGGAATACAGCATAGGCAGGACGAGGGACACCACATACGCGACATAGACGATGATCAGAATGGCTCCAATCATCCATGCTATGGGAGATGCCATACTCGATAGAAAAATGACCAGTCCAACCAGGAAAAGGGCAAGGGAAGCGTGCATCAGAACAGGAAGTAGTCCTACTATGAGCAGCACCTTCCAAGCTTGGAAGCCTGAGTAGCGGAATTGTCGAACATGGCTTCGATGCTTGGCTGTTCCGGAGGGGAGGTTCATATACTGGTGTAGCCACTGCTTGACAAGAACGGCAACGAGTGCAGTACTAAGACTGGCAACGAGGCTCGCGTACCAGAGGGCATTAACCCACAAAGTCGAGGAGGAGACGGATGCCACCAGAGTGGCTGGGTCTGAAGATGTAGGGACCGTGTCTGATGAAAGTCCATCCATGAAGGCGCGCTGAAGGAGGACTGATTCGTATGCCAAGGTCGCAGAAACTTGGGTGAAGTCGATCTGCATGTAATCCGCTGCCTGGACCACGAATGTGCTGACGACGGCGGAGAATAGGCCAGCCTATCAGACATTAGACCCGGAGCACCAGAGAATGTGATTTCGTACAAATACAAGGAGAACATCGACACTGTCTGTGCTTTCGTTGACCATGTCGGCGTCGAATAT
The DNA here is from genome assembly GCA_019915075.1 of Strobilurus stephanocystis. Taxonomy (NCBI): domain Eukaryota; kingdom Fungi; phylum Basidiomycota; class Agaricomycetes; order Agaricales; family Physalacriaceae; genus Strobilurus; species Strobilurus stephanocystis. The sequence continues at coordinate 3,025,902 of JAHLMI010000004.1, forward strand.
CGCGCTTTCGTCCAAATACATGCGCCAGAGTCTCGCGTTGGGACTGAGCTCCTCGTAAGCCAGATCTTCCGGGTACTTGTCTTCATAATTGTGTGGGTCATTTCCTGCAGCAATTCAGAGCGAAACGGAGTCAATGCTAGATAAGCGCACCTTCTCTGTACCGTCTGTGATTACGATTCTTCAATCCAAACATGCCCTGATGCCTCCGGTCGCGTCTGGAGCGCCGACGTGGAAGCCCGCGCTCGGACAGTGACTCGACCGAGCACTGGTCGTCGGACGGCATCTTGGTGCGGGGGAAAAAGGTCAACAGAGCGGACACTCATTTTAATATGACCAAGATGGGTAGGAAGGGCAAAGGCTATGCGCGTGTGAAGATGAAGAGATTAGTCGACAAGGGCTGTACCATCATAAGCAGGCAATAAGCAGGACTGCCAGTATATGGATCAGGAAACACACCGAGGAAGGCCATCCGGTTCAGACTTCCTCTTTGGCCAGCTCGCAGTGGGCCATTATTTCCGTTTCCCATGACTTGATCTGCTCATCTTGTGGGTTGCCATTCTCCAAGGAATTGATAGTCGGGGGCATGGTAACATTGTCTTGGGACGGGCACTTTTGAGCCAATGGTCTGATGGTCATTGGTGGATGCCTCAGTTGCCTGAAGGAGAATCGCTTGACATCGATCATTATGCTCAATATGGAAATCGACGCGCCCGACGGACCGGCGACGGTGCCCCGACCGACACTTCCACAACGTTCTCAATTCCGGGACGATGCAAGCAAATTTTCCATATAAAGTCCTGCTATTATGTAGTAGGTACTGTCTCTACTCTTATTCAGGTATTCAGGTCATTCTACGTTACAAATGGATACAACATCATCACACTCCAAATTGAGAGCCTTCATTCGCATAGTGCAAACCTCGAGGAGCGAAACCTTCATTATGAACGCGCCAGGCCGACCTATATGCACGTACCACTTATCGGTATTGCAGCATAATTCAAGAGACAAACGAGGAACGTGTCGAGGCACCATTAATCCCGAGTATACTAAGTACAAGATCCCAACTGAGTCCCAATAGATATAACTTACATCGCATCAGTCCTCGTTCCATGATCATCTGCCGCCTTTGATCAATCCGACACCTGTCAGCTCATCCTTGCTCAGATCGCGCTCTAGATCATCGTCTCCTCCGACGAGTTTGCCAAGAGCTACGGGTTCATCTCCACAACCACAGTCGTATTCGGAGTCCAGATTGGCGCAGTCGAATTCTGGCTTGTGTAGGCGAGCATTGACTTCATTGTGAAGAGAACATAACCTTTGGAACCGGATCGGAAACACCTCGAGGAAACGAGTGGGACAAGGACTTACCAAAGCGCTGCTGCTCTTCGGGATGATGTCTGGTTCGAAGATTGCATCAATAACTGAATGTCAAGTTGGATATCAAGACATACCTGAGGCGGTAAACGCTTCAACTCTTTCTGGAAATTCGCGGCACATTCACCGCACGGATATAGCCTAGAGAGGAGGTGGAAGAAAGAGCTCAGCGCTTCTCGTTCCTCGGGTGTCGGTTTCTGAGCAGTAATTAGTACACCAGAGCAATCCTGAGTCACGCAACACACACATCGGGGTATCTTAGAGTCATGGTATGTCTGACCCAAGGCTATTTTGAGTCTGCATTCCCCACGTCACGGATTCGGGACGCACAGTAATTTCCACGTCGCACGACCTAGCGCTGCTCTGCAAGTCTATTCAATAATTTGACCTATTGTGAGAGACAACGTCTACGTACTTTGCAGTTGCATTGCCCAGCTCGGGCATGATAACATGTCCAGGTGCTTCTGGACTCCACGCGCCCGCGCCTGGAAGTGGTTTCTCAGCAGCGTCGTAGCGATGCAGCATGCCCTCAAGCCCGCCCTCTCCAAATACATCCCCAGTCCATGGGTCAATATACGATCTCGTTGGCGGATGTAAAAACGCGACCATCCCGAGAATGAACTGCAAATCATTTTCCATTAAGAATCGGCACAAAGGATTGCTGGATTGGAACGTACAAGAGCGGCGACGACGACGAAGAAAGTCTTCGCAAATCGCGAGAGTATTTTCGCCATTGGCAAGGAACTGGCAAGGAGGAGAAAGAGAAGAAAGTGGTGGTTGCAAGGGGAAGTGAGTAAAGGTCCCGGCAGGTCGGGGGCCCGAGGCATGCCACCGGCAGTTTGCCAAGTCGCCGATCGGAACAAGCAACGCGTTCTGCATCCGTCAACGACGACCACGTCCAGCAATCCTACAAATCGCAATGTGGGCCAATGTACAAGCCATCCCGATGCCTACATATAAAATGTCAGGGCTGAAATTGTAGCGCAGCTGCACGTGACGCTCACACGCTCGTTCTCGTTAAGATACGAGTATTAAGTAACGAGAACGAACGAGAGAAATTTATACGCGCGCGACACCGAGATGAAGGGCACACTCCAGCGCCCCATCACCTTTCGCTTCCCCTCCTCATACAGTGGATTCTTGTTCCATTCAATATGCCGCTTGTCAACCTATACATGTGTGTTATTCCTTGTCCAATCCTCGCTATTGCTCATAATAAACTCATAGTCACTACATACCTTCTATTTCAGCTGCAATTGTGTTCACTGTAATCTTTCTTGCGCTATTCGTGGGGCATGCCATCAAGATGCAGCGCACGAAAGGATGGTATTTCGCGGCCATGGTAATCGGCGCGTTGAGTGCGATGTTCTGCTCTCCTTCTCTATAGGCATGTTGACTTGATCTTTCTAGTGGAGGCCATTGGATATATGGGCAGAGCTGTTGGCCACCACGACCCGTACAGCGACGCTACTGGCATAGCAGCATTCCTTACACAAACTCTCCTCATCCTACTCGGACCATCTCTTTTTGTACGCGTTCATTGCGTTCACCATCACGAATGCCACACTGACCGTCATCCAAAGGCCGGAAGCATATACGCCGTCCTCGGTCGCATAATCCTGTCGCTAGATGCTGAAAGATACTCACTGATTCGTGTACGCTGGTTGACTGCCTTCTTTGTCGGCGGGGATGTCTTAGCTTTCAACATTCAAGGCGGAGGTAGGTGAACCCCTTGACGTAGCGCATCATCTCTCTCATGTACCCAGGTGGAGGCCTGATCAGACAACACCCCAAATTGGCCATGAACATAATCTTGTTCGGGCTGGGCGTCCAGATCGTCTGGTTCTGTGGTTTCATCCTTGTCTCTTCAGTTTTCCACTACCGCATGCGCAACTACAAGGCCCCGAAGGAGAAAGAATGCTGGACTCGTCTCATGTGGACTCTCTATGTTGCAAACGCTCTAATCCTCATTCGATGCGTTTTCCGTACGGTCGAATTTTCAGGCGGGACAGATGGCTATTTGGCGTCCCATGAACTTGTGAGCACATACTTCTAGTTGTTCTGACAGTTGTCCAACGTCACTTCCAGTTCCTGTATTTCTGCGATGCTGTCTTGATGGCGTTTGTGGGACTGTTGTTTGTCATCGTGCACCCTCCCACGTACTTGCACGAGATGGGTGGTGTCAGACCATCCCATGTAGCCCTGACCGAGCGTGTCAGCCCAGTGGCTTGAGTATCACGCTTACCACACCATTCAACGGAATTTCTTGAATCTCGCGCTACGGTGTTGTCTCGTATCTTGCCAAAATTGCTATAGTATACTCCTCGATTTATTCGCGCGTCCCTGGACTGTATTCATTTTAGCGTCATGCCCTGTACTCTCTGTCATCAATTAGAAGAACTTGCTATCTCTGGTTGATGTGGCGTACTCGCAATTTGTGAGGGTTCTCAGAAGAGAGTCAGCACAAAATACACAGTGACACCCTGATGCTCTGCGTTGTGTTCAACCAGCGAAGCTATGGTCGATCTAGGTCCTATAGTACTTACTCTAATTTAAACATCGCGATCGCGTGCTTTCCATGTTTAGGCAATCCCGAGCTCAGCCCGATCCCGCCTGATCATGAGTCGGGCAAGCCATTTTGGTACGAGGTACGACAAATGACGTCAATTGCGTCTCTCATTCCAACACTCATTGCATCGACAGCTGGCAATGCCTCGCGGGCGCTCTCTCAGCCATTCTCCAGGCCGTCGGGAACAGGATGGCATCAACCACCGTACCGAAGACCGTGAGCGACGCCGCTCAAAATCACGGTCTCGGAGTCCTGGTCACAAGCGACGCAGATATTCGCGGTCACCTCCACCACGGGCGCATTCTCGCGAACGGGAACGACGTCGGTCACCATCTCCTTCGGGGAGGCGGTCTCCTTCCCCCTCGAAACGTCAGCGGTCGCGTTCAACCTCACCTCCAAGGCGGAGACACGATCATGAACGACACAGATCACGCTCAAGAGAACGGCGAAGAGACAGGTCTCGATCAGAGTCGGTGTCGAGTGCGTCCTCGCATGGCAGGAAAAGAAAGAAGCGACGGGACAGCAAGGAACGCAGAGAGCGCAAGGAGCGCAAGAAGGAAAAGCGCGAGCGCAAGGAGAAGGTGCGCCACGACCCTTTTCAAGACCACCTTGCTCACAATCTGCAACCACTCTTCAGAAAAAGAAATCCGGCGCTTCACAGTGGGGCAAGTACGGCGTTATCACTGAGACCGAGTGCGTTGTCCCAATCCCTAGTGAATTCCCGCTAATTTCACCAAGTATATTCTCAAAGGGGTCTGAGTTTCATACTTGGCTGGTTGAGGAGCAGAAAATAAACCCGGAGACCATTTCAAAAGACCAGAGCAGGAAGCAGTTTGCTCGCTTTGTCGAGGACTTCAACACTGGTACGGTTACTCGCTGCTAATTCGGTGTCACAATCTCAATGCAACATTCATAGGCACACTTCCGCACGAAAAGTACTATGACATGGGCCTCTATGAGCGGCGCATGGAAGCGATGCGCTCCGGCGAATTCGTGCCTCCAGCTAACGACTCGTATGACCCGCGCGCGGACATGAAGGCAATCAACAATGCTCACAAGAAGAAACCGAGAGAAGGCGACTCGTACATGAACAAGGAGCAGCTTATGGAGCTCAGGCGAGTTCAGAATGAGCGCGTCGAGGTTGGTCTCTCCTCCAGTCTGTCATATGCTGAACTGACGTCCTTGAACAGGCGGGCAAGATGAAGTTATTAGGTATGGATATCAAAACAAACATGGGTGTCAGGATGGACGGAAGTATGTTCGACGAATAGGTCTGAATATACAAACCTCGGGCAGATAGCGTCGTCGACTCGGGTATATCTATGCGTTTGTACATGTAAGTAGTATAATGTGACGTGGCACAGCATAATGTGACGTGGCACAGCAAGAAGTTGCCAAGAACATTCAGAACAAGCAGGAGCAACAATACAGAGCAGACAACCGTCACAAGGTCCATTCCACTCGCGGCGGAAACAACTTCAAACACATGCCAGTGCAACGATCCGTGGCTTTCAAAAACGGTCTAACAGTGGTCTAACCTGGTCTATATACAGCACAGTAGTGTACACCTCGAACATCGCCCATCAATGGATCAACTTGACTGCTTCAAATGAGACTGTTCATAGTGTGTTCACTCACTCTTATCCTCAGAGTCACTGATTGCGCCCCTCATTCCGCACATGCTCGCCCGCCGCGGGACCCGGCTACCCTGCACACCGGTTTGGAAATGCGAGCGTGTGGCACTGTGTGCGTCATCGACATTGCCTCCTGCCACGATGACAACCGACTTACTCGTTCTCGGAACAGGTTCGGATAGCTGCCCGACTCGTCCAGCTCGCCTTCTAAGCCATTTCTAGGGATCACAGGAAGACAGACCATCCGATACCTGCAAGGCCACCCTGATCGTGCTTCCTTCACCTTTGCCATCGCTGGAAGGTCCCAAGCCAAGCTGACTGCGCTTGTCAACGAGCTTTCCCTCCCTAAGGACGTCGTGGTCCATGTTGTCGATGTCCAGAACGAGGACCAGATACGGGCTGCGGTGAACTCGACACGCGTTGTGCTGAACACGGTTGGTCCGTACTGGTTGTACGGCACCCCGGTGGTAATGTGCGTCACGCGAACTGCACCGTTGGACCACGGCTGATTTCTTCCTCTTTAGGGCCTGTATACGCGCTGGCAAACACTACACCGACCTCACGGGCGAATCAGTGTGGCTGCGCAAAATAATCAATCAGTGCTCATATTCCGTCTCGGCCTTTGTCTTGCCTCTCAAACTCGCATAGGCACGATTACTTTGCTACCAAAACGGGCTCCATCATAGTTCCATGCTGCGGCATGGATTGCATACCAAGCGACATCACCACGTACCTCGGCCGCAGGACTATCGCCTCCACTAACCCAAATGGCTTCGTTCCCATCGGCCAATCCACAATGGCGTCCCACATGTCCGGGGCTATGTCGGGTGGTTCAGCGGCAACCTTGATCACCTTATTCGAAACTGTACCTCGCAACGACCTCCGCTGGGCGAGAATCAGCCACTCCCTGAGTCCCGGTACGTCTAGACATTGTGCTTACCTGCGCATTGCTGATCAGGAGAAACAGTCCTAGGGATACCGCATAGTCCTCTGAAGCTATTTTACAGTCTCACAATCCCCTATACAAATCGCACCCTCATTGGCGGCATCCATCTCATGTCTGGCGTTGATCGCGCTATTGTTGAACGGTCCTGGGGACTCCTGGAATATGACGCAGTCACCTCCAAGACCAAAGAGGCGGTGCGCGCCCGCTACGGACCTGACTTCACATACGACGAGTTCATGGTTATGCCCTCGAAGCTCAAGGCATACACGTTGTCATTGGGGCTATTCCTGAGTATGATCTGTCTCTGGATTCCGCCTGTGAGTGTTTCCAGCCTATTATTTACGTGTCCTTATAAGCGTTCTAGCTTCGCTACGTCTTCAAAAAGTTTGTATTACCTCAAGCAGGTGATGGTCCCACAGACGCGTACGTACCCTGGGCGCATACTCAATCAATCTGACACGCCTCGCAGCAATGCACATGAGGGTTTTCTCGACATTACCAACGTCACGAACTCTGCCTCGGAAGACGTGCAAGCCGTCACTACTTTCAAGGCAAAGGGTGATCCCGGATACTACCTCTCGTGCATAATGCTTTCGGAATGTGCTCTCGCTCTTCTCCACCCCGAGAAGCTGCCCAAACTTGCCCAACGCGGCGGTATTCTCACACCAGCGACGGCGTTTGGGGACGTCCTTGTGGAGCGGCTGAACAAGACGGGCAAGTTTGAGATCGTTAGTCATCTGGCTGGGCCAAAGGATGGAAAGAAGATTTATTAGACTAGACGCTACATTGCTATGCTGGAATGGAGGCATGGGCAGATCGGACTTGACTGTAGGTAAGTACTACTTGTGTACATATGGGCTGTGTAAACATCTGGTGCGCTCTGGTGTGGCTCAAATGCACCACAGACACCCTGTTACTCAGCATTTGCAACGTCAGGTGTGGCGTAGCGGTTAGATTCCATTGGTGACTATACTAAGTGTGGTCGGTGAATTGTCCTTGTTACACGGGTTGGATTGATGTATATATTCAGTCCGACGTCTTCACCGTTCCAATGCGCCTTATTTACGTTGAAGCACATATCGTGGCTCGCAATTTGGGGCGAAGTTTCATCCGATGTCTGAGAAAATGGGCGCAGCGCTCCAGAACTTCGAGTGACAGGAGGGTATGTTTGTGCTGGTCTCGAGAGTGGCCTGCATTGTACTTAGGATTCTTCAAGCTTCTAGGAATCTTTTCGACGTCCGAAAGTTGCAATATGTTGCTTCATGATAGCAACTTGGTAGGTCCAAGACCGTCTTGCGGAATGTGATCAAATAAGTGTAATTGTTAGGTACATGTTGCGAGCTACAGTCTTCCTTGCGAGTTACAGTCTTCTCGTGAACTGAAGTTTGCAAAATCGACTTGTGACTACATACGGCCAATCCAATTCGCGAAAAACACGTTCTCGTCGCTGTTCATCATCGCCCCGATAAAGTCCTTGTTGGCTGCGTAATATGACTCTTGTATCAGTTTACGCAAACGCTGCATCTCCAAGATGCTGAAGAATCTCGGTCAGACAGACACATTATTGTCGAGAAAGAATTACTGAGAGTGATTGGGCGTCAAATGGTTAGCAAGGCAGCAGCCTTCAATGGGGCATCGGGGATGACGATACACGCAGTGGAGCCGATATGTCCACGGTCTGTCCAAAATGGCGCCACAGCCCAGCTCTGGACATGTATGAGGCCACTCGACAACGCTGAAACTTTGCTTTATCAGATTGTAGAAAATACTCCAGAGAGCACGACATACTGTGCGCTGTCGATATGTCTGCGAAGCTCCTGTATATCAGTGGAGACTTGACGAACACATTCTGCGTCGGTCTCTGCGTATGGACACCGATAGCGCCTCCTGGGGGGTGGTTTCTGTCACTGAAGCTGGGCAGGTGAGTCTAATTGCGCACTGATTACGTTTGTCCACGCCGAGGAATACAGGTTCGGGGTTAGAGTAAGGCATATTGAACGTTTGAATAGCTAGAGTGCGGAGAGAGTCGAGCAGAGACGTAGTATGCAGATTCCTTGGGGGTGACTGCATTTTCTGGTCCTCACGCAATGGACAAAGTCCCGGGCAAGACTGGTCCATGCACCGCTGTCCTGGGCAATGTGCTCAAACAAAGCGTTATATCAAGTGTCGAAGACCAGTGTGATTCGATTAGACAAAGAGAGCAATTCTGTAGAGCAAAGTACATTGTTCACTTTACGAGCGTTGAAGTATTGCAATGCGAGCCAGCAGTGAGACAATGGTGAGGGCAAAAGCCAAGATCGGAACCAGCAAAGTACGTGCCAAGAAAGGCAATCGCAATTCGCGACGCGTACCGACGTCCACATTTGGACAAAGCGCAACTTTCCCTCTCTTCCTGCCTTCACTATGCTAGCTGACGACTTTCTGACCCTCGTTTCGAAGCCCACGCGATGACTACAATACTATGTCGACTCTCAAATGCTCGCCGATACCTGCCCAGTGGGCCCAGGCCTTCCAGAGCTGTCCCAGACGACGCCTAGGCATATAAGGTTGCTTATAAGCAAGGACCGGCGTTCACATGCTCATGGCTATAAGACGAAGTCATCTGTTCTTTCTCTTAGTAACAATCATCTTCGCAACGTTCCTCGTTCGTCGCAGTGTCATGTCTGGCCCACGTACCATCGTGATTGGAGGCGGCTTGGCCGGCCTCAGCGCAGCACATACCGTCCTGGAAAACGGAGCTAGTGTTTTGTTGTTGGACAAGAAGCCCTTGTGAGTATTCAGGCTTCTGGGAAGACCTTGTATTGATTGCAGGATAGCTTGGGAGGCAATTCAGTGAAAGCTAGTTCGGGAATCAATGGTGCCGGGACTGATGCACAGGCCAAGCATGATATCAAAGACACCGTGGAGGATTTGTGAGCCATCTTTCGCCCATCCCTCCAGCTCGTATGCTTACGAGGCAGCCAGTGTCGAAGACACAGTCAAATCAGCAGGAACTTTGGCCCGTCCCAACCTCATAAACGCCCTTGCTTCGAACTCTGCGCCCTCGCTCGAATGGCTCACGTCAAAGTTCGGGATTGATCTTTCCCTTGTTGCGCGTCTCGGCGGACACAACATTCCTCGTACGCACCGTGGCAAGGGAGGCGCGCCCGGCTGGGCAATCACCTCCGCGCTCATCAAGCAGCTCGACAAAGAACCGAACGCGACTGTCATCAAATCTGCCAAAGTATTACGGCTCTTGGAGGAATCCGGTAAAGTTACTGGTGTCGAGTACGAGTCTGGTGGAAAGACCGTCAAGGAAGAGGGCCCAGTCGTTATCGCCACGGGGTATGTGTTGCATCTCGGACCTTGTCCATTTACTCATTGGCCTTTGTAGCGGATACGCTGCTGACTTCGCCTCCTCCGGATACCTCTCCTCGTACCGCTCTGACCTTCTTACGCTCCCTACGACCAATGGAGACCACGCAACGGGTGATGGACTCCGTCTGGCCACTTCTCTTGCATCTCCTGCGGCTCTCTGCGACATGGATCAGATTCAAGTGCATCCTACCGGCTTCGTGGACCCCTCCGACCCCGATGCGAAAACGAAATTCCTCGCCGCCGAAGCTCTCCGCGGCGTTGGTGGGCTCCTCATCGACAACAAGGGCAACCGATTTGTCAACGAGGTCGCGCGGAGGGATTATGTGACGGAAAAGATGCAAGAAGTAATCGCAGCTGGAAACGGACCTGTGAGGCTGGTCCTGAACAAGGAGGCGGTTGAGGAGTTGAAGGCGCATGTGGACTTTTATGTGTCGAAGGGGTTGATGAAGAAGTTCAATGGCTCTAAGGAGCTGGCGTGGGATATGAATCTGGATGAAGGGGTGCTGGCGAAGACGTTCGAAAGCCACGGAAGTTACGCCAAGCAGGAAGAACAAGATCCGTTCGGAAAAAGTGAGTGTACATCATGAACTAGTCTCAGTGAACATCCTAACCACGCTCTAGGATATTTCCATAACCCCAACTTCCATCCCGAGGAGCCGATACTTGTGGCGCTCATGACACCAGTTGTTCATTATGTATGTTCTTTTCCTTGCAGCAATGCGGTTCTTTGCTGACTTTTTCTTAGACCATGGGTGGTGTCACCGTTGATGATCACGCCCGTGTGCTGAGGGCAGATGGAACTGTCATCCCCGGCTTATACGCCGCGGGTGAAGTCATTGGCGGTGTCCATGGCGCGAACCGTCTCGGTGGCTCTTCGCTTCTCGAAGCGGTAGTGTTCGGACGGTTAGCTGGACAAGCGGCAGCGAAAGGGCAATAAATACAAGATAATGTAAATACTGTATTAGTATATGTATCATGTTGACAGTTTTGCTAGCTCCAATGGATCCATAGTGTAACTCTCTGTGTCTTGAGAAGGGAAAGTGCCATCACGCACAGCTCTTGCGTAACTGTCGACCGCAGAGTCGCGATGTGTATTGAGATCACCGAATCTCCTGACAAACTTTGCCTTGTGACCGGACCAAGTGCCCATTATATCGTCCCAGACCAAGACCTATAGTTGAGTCAACGGTGATACGGTGAGCACGACGTCAAGACCTACTTGGCCACTGGTCCAAGGGCCAGCGCCTATGCCAATGGTGGGAATAGACAGCTTCTCGGTCACATGTCTTCCAAGCTCTTTGGGTACCCCTTCCACGACGATAGAGAATGCACCAGCGGCCTCGAGAGCCAGCGCGTCATTCAGCACGCGTGTGGCGCCGCGGGCATCACGTCCCTGTACCTTGTAGCCCGACGTGGCAAGGTGCCTTTGGGGAAGGAGACCCACATGTGCCATCACCGGGATTCCGGCTTGGGTCAACCGTCGTACGATGGGGCCTAGCTCTTCCCCTCCCTCGAGTTTGACACCTTCGACGCGTGCTTCACGAACGAGACGTATGGCGTTGGCGACAGCATCGTCGGCGGAGGTGTGGTACGTGCCAAAGGGCATGTCGGCAATCAAGAGCGGATGGGTGGTCGCGCGAGCCACGGCTTGTGCATGGTGGATCATCTCGGATAGCGATAGCTGGGTGGTGGAAGCGTAGCCAAGACAGACCTGGGCGAGAGAGTCGCCCACAAGGGTGATGTCGATGAGCGGATTCGAGGAGCAGGCCAGTCCGGACGGGTAGTCGTATGCTGTGAGCATGGCGATGCGTGTCCCCGCCGCCTTGAGAGTCTGGAGTGTTTGTGGGGTGACCTTTTTGCGTGGCAGGCCTTTGTGGCATGAGCGCGAGTCATTTCTGCAGCTGAAAACCTACTTTTAGCGAGGGTGTCGTCCGCCTCCTTTGGTCGTACGCTCATCCAGCGACGGTGGAGGGACCTTGCCGGTACCGAGCGTGCGCGAAGGAAAAGCATAGAGTAGATGGCCGAAGGGTATAGAGATGTTGTACCAGATTATAAAGGCAGCAGAAAGACTCCGGTATCAGCCCATCGTCGAGAATGTAAGAGCATGAAATTTACAATTCCAAAGCCGGCAGCATTGCTTCCGGGTAACCCTAACCTTAGACTAGGTCACCAAGACGCCCCCTAACCCAGTAGCCTATTTTGGAAATGTTTGTCCTCCAACTTGAACTGCTCCCTCATTGTGCTCCGCCTCGCTTTTCCCTCTTCCAACATCCACCAGCTCCTTCATCATGGTACGCGCTTTGGTCCGACAACTGACTGGTCACTGACCGTCCCCGCGCTGTTCTGTGTAGTCCGTGTCGCCTGCCGCCATGCGCCGTTTGATGCGTGAAATCGCGGAACTCAAGAAGACGCCGCCCGAGGGCATTCGCGTCCAGACGAGCGATGACGATATGCTAGACGTCGTCGGGATAATACAGGGTCCCGGTGCGCTCTATTCCATCACACCGCAGCTCGTGCCATGGAAGCTTACATGACGTGCGACAGAGGGCACGCCCTATGCTGGCGGCTACTTCAACGTCCGCTTCAAATTCACGGAAGAGTTCCCCGCTGCACCGCCCAAATGTACGCCGCGCAATACGGTCAATCCGACGCCGAATGCTCATCCTTGCAGGTCGATTCGCCACCAAGATATTTCATCCAAACGTGTCCGCGCAAGGCGAAATCTGTGTCAACACGCTCAAAAAGGATTGGAAGTCGACATACGGAATCGCGCACATACTCGTCACCGTCAAATGCCTGCTCATCTACCCAAATCCCGAGTCGGCGCTCGACGAGGAGGCAGGGAAGCTACTTCTTGAGAACTACCAGAGTTATTGCGACCGAGCCAAGCTCATCACCAGCGTGCATGCCACCCCGCGCGTCCGGCCAGCTGAGTTTGACGATCCATCGCCCGATTCGGAGGATGCCCCATCATCCAAACCACCGAGCGTCTCCGTGCCACCCGTCCCCACCCTCCCCATTATCTCCCGCAAGTCGCCTGCGCCACAGCCACAGCAACAGCAGCCGCGACCCCTCACATCCTCGCCCTCGAATCTCTCTTTCGAGAAGGAGGGTCTCACTGTGGCAAAGGAGCGGCACACCTCGCCCTCGCCGCTAGGCACAGCGGACGCCAATGTTGCGGCCAAGAGTACCGTGGTACCGCCGTCATCTGGGACCAAGGCAGTGAAGCGCGCTGCCACCGCTGGCGTCACAGGTGCAGAGAAGCGCAAGAAAGCTCTCAAGAGACTCTGAGTCCTTGCTTGCGCACAGACATTTATGAGATTGTTCAAATCGTTTCCTACAATCTTTACCATTCTGTCGATTTGTTTCATTATATCACACACTGTATATTGGTGGCATTATTTCTCTCGTCTTTAACTCTATATACTGTGCTTTTACCTGGACAGCCTGGCCTGCTGGTTGCGTGCCTGTGTTGGCCACAGTCCTGGTCTCTGCCACAAGGATGCATCATAGGTACTTAGGTGACCGGGCGCTGTGTGCATTGACAGCGACCTGCAAGCAAGAACCCAAGGCAGCCCGACTGTATACCGGTCTTTGCAGGTATGATTTCCATCGAAGGTCAGTCGATCCCCGGGTTGATCTTCGCTTCTGAACGCAATCAACGTTTGCTTTTGACCGCCATCTGCGGGTGACGAATTCTGTCTGCTTCACTCACCGACTTGAAAACGCCAAGTCTCCCGCTTTAACTTCGTCTGACTCTGACTATGGCGTGCTATATTCGAAACTCAAGTAATATCACGTCTCCTCCGTCCACGTCGCAGGCATGGGAACCGGCCAGGTCTCGTAATCCTGCGACTTGCTCGTCTGCCAAGCGATTTCTTCTCCGTGGACCACTGGGACGCGTCAGCTCAGCCGACATTGCACTCTAGACGAATAGCCGAGGCCTCAGCAGAATTACTCAAGGTGCTTGTTTATGGGAAGTGGTCTATTCACTCGGTTGTCCGGTACCATTGTAGGGGGGAACGACAGGATGGGTGAGCAAGCAAGTCATGCTTCTACTAGGGAATGGAAAGACTGTCATTCGTTGTGCTTGCGTCCCGTCTCATGGCGAGTAACGGGAGTATAGGTGAGCAGCAAGTCATAATGTGATTTGCGATGCGGACGCGTGACTTGCCACAGTATATAACCTCGTCGCGTTGCCTGCTACAATCACTAAAAACTACTGTGCATTGTCGCGTTCTCAACAATCTCTACATATAGAAGTAAGCCTTCTGACTATTCAGCCACTTACCATCCTGACCTATCCCAGACAATGTCCCAACGAATCTTGATCATCGGTGCTGGGTTCGGCGGAGTGTGGTCTGCCCTCAGTGCTATCCGCGCCCTCGAGATTGCAGGGCGCAAGGACGTCGAGGTTGCTCTCATCGCTCCCGAGCCGACCATGGTCATGCGCCCTCGTCTCTACGAGACCGATATCTCAGCGGTCGGACCTTCCGTCGACAAACTCTTTGACGTGGTCGGCGTCCACTACATCAAAGGATACGTTACACGTATCTCCACCGATGCGCACACTGTCGAGTATTCCTCTCCTGCCGCCCCTTCCACGGTCATTCTATACGATCGCCTCATCCTTGCGAGCGGGAGCAACGTTTTCATGCCTCCAGCCATTCAAGGTCTACAGGAGCATGCGTTTACCGTGGACACCCAGGCAGATGCGATCAAGCTCGAGAAACACCTGCTTTCGCTCCCCACGCTTCCTGACTCCGAGGCGCGTAACACTGTCGTGGTCGCTGGCGGAGGCTTCACCGGTATCGAAGCCGCCACTGAGCTCCCAGGGCGCCTGCGTCCCCTCATTGGTGACGCCGCGAAGGTCCTTTTGGTTGAGAAGAATGATGCCGTCGGGCCTGAGCTGGGCCCGGGACCTCGGCCAGTTATCCTTGAGGCGCTCAAGCAGCTCGGTGTCACGGCATACACCGGAGACAGTGTTGCCTCCGTTGATGCTGCGGGTGTTACACTCTCATCGGGCAAACGAATTGACTCCAAGACTGTCATCTGGACCGTCGGCGTTCGAGCGTCGTCACTGACTGAACAAATTACTGGGGTGGAGCGCGATCAGAGTGGCCGTCTCACTGTCGATGATAACCTCAAGGTGGTAGGCGTGCATGACGTGTACGCTACTGGAGACACTTGTTGCGCTCGCACTGACGACGAGGGACATTTTGCCATGATGTCCTGCCAGCACGCTCTGATGCTTGGGTATGTAACAACCTCATTTAGCTTGAGCATACTCCTAATGCTTCACAGCCGTTCTTCGGGGCACAATGCAGTACAAGATCTTTTGGGACTACCTCTCCACGCGTACAGACAGCCTATGTATCTCACCTGCCTGGACTTAGGCGGCTTCGGCGCTGTTATCACTACTGGGTGGGACAGACAGGTTATCAAATCAGGAGTCGACGCCAAGAATTATAAACAGCAGATCAATGGTAGACTCATCTATCCGCCTCCCAATGATCGCCTTGAGGCGCTCAGGCTAGCTGATCCAGATATCGGATACGAGGAGAAGGATGGTGTCTTGGAGTACAAGGTCGGGGAGAATGATCTGAAAGCGTTTGGAGTCTAGTAGGGCATAGTCTGACATTAGTATCGCCACTCAATGTTACATCGTTCTACTCTTTAGGTTCTCGCCGAGATATCTTCACCGCTGAGTCTCTGCAGGTGCCCTTTGGCTTGTGCGGCCCTGGTTTCCCTCCAAGATTCTTAGTCACCATATAGGATAAGTAATACTCAAAAGATCTAGATTTCTCAGCAAATACTATATCATCATCGTCTTTGTGAGCCGTCGCCGCTCGTGTGCACCCTCTTGCGTCGCCTCCTGCTCAACGTGAGGCATCTCTTTGTCTTCTCGATACCTACGTTCAACAGTACATGAGTAGCATAACGTCCAACAGTGCATCACACGACGATTGTCATGGCCTCTCTCAACGACACTAAGACACCCATTCGTACGGGTTTTGTTGGGCTTTCGACATCGGGATGGGCATCCCTTCTCTTGGGACCCACTTTGATGCAGAATGACAAGTTCATTTTGAATGCGGTATCTACTTCGAATCCAGAATCGGCCAAGGCGTCAGCACAGAAGCAGAGCGCTATCGTCGGTCACCACGTAAAAGCGTACCATGGATCTACACGTAGCATTGCGAAGGATCCCCAGGTGGACTTCGTCGCGGTTTCGGTCAGAAGTATGTATCATCGCGATGCTCTTCTTCCTGTCATAGAGGCCGGCAAGGACTTTTTCATCGAGTGGCCTGCGGGTAAGTCAACAGCGGAGACTAGGGAATTTGCGCAAGCGGCTCAAGCGAAAGGATTGCGCACCTTGATTGGATGCCAGGATAGACAATCTCCCCTTGTCCAAAAGGCAAGTCCCGTCTTTGTTGCACTACGATACAATGTAGGTGAAAATTAACGAGTATTCTTCAATAGGCCAAGGAGATTATTTCTTCAGGGAAGATTGGAAAAGTTCTGTCGACTACTGTCATAGGCACTGTGCCTAGAGAGTTGCGTTTCTGGGGACCCGAGATCCACGAAGATATGGCTCGTAGCACGTACGATCCAGCCTGCGGTACGTCCCTTGACGTACCTTCTGCAGACCGAATCTTGACACGGAAGACAGGATCTACGATGCTTGACATCGCTGTAGGACATCACCTAGCTGCCTTCATTGATCTCCTGGGCAACTTCACATCTGTAACCGCCACCAGTTCCATCGTCTATCCCACTGCAAAGATCATCGCCGCTGATGGAAGCATCGCAAGAGAGCTCCCAAACCTCGCACCTGATCATATCTCATTCACAGGCGAGTTAGATTCCGGTGTCTTGGTGACCGAAGTGTGGCGTGGAGGTGTCAAGACCACCCCAGGACGACTGAATTTCATTTGGGAGATTGATGGCGAAGAGGGATCCATGCGTCTCTCCGGCGACCAGCCGAACTCCGCGTTTAACCATATGGTAGACCAGAAGTTGTTGTTGAACGGAGAACTCGTGGCTGTTGAGCCATGTGGGCTACTAGAAATGCTTGCGCAGAATTGGGAGGAATTCTCGAAGGGTAAGGAAGGGAATTACGCGACCATTGATGATGCGGTGAAGATTCATGAGGTGCTGGACGCAATCACGGCCAGTAGTACTAGCGGGAGGAAGGTTGAGCTGTGAAGGAGATGAACACTGCAACCAAGGAAGCGTACAGCTTATCCTCGTCATATAACAAGCCCTTGCAAACAGTCAGTGTCGAATTAAGAAACACGTCGGGGTTCAGTAAATGTCAAGGTCGAGCAGAAATAACGTTTGAGGGTGTAGGTCACGTTTGACCATGAACTTATCATCGCAAAAGTGTTTGCGAGCTAGATAAACAGCAATGTGAACGCGAAAGACCGAGGGCCACAGAGAGAGAGAGAGGGAACGGTGACCACATCTGAGCATCAGTGTCACCGGTCTGATCGAGAACACGCTCGTGCCTCGTACATCACCTACCAGTATCAAACGAATGTAATAATACGCGGTACGGTCTCTCTCGGAATGATAGCCGGGAGTAGAGCGATCCCGCAAGGCAAGGTCACCCCAAGCGAAGGGGTGTCCTACCTTCCGCCGATGCACCTATACAAGTTACCATCAGTGTCTCTTTATTTATCTCGTATATGCACCCTTTCTGATTGCGTCCTGTCTTAGGTCAGTTCCGTCATCTTCTCGATACACACGTTCAGCAGCTTATAAGTAGTCAACCATCAACAGCTGCTTATTGACACACGATTGTCATGGCCTCTCCCAATGACTCCACCAAGACCCCCATTGGTACGGGCTTCGTTGGACTTTCAACGTCGGGGTGGGCATCCCTTCTTCTGGGACCCACTCTGATGCAGAGTGACAAGTTCGTCTTGAAGGCGGTATCGACTACGAATCAAGAATCAGCCAAGGCGTCAGCAGAGAAGCAGAGCGCTACCGTTGGTCACCACGTAGAAGCGTACTATGGGTCTACAGGAAAGATTGCAAACGATCCCCAGGTGGATTTCGTCGCCGTTGCGGTGAAGAGTATGTATCACCGCGACGCCCTTCTTCCTGTCATAGAGGCCGGCAAGGACTTTTTCGTCGAATGGCCTGCGGGCAAGTCAACAGCGGAGACCAAAGAACTCGCGCATGCGGCCCAAACGAAAGGATTGCGCACCTTGGTTGGATGCCAGGGCATACAATCTCCCTTTGCCAGAAAGGCAAGTCTCTTCTTCGCTGCACTATGAGCTTGCAGGTGAAGCTTAACGAGTACTCTTCAATAGGCCAAGGAGATTATCTCTTCGGGGAAGATTGGGAAAGTTCTGTCGACCACGGTGATAGGCACGGTTCCCAGAGACTTGCGCTTCTGGGGACCCGAGATCAACGAATCCAATGTTCATGCCACGTACGATCCAGCCTGCGGTACGTTCCGAGTCCTTCAGATTGGTTTCTGTATCATCAGATTCTGACACGAAAGATAGGTTCTACGATGCTTGACATCGCAATAGGACATCACTTGGCTGCCTTCGTTGATCTCCTGGGCAACTTCACATCAGTAACTGCCACAAGTTCCATCGTTTATCCCACCGCAAAAATCATCGCCGCTGATGGAAGCGTCGTCAGAGAGCTCCAAATCTCGCACCTGATCACATCTCCTTCGCGGGAGAGTTAGAGTCCGGTGTATTGGTAAACGAAGTATGGCGTGGAGGTATCAAGTCCACCCCAGGGCGACTGAACTTCATTTGGGAGATTGATGGTGAAGAGGGATCCATTCGTCTCTCCGGTGACCAGGCGAACTCTGCATTCATCCATATCGTTGACCCGAAATTGTCGTTGAACGGAGAGGTTGTGGCTGTCGAGCCATCCGGGTTGCCGGGAATGCTTGCGCAGAATTGGGAGGAATTCTCGAAGGGTAAGGAAGGGAATTACGCGACCATCGATGATGCGGTGAAGGTTCATGAAGTGCTGGACGCGATCACGGCTAGTAGCACGAGCGGGAAGAAGGTTGACTTGTAGAGAAGGTCAATTTTACGGCCAAGGAGGTCGAATTACTAGTTTTTCAAAGTAGTCAGTGTCAAATTAGGGAACGCGGGTGTTGATAGTCAATGCCAAGGTCGAGCAGGTTTGACGTCTGAAAGTGCAGCATTTGTTTCAACCATGAACCTGTTGCGAAGATGTCTGGAAGCTACAGTACACAAAGCAGCAACGTGAACGCGAGAGACAGGAGGAGACAGATATAGAGATGAAATCACGGATCGAACGGCCGACCTCGGGGGACCTGTTCCGCCTTGGTTCCGACTCCAAGCTCCCAATTTTGCCCAATGACCACTACTACCACCACTACCAACGTCGTCCGACGGCGCCACCAGTGTCCTGATATGACCGAGGGCCAGTCACCAATGCCTGTGCCTCGATCTGCACTACGACCCGACTTGCATGTTGCCCCGTGACCACCATGACATTCTTCAGCCAAATCCAACCTAGCGTGCCATCGGTTCCGCCATTGCCCCGTCGAAGGCTATCCACTGCTGGAACACATCTTTTGCGACGCGAGTACCGTTCCGCGAAACCTAGTTCGTATCCTTATCTTACCAATAGACTTTCTCTCGAACGTCACTCCATGGCCCACCCCAAAACAGAAACACGAACTGCTAGAAAAGCTCCACGTACGTCCGTTCTTCATGCTTGTCCAATGCGCAAACAGTCTGAAAGACGGCGTAGGAACTCGGTGACAACCATTACACGTTTGACAAGGTGACAACATGGTTCTACAACAATCGAAATCACAATGCATCAGGGAGCTCATCTGTTCCCTCTACGTCTACTCTTCATCCTCCTCCCGGAACACCCTCGCAACAGGAGACAAAGCCCAAGCGACTGAGCCCAGAGGGTGCTCAGATACTCAAGAGTCTGTCCTCCCTCTCATTCTAGTACTCGAATTGTCATTTGATGTCTTGCATTCAGATTTCTTCGACCATGTCTCACCCTATCCCACATCTTCGGAAAAGCTATCCCTTCTCGCACAAGTGACCGCCATCCCCGGCAATGAGTTTTACGATATCGACAAGCTCGCAGGCTGGTTCAACATGAGGCGCAGGGATCAGCAGCAGCGAGTGCAGGAATGGAAGAAGACTCGCGGCCTTGAGTTCAAGGTCGGACACAAAGCTGGAGGGAGCGTTGTTCTTTCGTCGGCGGCAGAAAGCAACCTTGCAATATTTCTTCGCGAGACGCCGAACCCTTCGCAAGAACTCATCGCCGCCTGGGCTCGCGCACTCAAGTCAACAGCGGAGCTTGTCACGGATTGGATTGAGAGACATAGAGTGGGGCGACTCCCTACTCCAGAGGCAGAAGAGGTGGGTGAGGAAGAGCCCGTGGACGAGCATTCACATTCTGTGGCGCCAACCGTGCAGACCGAAGTCGGGTACGCGACTACGGTACGCGTCTCTCGTGCTTGTCAAGGCTTGATCGTGACTGTCAATGCTTGCACAGGATTCAACAGTAAGGCTAGAGCCAGAGCCGGAACCACAGCTCGTATTCGTAGAGGAGCACCTACCTCCTCAGGTAGATTCACCGGATCAGGGAACTATGGATCTGCTCTATGATATCGCGCGCAACATGGACGAGGTCGAGAAGTATCCTCCTACGCAAACCATGACACGAGACGAATTTCTCGCTCGCTTCGCAACCTACGAAGCTAAGATGAATGATTATTTGACCAGGGTGGGTCAAACGCAGTAGAGTGGTAAGTACCTTCTTTCGTTCATACTATCTCTTCTCAAATCATCCAAAGGTGTTTGCCGCTGCCAGCGTGTTAATGCGAGGTACTAACATATTGGTAAGTACGATGCAAGTGACACTCTCCTTGTCCAGCTGCTTATCTCTTGCAGCTTTCCTGTCTAATTTCTTGTACGCAACTCGGATGGTTGGTCTATCGATGAGGTGTCTTCTTAAGTTCCTGTACGAGGGAAGAAAGGAACGTACGCGCCAAGAGACAGCGCCTCGACTCTTGCAGAGGTTCTTTCCAGCTATACCTGCGGCGGCGGCATGGTACAAACAAGCTTCGGGCCGTATAGACCCTCTTCCACAAAGTGAACCTCAACGTGCAACGTGTAAGCCACACTTGAGGCTGCTTGCGAGGGTGTATGAGAGCTCAGGCTAGAGAACAGACATGGCGCGCGAGTGTTTGGAGATATATTGGTGCAAGCTTCCGAGCACACAGTGCCGGCAGGTAACATCTGGTGGACGGACTCGTCTCACCTCTTACACACTCGCTGAAAATTATATCAGCTTCGCATCCAGAACTGTCTGAAGACCATACCCACCATGTAGCCTCACATGGTCTGCTTCTAGCGCATTGACCTACAGCTCTTCGCCGATATGCCCGCCTACCACCGAGTGATTTGCCTCTTGCCATCATGATCTTGGCGGTACCTTTTGGGTATAACTGTAAGGTCTACTGGGCCGTGGCGTATCACGATTGAGGAGGCTCGAGGACATCCCTGCGCGTTCCTCGCGCTGTGCCAGTGGCACCAAATTGCTTTTGCCGGCTCCGTGAGTTCAGGAAGGAGTTTCTGAGCCTGGGCCTACAGATTCGATATATCGCTATTCGCTTCCGATCTTTCACCGTTTTCTGAATATAAACCGTGTCCGAACGCGTCGTATGACTTGCTTTCCACTGATTAACATGCGTCGATACCAACGCTAGAGTGGCTAAACCTCGCAGCTCACCCTGTTTGACACTAACACGCTCTAGTTGAGGTAGTCAGGCGATGCTCCAATACAAGTTCTGTGTTCCGGAAGCGAGCTACCTGTGCCCTTCTGCGACGCTAGATGACGATCTGACATGGTAATTGAAGACTCGGATATGCTTCTCTGATATCTGCTACTATTCAGTCTGATGGCGGCTGACGAATGCTCGGCCTCCCCGGTACAGCATTTCCAAAGTATCCTCAACCAGTCCTCGACTCAAGCATGTATACTCCTCTGAATTCGAGTCTTTTGAATCTCATGCGCACCGCTCATCGTGCCGATCAAGGTACCGCGGGCCCACGTGAGCAGCGATGTGGTTTCGTCACGATCAACAACTCTATTTCCAACCATGACCCGAAATACTCGTTCAAAGCAAATTAGCAGCGTCGAGGACGCCGCACTACAGAGCACTACCAATACGCGGCCCAAGCGCAGGCCAAGAGCGCCGAAAGGCGCCCTGGCAGCGAAACTAAAGTCAAAAGCTAAAGCCGCCAGTCCTCTGCCCCCATCTTCGCCCACCCACTCCGCATCATCTCGCTGGGTCGAGCCTGATTCAATCCCCGTCGCCACCTCCGACGACGCACCATTTCCGACATTAGGCGCCTATGCTCCGCTTGTCTTTGACGAGCAGGAAATATTGCGCCAAGACTTCGATTCCTGCGACGCTAGCGACGGCGTCCCCGCTGAAGATGCAGACATTTCCACTGCGAGTGACCCGTTTGGGTTCTTCCGCGTGGAACGTGCACTGAAGCAGGATAGAGAAACCACCGACATTCCGATCTACTCGACGCCACAAGCTGAGGGTAACATCTTGTTGACCCCTTCAACGCCACGACATCACCGCCACCCACAATCATCCTCTGCAGGGCCTTCAGATCACATCCCCTCTATGCCTAGCACGCCTTCCCCTGTCAAACCCTCTTCTCAACGACTAGACCCCAACCTTGAGTCTTCTGACGGCCTGACGTCGCTTGATGGACCAGGCCAAGCAGATCCTGACGCAAACATTGACGATCGCCCGCCAAAAGGTTCGAGGAAGGGGACGCGGGCGGCGGCGAGGAAGCGTAGTCTAAACCCTGCTGAGATCCAGAAGGAGTGGGAGGTCGTCTTGCCGAAGCGCACACGAAGGACGCGCAAAGAAAAAGTCGCTACTGATTCCGAAGATGAGGATGGGTTGCCGTCTCGAAGAAGGGCGAAGAGGAAAGTGGCAGGCAAGTCTGGGTCGGTCAAGAGGACTGATCAAGCGGGCGAAGATGACGAGGTGTGTTTCATACAATTCAGCAATCTCTTGTTTTTCTCACGTCATGCTCAGAAATTCATCAAAGAGCGAGAAGAGCGCATCGCTTATTTCAAGAGACTGCAGTCATACGAGATGTCGAAGGAGAATGTGTTCATTGTCTGATTGGCAGCCAGTGCTCTCTTGCAATGCTAGCCTGCTCTTTTACAGAATTCATGTAGGCTACGGGTGTCCTCTTTGGATATCGATATCTGTGTAAGTATACATTTTGGAGGGGAATCTAAACGGTCATGTAATTCTTGTATTGTGTACTCGTCCTCTCTCCAGCTGTGCCGCTAGTCTCGCTCGGTGCTCCTTGAAGAACTCCGAGGTTTTCGCACTATCCACGTATTCTTTCATGAAGCATATCTGCGGTGCATCCCATTCGCCGCTGGTGAATTTTAGCGTCGTCATATACTCGTTGTTGTATATGACACCCATCGTGGAGACACCTTTCGCTGTCGCCTGTTGCTGCCATTGTCAGTCGGGCGGGCTGCGTGCGCCACGATGAATCACGTACATGGAATACAATAGAATCGTCTGACTCAATCACATCATGCAGTGTGATCTGTGGGACCATCAACCTCGTCAACCCAGCGGCCTCAACGCGAAGACACTCACGGTATACGAGATGAACATGGGACATAGTTGTTCGAGATACTCTCTGTACTGATTCTTGTTCAGCACAGGACGCCCCAGGGACTTGGGAAGATAGCGATGCTCTAGAGAGCTGTGAAATAAGCGCAGGACGGACAAGTCAAGCTGATTTCGCCCTTTGATGTAGGCGAGTAGGACTTGAAGCTTGCGTGATGGAACGGCCGGGGGCACCCAGGACATTGTCGATGGAAAAATGGCGGTCGCCATTGCAGCCGTAGGCCACACGGCTGTAGGTGAAAGAGATTGTTCAGCAGGAAGCCTCGACAACGCTTCCAAGAGTACATATGTGGCCGACGTATCCCCATATGTTTAAGAGCAGTGTTCTAACTAGAAGAACCGAATGCGTGAGGCCCAGAACTAATCGAACACCAGATATGCGTATACCCCACGTCACGCTGGCAGCCTGTGGATCGAGGTCAAGAAGTTCATCGGTTGAACAGCATTCGTCGTACTTGTGCGCAATAAAGTTTGATGCCACCCTTCCGATTATTCTGACGGATTGTGTCCTGACGTAAAACCAGAACGCAGACAGGAAGTTGAAGAGCGACATTTGCGAGATCTACATAGTTCCAGTCTGACCCTTACGCTAGCAGAGCGAGAGTGTCGTCCACATATGTTCCTAATGTACCTTGAACTCAGTTGAGATCTCAGATGGTAGGTGTTGTTTCCACGAACCTGGGAATTCCGAAGTGATCTGACAGTGAGTGTGAGATTGCGAGGACGACCAAATGGTAACATGGTACATCTGTACCAGACGAAGTCTGGCATCCATATACGCCGACCCTCAGAACTTTTCAGGCGTTCCGACGGTGCATACATCTCCTTGGAGCCTTGCACGATGGCTCACATTTCAGTTAGAACGATCCTGAGTCACAAACAGTCATGTCGTGTACATACACAAATGACGGATGGTTGATACGCCCCAGCGATTTGAACGGGGAAGGTCACACCGGCCTGTAAATATATTGAGTAGATTCCAGTAGTACAGAAACGTACACACTTACCAAAGTGTAGGCGGCAATTGACATGCACATCGCCCCAGAGTCGAGGATCCATCACGTCGACGAGCCCGAATAATCACTCTATCGATCCATGTCGTAACGGGTACCTTCGATTGAGACCAGCCCTCATGTTTACCTCAAAGTGTCGCGGAGTTCGCTTGTTATCCAGCCGGGTAGCTCCACAACGACCTTTGCTGCTAGTCTGCCATAAGTCTGTGAGCCACTCACAGCAAAGGATCGCAGTTGAATTGAGATGACCCTGGCCCAGCGGATTGACCGAGGCAGGCCACAAAGGCCTTCGTTCCTGTCAATTTCCTGAGGTGGTAGCAACACAAGCCTGATGAGATCGTCAAGTCAAGACAGACGGATGTCTCGACCTGACTCGGAGGCAACCCTTGTCTGCAAATTAAGATTCAGCGCCTCGAGTCTACTACTCGTATTCTCTGGACGGACGGCGGAGACATCACCAAGCCCCAGCAAATAGAGTCTTGAGGCCCAAGGGTACAATGTATCGCCATCTGGAGTCAATACATACGCACACATCGGGCTTTGCCTCTGGTACAATAGAGGACGTGTTAATCTTCGCTCCTCATAAATACTGACTTATAACATCGTTGTTTCGTTGTACTCTTGTGTATCAAGAGGCTGTTTTCCTCTTTTCGGACTATGGAAGCAGTTCGTTACTTTGACTGAATGAGACGAAAAACACACACACCTCATGATCCACCAATACAAGAGTATCCCCTATGGGGCTGCATTCACGTCTGTATGGCTTGACATCTTTGGCCACCACCTAGCCGTCTGTGACATCGGAGAATGGTAGCAAGTGGAACTCACGAGGGACGCTCGCTACGGACCTCAAGTAACGATCGAACAGGAAGTCTTCATCCCAGAACGCGCGGACCTTCCTCCACACGACGACATCACCCCAACGGTGGAACAAGAATCCTGCCTGTGGTGTCGGCGGTCATAGACTCGACCCCAAACACGTTCCCCAATGTCAGCCGAGATCTCGCGCCTGCGTGTGTGAGAGAGGGGGCGGTCGGTCCTTGGAGAGCAAGCTGGAGTTCAGTTACTACGCGACAAACCTGCATGACAGGTTTAAACAGAGTTCAATCCCTCGGACACAACGAAGTCTTCGCCCGATTGTATCGTCCATGTATCGACGACGCATCTCCTTTTGTGGGTTAGCCTGAAATCAACGGATGAATTACACTGCATGTCGCACAGTCGACCGTACTCATGTTCTTTCCAACACTGGATGACGCGTGAGTGTGAACTCTTCCGGTACCAAGACAGGATTGTGCTTACTTTGGCAGGGCCAAGCATTTCAGACCATTTCTTCTTACCGAAGGTGGTAATCAGGGAGAAGACATTGTCTCGGCATCAAGGGGACGCACGTATGCACTTACCTCGCGGAGGCGTCTCCGAACCGGAGTTTGGACACTGCCAGCCTAGATTCTGAAGACATAGTCTCCTTGACCGCGCTCCCGAGAGCGATAGTCTATTTGAATCCGGCTCCCTGGTCGTCGTCGGAGGCAACACGGCGAAGCTGGGACTCGGAGGCAGACTGTAGTGTAGTTGAAGTCAGGGGGTAGCCGGAAACTGAGGCCAGATCTAGACACAATGAGAGGCTGTAATCCAAAGAGAAGAGTGGGTTCGACGCTAGGACGGTTGTAGAAGGTGAACGCCACCAACTCCTCAAGATTGTGATACTTCGTGATGGAAAGTGGTGAGAAGCACCCAACACGTCATCAGCAAGTCGTGTGTGCTAGACCAAGCGCGATCGAAGTTTGAGCGCGAAGAGGACTCGAACCTCCACGGCGCAAGTCCTTATCCGAATCGCCATGTTCTTCGAATTCTTTCATACCATAGTGCGCCAGATCTGAAGTCGACAGACCGCCAATATTATTGCGGCTTTGTCAAGGTACGCATTTATGACCGTGAGGGAATTCCGAGTCGACTGATGACCAGTTTTTCTTTCAAACCCGGATTCAGACACTGCAGTGCTCTGGGCCGGATAGATACGCGACGTGCCTCCTGACAAGAGGGTCTGATAGCTTGCAGATCGCGAACATGTTGATTCGGAAGTTGGCCAAGCGTCGCGGGGCAGTCGCAATCCGTAAGGGTATCGACCATCACAGACCGTGCAAGTCGAAGAGACTCCAAGGATGAAGGACACAGACAGTAGTCTCCATGTGCAATGCCAACGGAACCCGAATAACGGCGGATGTAGTGATATTAGGCCCACGTAAAGGCAACAAACCTACTGACAGCGTGGCGGCATTCATCGTGCTCAGAACCTGCAGTGGAAGTACCATATATTTTCTCTTTTGATGATTTCCCATCAAACATATGCAAGTCCTCGATCAGAGATAACGAATGAGATATTGGAAGGGTCAGACATGAAGACAAGGTCATAGTCCGGCATGCATGAAAGGGTATCGCGCGATAGGTGATGAACGCACTTCGTGTAAGATAGAATCAAATAGATTGGGGTTCGGCCGTGGCTTCACGGCGTTGCTGACTGCCAAATCCCTATTGCTAGATAGGTAAATTACAATGCAATCTGTTGTCTCCCAGTCTGGCATCAGACGAGGTCAGTGGCGCCAATGGACGAATTGCTCTAGTTCGGACAAGGTAAGAAGCCTCCAGTAGCTGGCGCCTGATGACGTGAGAAATGCCTCGATACACGACATAAAGAAAGGCGGCGACGGCGGGTGTCGTGAGTTTGCGAGAGCGCTGCTGCTGTCGACACAGAGGTGCTATATGGGAGCGGGATCCATAGGGATGTAGGGAAAGATAAGCCATGTATAGAGTAATGCAGAAGTGAATATGCAGAGATGAGCGCGCAGAAGACTTTCCCGCTGGCTAGCTAGGCGCAAATCGCGTGAGACATGGTCCGCAATGCCTGGAGCATGAATTGAGAGGGCATTCGCTACCGACAGGGCGGCAATAGCGAGAGCAACGACAATCCATGATGTATGCCGAATGGGATTCTGAAACGGATTGGCCCGCAAAGTAGAGGTAGAGCGCTCAGTGTAGCAGTGACAGGGCGGGGAGCATCCCAACATTAACAAGACCTGCCACTCCTCGAGGCCGTCAGACGGTATAGGCGCATATGAACAGAGTCGCGCGGACCTTCTGATGGGAGGCTGCATAGCGCTGAAGCCACTGCTTGACTGCTATCGGTCGTCGAGCTCGGGATGAGACTGATAACCATAGACCGTTTTTTCAAACATCTGATTGGAGGGCGAGCATAGAGGTTTTGGTGGTGCAGGAGGCGCGGAAAGATCAGTGAATGACATCCCGTTTATCAAGGCGCGTTGCGAGACTGCAAGGTCGAGATGGGGAGTGACCGAGATCTTCAAAAGATCACCCTTCTTTGTAGTTGAAGGCCACCTGAACAAAGGACCTGTAAGAAGAGACGGGCTTAAGTATGATACGGCCAGAGGGAAGACGCGAGACAACGCACGAACACAAGCAAAACCAGTACAGCCTCACGAAATCCGTCCACCTCACGCATGTCATACGTTGGCCAATTATCTGTCTGCTCGAGAACATCGACACAGTACTCGGTCAAGGCAGGCTAAGGTGTTATTTGATGATGGTGGAACACGGTTGAGTTGCAACCATGCGCCGCCGGCATTTCAAGACGCCGCGCCAAGGCCGCGCATTTCTCAGTGACCTCTGACATCAAACGCCGACCAAGGCAGAAGTATGTCTTCTCTATTTCTTTCCCCTTGACGCATACTCATTCCATGCCAAGTCCGAGATGAACAACACCGCATCCATCATCGATCTTACTCAGCCACTGGACTCGGATATGACCCTCTATCCTGGCGACCCCACATTCACTATCTGCTCACATTCGCATATTGAGAAAGACGGCTATAGTGTTCAATCCATAACTCTTGGGTCCCATAGTGGCACGCATGTCGATGCTCCCTCTCATTTCTTCTCATCCGGCATGTCCATTGACGAAATTCCCCTGTCGTCCTTCATCGGCAAAGCGCTGGTCATCGATGTTTCTCACAAGAAAGAAAGGGAGAGGATATCATGGGAAGACGATGTTCTGCCTTACGCCACACATCTTCTTCCAGATTCAGTGGTCTTGTTTCGAACGGATTGGCCCAGATACTGGAAGACCCCGGCCTATCTAAACCATCCCTTCCTCGACAAAGACGTCGCGTCTCGGCTTGTCGACCTCGGTGTCTGTAGAATCGGCATCGACGCACTCAGCCCAGACGAAACTGAGGGCGCGAGTGGTGACTATGGTGTTCACGAAATCATGCTAGCATCGGGGGGTCTCATCATCGAGAATCTCTGCAATCTGTCGAGTATTCCTGCAACGGGCGCAATGATTAGCTTTGCACCTCTCAACTTGACAGGTGGTGATGGCTCCCCAGTGCGTGCATATGCATGGATACCGTAGTACTAGCATACGGCAAGAACTATTGGCCCCACATCTCAACAATAGCATGCGGTTTGCGGCCAGTCAGAAGAACGTACTTCGATTGTTCAAGGGCGAAGCCGATTCAAAGTGACACTTGCTCTGAGCCGTTCTCATTGTTCTGTCGTTGCCTCAGTGCTAAGATGCACAAGTACTAGAGATAGACAGTGGCACGTCACGATTAAGGGGGCAGTCACCGGAGTGTGCAGTAGCCAGTGTGTGCTGCCAGTGAGCAGAGTAACTCCTGCTTGCTGAGTGCTGAACAGTGAACGCGCATGCGGCGCACTGGTCACTACTGTCAAGTGCGGGCAACGGCGTGCGCCCTGACCAACGGGCTATTATCTATAGCCAGAGATTGCCAGACTAAGTCATAAGTCCTTAGCCCAGTACTGACTACCTACCGGTCACCGCACTGCGCACTGCGCACTGCGCAGGCGCAGGCGCAGGCGCAGGCGGCAGGGCCGCAGCCGCCAGCGCTCGGTGCGGCGGTGGCAGTGCCCAACTCAGCACTGCCCGCCGCGACGCCCAGGCCCCAGTGCCCACTGCCCAGTGCCCAGTAGGGTGGCGAAGTAAACCCTAGGTATCGGTACCAGACCGGTTTGTGACGGTAAGTTACCGGTAACTTACTGGTAAGATACCTCGGCCGCTGGGGGGTAGGTAACATACCTCCACGTGATAGATTCACGTGATCAATTCACGTGAGGAGCGCGCGGCGCGGCGGGAGGGGCGGGATGGCACTATAGGTGGCAGCAAGGCTCCAAATACTCAGCTTGAGTCAATGATTGATGCTAGCAGCCACTGAATGCTCTAGAACAACAGTTTTGAGCAAAGAAAACTGAAAATTGAGTCATTTTTGGCCGGGGCGGAAAATGCGCCACAGACATCACGTGAATCAATCATGTGACTATTGGACGGTAACTTACCGTATCGATACCGCAGGGTCCGGAAGGGTCGGTAAAATACTGGTAAGATACCGAGGGGGAGGTATACTTCGCCACCCTAGTGCCCAGTGCCCACCGGTGACCGTGGATGTAAATTCAAAAAGAGAAGGAGTATAATAATATTCCGATACGGGGAATCGAACCCCGAGCTGCCGCGTGAAAGGCGGCAATGTTAGCCGTTACACCATATCGGATAGAATCAACCGTAAGTGTAACTATCCAGACAATTTTTGATAGGTAAGATAATACAACGCCGAATACACAAGCTGAACAACGCTCAGTAGTCGTAGAATCCTTTCCCGCTCTTCTTTCCATACCACCCCGCGTCCACCATCCTTTCCAGAAGCACGCTCGGACGATATTTGGAGTCTCGTGTACCACTGTACAGTGTTTGCTGAATGGCTAAGCAAGTGTCGAGCCCGATACTACAAGGACAAGGGTTTCGATGTGAGCGGAAGAAAGAGGTAGCCGAGAGTGAGACGATGAAACTGTTGCGAAGCAACTCACAAGTCAGCTAGTTGCAGAGGGCCCATTGGATGATTCATGCCAAGTTTTAGTGTTGTGTCGATATCATCTCGTGTCGCAGTACCCTGGCATATTCGTTGGATCAACATTGAGGAGAGAGCAGGAAGGCAGACAGACATTTTCCAAGCACATGATAGCCTACAGATGCGTTAGCTCTGATGAACAATTGACATGGACAAGCTGAATGTCTACCTCGTTTATAAATGGCATCAGAAGGGCATTAGCGACAAAGCCTGGAACATCCTTGGATACCGTAACAGTCTTGCCAGCTGCGATAGCAAAAGCTCGGGAGCGGTCAAGGGTATCTTGTGATGTTTGTAGTCCGGAAATCAGTTCGACGAGCTTCATGACGGGTACCGGATTGAAGAAATGGAGTCCTGTGAGGCAAGTTGAGAAAGCTTGAGATATAAAGGGAGCACCAGTCCGACCTACGACGCGTCCGGCACTCTTCTTTCCCTCCTCACTTGCAGCGGTAGATCCTTCCGGAATGGCCGACGCTGCAATCTTGGTGATGCTAATGGAGCTCGTGTTGGATGCCAGAATGGCACTGGGAGAGAGCTCCTTAGTAAAAGAGGCAAAGATCGACTGCTTGAGGGCCAGGTTTTCTGATACTGCCTACACGGGTCAGCCCAAGCATGATCCATGTCGAAAGCAAGCCACCTCGATGACCATGTCCACGTCGCGGAATCCCTTTATGTCGTCGACGGGAGTTATTCTGTCTCTCGCCTCCTTGGCTTCCTCGCTCGAAAGACGGCCTTTCGACACGTCCTTTTCGAGCAATTTGTCGGCAAAGGCAAGACCGTTTGTGACTTGTTCCGCGGACCGGTCGTGCAGAAGAACAGGCACTTTGGCACGCAGAGCAGACACAAGAGCTATGCCGGTGCCCATCTGGCCTGCGCCTAGTACACCGAGTGTCCGTATGCCATGGCTGATCATCGTGGTGGTCGGAGAAGAATGCTTGAATTCACGTGTAAATTGACTGCCCCGCTTCAAATGCCGGATCCGGGGTCAAATGACATCACTTGTTCGCTCTCCCCGAACACTCTTCCTCTCAGTCAACTCGTGCCTCTTGCCTGCCTCTCAACCATGACGAGCAATCTCCCGCCCCTCCTACAGGCAGTGTCCGGCGCCATTGGTAGCGCATCCGCCAATGCGCTGGTGTACCCTCTTGATCTGGTCACCACTCGTATTCAGCTCCAACATTCGTCGCGCAGGAAAACATCTGGGATAGAGGCCGCTAAACATATGTTACGCCAGACAATACACAAATATGGACTCACATCTCTATATGATGGTCTCTCTACGGACACCTCAGCCACGTTGCTCTCAAAGTGAGACAATTTTCGAATTATGAGCATAACCCGCTAACTTGGCCAGCTTTTTCTACTTTTACTTCTATTCATACCTGCGTAAGACACTATTGCGCTACAAGCACGCCAGATCAACACTCTCCCTGGGGCACGAGCTCCTTCTTGGTTTTGTCGCCGGCGTCGCGTCTCGTGCTGTCTCCATGCCTTTGAACCTTGTCACTCTTCGCCTTCAGACAGAGAAAGAAGATAAAGAAGATGACCCAGAAGTCGCTGTTAGCGATGATAATCCTGCTGCTCCAGACATTCTGACTGTCATCAAACTCATATACTCTGAGCGAGGTCTGCTCGGATTTTGGCGCGGTATGTCGTCGTCTCTCTCTCTCTCATCAACGCATCGTTATATATCTATGACAGGGTTCGAGACGACACTCCTTCTCTCACTCAATCCCTCGATCACATTGGCGTTTTTCCAGTTCCTTCGTCGTCTCATGCGATCAAATTCACAGAAACCGTCACCTAGAGAAGCTTTTATAGGCGGTGCCATCTCGAATTCAATAGGTGATGATCCGCCATATCAACGTGACTGGAAGCCCGACTCAAATCCCGTTAGCCGTTGCCATATTGTATCCTCTGATCCTCGCAAAGACAAGATTGCAGGCCCAGAGAGGAAGTGCTACTCTATCATCTGTGCTTGAAGACGCGTCGAAGTCGAGCGCGTTGTACCACGGCCTGGACATGCAGATTATGAAGGGTTTCTTTAGTCAAGGCGTTACGTTTCTGATTAAGGAGAGGTATGCGCAACTCTGTCCCACCCGTGGCGTCCGTATGTCTTACTGACAAATGCTATTCTATCGACAGGATTGAGCAGGCTGTTATCAATATGTACTTACGCAGACAGAAAGCTTCATCTTGATATCAAATTTCAACGTTGTCTACGTTCCTGTAAGTTACTCAACTTCGTGTTGTATAGTAGACTGTAATACTGGTTCAATCTGGAGACTGACATTGTAGTGCATGAGCCTGGCGTCGACCTTTCTGTGAATTTCAAAGCGGTTTTTAGGTTCAGCTGTCGGAACTCGGAAGCCTCCAAGGAGCGACAGAAGCGAAATTTCGGGGAACGACAGGTCACAGGAGGAACCGATATGTCGCATGTAGGACCATCGACCCTGTACGTCGTGCCCACCCGGTCGGCCTACCATCAAGACGCGTGCGGCTTTCGCTTTGACAGGTCGAGACTACCGCGAAACCAATGTGCAACGACTGGGGTGCCAAGCGAATGCACGCGCCGCGCGTTCGAAGACGCCACGGCTCCATTTTCAAATATATCCTTCCCGGCAGGTTCAGCCAAAGATTCCGAAAGAATCATCGATGGAGAATCGCAGTACTGTACGCACAGTGATTTCCAACTCTTCTTAGTCTTCACCCTTTGTCCTCCTTCCCTTCACCCTCTGTCCCGCCATCCCAATACGCGCGCCATGTTCTCGCACACGCTCGTTCTCTCACTCTTTGCAGTCCTTGCGGCGTCTGTGTTCGCTCATGAGACGAACGCTGACCGCTTCGCTCGGGGTCTGACACCGCTGGCCCCTCGCCGTCTTTTTTCGCGCGACAGCCATATTGGTGCGTATCAATCGCGCTTTGCACCACCACGCCTTAGCTGACTGTCCTTCCAGCGAGGACTCTTCCCTCCGGCGTTGCATGGTATGACCTTTCCGCCGTGCTGCAGTGCATCAACTTATTCTTATTGAAGCTCCAACAACGCCCTTGAGGGATACATCGCTCTTCGCTACACCAACGGCGATGGTCTGCTCGGATACTTCAACCACGACGCCAGCTCTTGTTCGTCCTCGAGCAGCGCTGGCAAATTTGAGTATCCCGAAGGCTGCGATACCAAGACTTTCATCAAGACCTATGGATCTGTATGTGCATGTCTGTCTCTTCTTTGAGATCGAAACTAATGCCAGTAAACAGAACTCATACATCGCTGCCTATGCTCGCTCTATCGTGGATTCGGTCGTCTCCTCCGTCTCCAAACTTATCACCCGGGCTTCGTAAGTCTTCATCTCTTCTAGAAGCCAGATGTATCTCATATTGTTCGAGGTCTTCCGAGCTCTGTTTCACTGGATCAAAGCTTGTGTCTCAACTCTGTACGTGTTCCACTGTTGCTCGTCACCCAAGCTGACACGATGCTATCGTTGCAGACTCCAGCAAGACGAAGGTCGACTCGACCTACGTTCAGACCAGCGCGTTCAAGATCTCGTCTTCGACTCACAAGGTTACGCAATGCTGGGAGGATGAAGGTGTCGAGACAGACTTGAGCCCCATCGCTTGCTTCGGCAAGAACAACGCCATTAGCGTGCAGTGGGTGGAGAACCCCTTCTCGGTTACTTCCTCGCAGATGGCCTCTGTATGCCCCTCTGGAATCAACAGCGAAGTGGTACGTTGTTGTCATTTTGCTTTCAATTGGCTCGTATCTGACCCCACATGTCCAGTACCTCCGCTTCGAGTGTTCTCTGATCTAATCCGCCACATACCCTGCACTCTCTACCCGGGAAACACGTTCTGTTCTAATCGACATTCTTTCTTACCCGACATTCTTTTCTTACTCGACAGTCTTTCAGCTCAGATAACCATCACACACGGAACACTGCCTGTCTTACAATACTGACTTTGCTCGTTTGCTATACATTAGTGGCACTTATTTGGCCCCGCATATACATAACCTGCCTGCAACTTTGACCACCAAGGAAGCCTGTCAGACCGCGATGTCCATGATGTTGATATAGAGCCAATTCGCACCTGTGTGTATATATGCATTTAGTGTGTGGTAAATGCTATTCGACACGTCCCATCCCCAACGGTCAGACTCGCCTCGCCTATTCGTACGTATGTACAATACATAGGCGGAGTTTGCCGCTCATGAAAACCCTTGGCTCTTGGCATGGTGAAGGTTAAGTACGGTACGCGGAGTTGATACCTCCGCGAGACGTGGGGAAAATAGGACCCGCCTCATCCGGGAAGCTTGACTTCCAATCACTTATCCGAAGGTGAGAAGTGTATCACGCGCTTCGCCACAATCTAAACGAAAGGGGTAATAAATCAATACATAGTCTGAATGTCTGCACCTGCTTGCACTTCATGAATGCATAGAGAGGATGAGAGGATTTCGAGTCGGTCAGGGATGGGCTCCAATCATCACGATCTCGTCGCGCCGACGGCCGTGAGTTGGAGATCTTGACCAATTGAAGTTGACCTAGGTTCAGCTAGGTTCTCGGGCGAAACGGGCGGGTAGAAATCCTTTTGTACACCGACTCTTTCGCTAGCTCGGTACGCGCCCATTCGGCAACTGGAGCCTGGAAATGTGGCGCCAAAATTGACAAGGTGGTCGAGGCGTGGCGTCGAAGTCGACCGCTTGGTCAAACTCTTCACTTGGTCACCGCCTCAAGGAACAAGCGAAACAGTTCATCTTGACACTCCCGAGCTAGCCATAGATACTAACTCGCTGAGTGACTGTCGAGAGATGGGCGAAGTCTCTTTTGAATCACAGCTATAAATTCCTCCCTGAATCCTTCAACAGACGTATCGTATCAGCCGGAGCGAGCACGACTGAGAGCACGGAATTTCTTCTCCTCTTGCTGGCGCTTCCGATGGCAGCTGTTACTCGAAGGAACACTACAGCCATAGAGTGCGAGTTATGCCGTGCTAAGCAAGTATTGAGATGAATCAAACAGCGGGGATCAGACCAGGCACTACATAGTAGTAGACAAGGATGCCGGCAGTCAAGAGGCGACAGTCCAGGGTTCATGAGAACCGGCAAAGCGAGGCTGATCTTCGAGGTCGCCTTCGCTTTACCTGTCAGGAAAACTGTATTGGACAGACTGATACAGTCGGGAACAAGGAGATAAACACTAGTGCGCTGCCAATTCAGTTGTCATGGATTTGATAGAAACTCGCATGGCGGTGGGGCGGATTATTCGGTCGGAAAGTCATCGGTTTGTGCGCGTTGAATAGCGAGCCTGCGGAATGTCAAGGGAGGCACTACGCCTGAACGGCGAGGTATGCGTGGCGAGTACGTTGCGCGGTATGCATCGACAAGATCACGAGTCCGTGGATCCGATCCGCATCTAGGATTGGATCAAATCAGGATGCAAAGGTAAGCAATAGGATACTCAGCCTACTGTAGAGGCCCCGACCAAGCCCCAACCTTCGGACGCGGCCATCAGGTATCGAATTGCAGTGAGCGGAACATGCCGTGATGAGGCGTAATGAATGGTGTCAAAAATCAAAAAAGGAAAGGGACTCTTTGCATGGGCCGCATGCGTCACACAAGCTTTGGAGAGCTTTGAACTTGAAATGCTTTCAAAGTCCGCGGGGTGACGCATAGCCATGCGAAGCTACTTACTGTACCACCATAAACTCAGTGAGTAATTGAGTTGCTGGTCGGACCTGCACCATTTCTGTGGCTAGTGCGGCGGCGTGCGGCCTATATCAAAAAATCCGGGACGCCACAGCGTGGCATTCACTGCTCCATATACTTTTGCTACCTACAAAAGGAGACTTCTGCGCCAGTCTTCGGCACGCCCTTCTTATTTCTAGTGGCCCGGTTGGCCCTCTCTGCTGCTCTCCACCATGGTTGGCGATACCCTCCACGAGCCAAGCGCAGAAATGGGCGCGAGCAGCTGGCTCGACGCCAAGCTCCAGGACGAGCTGGTCAGAGCGGTCAAGGGCAACGTCATTTATAGAGGCTCCGCCAGGTGTGTGTCTCGGCATCGCATTTCCCTACCGCACGCTTGACGAGTCTTGTTCTGCGCAGATTCATGGACTCGGTGCTCATGTTCAATGGCAACGTAATGACGGCGGCGAGCGCGGTAGTGCAGCCTGTGGATGCCAAGGACGTCAGCTCGTACGTCCCAGTCATAGTCTCTCAGACGTTTACTAACAGTCGCCCAGAATTGTCTCATTTTGCCTCAAGCACGACTTATCGCCCTCGATCAAAGCTGGTGGCTATGGCACTGCTGGGTGGGCCGTCGGCGGCGACATCGTTATCGACCTCAGCCAGCTTGGCGCCGTAGAGATCGAAACCCCAGGCGCCGACGGATCATATGTTGGACTCGCGGACATGTGCGGCCCCGCTAGCAAGGGCAAGACCGCTACGAACGGCAAGCGTCGCAGGGACGAACCCGAGCTTGGATCGTACCATCTTGCTTCGGAGGCTGTTGAGAGTTTCCTGAAGGGACCGTCAGCGATCCGGCGGAGAATCGATGGAAATGGGTCGTCGGTTCCTTCCGAGAGAGCCACTAATCCTTCGCCGCCCTTACAAAATGGGTTCACTACTGTCCCCGGCTCGACGTCCAGCAACGGCCCGTTCAGCGGCTCGATTCCCAATGGCCCCTTCTCCAATGGATCAAGAAACGGTGGACCATCAAGCGCCCACAGTCTTCCATTAACACCCAGCATGCCACCACCGTCCGATGCGGACCCGTTTGGCTACATAACCAGCGGCCCTGCACCAGTCCAGGACGTTCTTCCAGTTCACACTCCGTCATCGGCAATCACCTCCTGGTCCTCTGGTGCCCCCATGCCGACCCCCTTCTCGATGGGATCCCAGATGACTCTCTCTCCCACTCAGGTCAACTCTATGGCGCCTGCGACGCCCATTCACGAGCACGCGTTCGTGACGTTTGGCTCTGGCATGCTGCAAAAGCAAATCGACATATACACCGCTGAGAATCCTATTGAAGCTAGGTCGGCTTCTGGAGATCGATGCAGGATTCCGTACCATGTGCCTTTGTATGTTCTACGTTTTCATTGCTCGTGATGGACACTAATCCGGTGATAGCTCTGCTCATCCCGTCGGATCTTCCATCATGCTGTTGGGCGGCTTTGGATTCTTGAGTCGTCTTCATGGACTGAGTGTTGACAACCTTGTCGAAGTGGAAATGGTTCTCGCCGATGGCAGTATTGTTATCGTCAACAAGGACTCTCATCCTGGTAGGGATTCATCTTATACCGTCATTGTCGTCATGTTCTAATCCTTTTCATCAGATTTGTGGTGGGCAGTCCGCGGAGCTGGCCCTGTCTTTGGTATTGCGACCAGATACAAGGCTAAGGCGTTCCCTGTGCCGCAAGTATTCGCTGGCAACATCATCTAGTAGGCTGTTCCACGACTGGAAGGCGACTACTACTAATTCTCCCACAGCCGATTCCACCGAGCGACGGCAGCTTCCCTCATCAAACACTTCCGCGATTGCGTCAAGGGTGCTCCGCCCGAGCTCTATGCCAATGTCATTCTTACAGCTGGTCCGGAAGGCAAAGACTCCTTGGTCGTCATACAGATGTGCTATGTCGGTACCAAGGAGAAGGGTCAAGAATTCCTCGCCGCCATATCTTCTTGGACGGGCGACACTTGCCTTTTGAACGAAGTCGATGAAAAGAGCTTCTTGCATCAGCAGGACAGTGTTGCCCAGGTTCTTCGAGGAAAACGTGAGGTTCTTACATTTGCGTCGTACATCCGTATCTGACGATCATCCTCCAGGCGGACGTCAATGGTTCATTCGCTCGGCTCTCATCAGCTCGCTACCGGATGATGTGGTTCATGACACAGTTGTCCAATTCGCAAACACGCCGACTGGCTGCAGTACGTACTTTTCGGCCATCTTTATCATAGAGTCTTATTCATCGTTTCCTCAGCGTGGCTTTTCGAGCTGGCCGGTGGTCGCATTGCTGAGATTGAGGGATCTTGCATTCCAAAATGCCAAAGGGAGTCGCAGTTCACAATCGCTGCACTACACCAGTGGGAGATGGGAGTGGACGACCCACGATGCATTGCGTCTGCCGAAGAGGTGAGGATTCTTTGGTTCTTTGGCAACAGTCACGCGCTTACAACCATTCTTAGTGGATTGCGGGCACTTTGCTGCCGTACCAATTGGGAGGACCCTTCCCTAGCGTGAGTCTTTGGGCTATTCTTCTGCCTAAGGGCTGCACTGATTAACGCGTCTCTCCTCCTAGTTCCTCGGCCGACATGAACCTCCCGAGCGAATCATCTCGTGCTATGGGGACAAAAACTTCGACCGTCTCAAGGAGATTAAGAAGAAGTACGATCCGGATAACATCTTCTGTAACAACTTGTGGCCTCTGGCGTCTTCAGGCGCCCAGGCTGTCCGGGAGCCTGCTACTCCCCCGCTCTAAAGCGTACAGTTTTGGGATGTTCCGGAAGTGTATGTACCTGTATTAACTGTTGGACTTAGTAATCAGGTGTGCTTCACATATTTTGTATATCTAGTTGTTCCTGTAATGCACATGCTCAGTACTGAACTGACCTTGTCTGAACAAAAATTTAAACTGATTGATCAGATTTGCGGGAGATGCGCCGCCGGCGTCAACTGATTATGGGCGATGTGATTGGCTGACGGGCATATCGCATCCTGGCTCCGCTTATCCATATACCTTGTCGGCTCGCCTCAGGCGAACCGCCTTTTCCCTCCAGACCACCATGTCGTCGCCCTCGTCGGATCATACGGTTCGACCACGCTTGGAAACGGTCGCGTCCACAGCGTCGTTCAGCTCAGTCCGTGTTATGCGTAGCGGAGCCATGACCCCACGTTCTGAAAGCGAGGTGCTGCTCGATGTGGAGAGGAACGACACGCAGTACGGAGCTCTTCCTGAAGGTGTGTGTGCCGCTCTCTCAAGGCTCGGATTGGCGCTCAGCCTGTGCGTCTAGCAGGAAAGCCCCTCCGGCGATCCAAGTTCAAGAAACGGGTCAAGTACTATGTTCCTGGGACGTCTTGGATACCCAACTACTCCCTACAATCGTGCGTGGCCAAGTCTTGCGTGGCGGCGGATTTTTGACGGCGCTTTGACAGACTCGGGGGCGATGCTCTCGCCGGACTTACCGTAGCAAGCATGCTTATACCGCAATCCGTCAGTTACGCATCGTCCTTGGCCAAGCTTCCTCCGACAACCGGTTTGGTGCGCAGCCAATGTCCTGCTTACCATCCTCCAAACTCAGTCTTTCGTAGTTTGCCGCATCTATTCCTGGAATTATCTACGCATTCTTCGGAACCTCTCGCCAATTGAACGTCGCTCCTGAAGCTGCACTTAGCTTGCTGCTGGGTCAAGCCGTAGACGATATCCGGCACGATCTCAGCGACCCCCATGGCGATCACGGAGACTCCCTTGGGCTGCATGTCGCTACGATCATCACAGTACAGGTAGGATTGGTGACGCCCGATCATTGATAGAGTGCTAACATTCGTAGGCCGGCCTGTTCTCCTTCCTTCTTGGCCTCTTTCGTTTGGGTTTCATAGATGTTGTTCTCAGCCGTGCGCTCCTAAGAGGCTTCATCACAGCCATTGCTATCGTTATATCCATGTAAGTCGCATCACGCTTCGATTGCCATTTCTGATTGTCCTTAGTGAACAATTGATACCCATGCTCGGGCTGACAGCCTTAGAACACGCCCTTCATCCAGAGTCGACATGGGCAAAGTTTCTGTTCATTGTGGAAAACCTGAACCACGCTAACTTGACGACAGCTAGCATCAGCTTCGGAGCTCTATTTGTCTTGATCTTCTTCCGAGCAGCAAAGCGCAGATTTGTCAAGTACTGGTGGATATATCGCTTGCCCGAGGTTCTGGTCGTCGTCGTGTTGTCTACCTTCCTATCGTCCCATTTCGAATGGGACACCGATGGCGTCGATATCCTCGGCGAAGTCAAAGTCAACGTCGGCGAATCCTTCTTGCGCTTCCCATTCCACTCGTCGAATGTGCGCTATCTGAGACGCACTACATCGACCGCTGTGATGATATCGGTCATCGGATACCTGGACAGCATCGTTGCGGCGAAACAGAGTGCTGCTCGTTTTGGCTACTCTGTTAGTCCAAACCGTGAATTGGTGGCCCTCGGGGCGAGTAACATTGTCGGATCGTTCATTCCGGGGACTTTGCCAGCATATGGGTCGATAACGAGGTATGACTGGGCACTGTCTACCAAGTCTTATTCTAACAGGTTCCAGGACGAGGATCAATGGCGATGTAGGCGGAAGGACACAGATGGCGTCTTTGGTCTGCTCGGGTGTCATTCTTCTTGCCACCTTCTACCTCCTTCCGCTCCTCTATTATCTGCCGAAATGTGTTTTGGCTTCGATGTAAGCTCTTGTTCTCATACTGAACGATCGTTGACACTAGTTCAGAATCTGCCTCGTGGTCATCTCTCTTCTCAGCGAAACACCTCATGAATTGAAGTATTATATCAAGTCGGTTGGGTTCTTGTCTGCATACTTGTACTGACCGTCTTGCAGGATGCGCTCTTACATAGACCTCACATTGATGGGTTTGACATTCGCGTTGTCCATCATCTGGAATGTCGAAGTTGGCATCGTCGTCAGCATGATAATCTCTTTGCTTCTTGTCGTACATCGTTCCTCGAAAGCTCGCATGACTATCTTGGGTCGTATCCCTGGTACACACACTTGGAAACCTTTATCAGAAAATCCCGATGCTGAGGAGGATGTCGCGGGCGCTCTTATCATTCGCATCCGAGACAACCTCGATTTCGGTAAGCTTTTGAAACTTTGGTCTCAACACGTCTCATATTCACATTCCTGCTTAGCGAACACTGCTCAGTTGAAAGGTATTGAATTTGCTGTGTCGGTACATGATCTCCAGCTAAGCAACGAACAGACCGCTTGCGACGTCTCGAACTGTACGGCATTGCTCCCAGTCATCCGTCTGAGGAGCCTCGCAGGCAACAGGCGACGGTGCTTGTTTTCCATATGGCCGATGTAGAGAGCTGTGATGCTTCGTCTGTGTTGCTCGCTCTTCTTCATGCACAAGATTAACTGGCTCTGTAGTGCTGTCGAGATCTTTCACGAAATCATCGAAGAATACCATGTCAGTTTCCCCTCCTTCGCCCTGAGCAGATACTGATGTCATCCCAGAATCGTGGCGTGGGTCTGTTCCTCACGCATCTGCGGCATGGGCCTCGGGAGATGTTTGCGTCTGCAGGCATTTTAGATATTATCGGACCGGATGCTCTCCAGGCAAATGTGGCTGATGCCATGTCACGAATTGAGACGAGAGGACTGGTCAATGAGTGAGATGATAACGATATCTATCTAATGGGAATGTAGTAGTACTTTCATACGCGGACAGGCTATTTTGTCATGTTATTTAGAAGAGCGCATTTACTAGACACTTATTCTATAATGGCCAGTGATGTAGGGTATCCTTCGCGCTGTCCGTGAAGGTATGCACGCCAATGCCGTCTTCTTCTCCTCGGTCTGTTTTGTTTTCTCGACAGCGACAGCCCTCGCTCTACGTTCCCGGCGAGTCGCGACATCCGCAGACGACAAGTTGACATGTCCTGCGATCTCTCAGTAGATCCAGCTACTGCCTATTTCCGCTCAGCTCAGACACCGGACGGCCATCCTTCATCAGATCGACATTGCCGTGAATGCATTGAAGTTGTACACAGCAGGCGTCGCCTCGCAGGAAAACTCCTCGAGCGAGGGTGTACATTTCGCCAATACAACGCCGTCTTCCTGCCTCCTCAGAACCAAACTCATGCCACGTCCAGGTTCCAATGGCATCCACGTCTTGGTAATTCCCGCTGGAACAAAGTAGTCGCGGTCCTGGAGCGACAATATGGCAGAGGTAGTGGCGAATACGATGACCCATATCTTGTCGTCCGTCTAGGAAGGCATGCTCATCAATGTCATCATCGTGAGTGAATTGAGAGACCCTTACCACTTGCCAATGGTGAGGTCGATCAACACTATCGTTCTTCGCCTGCGCCGTCTTGAGATGGGGACGTGCCCAAGCGAAGATCCGATCAGTATCTAGTTCGGGAAGTCGTCCCTCCTTGAAGGCCCTGGCGTAATAGGCGTTGAGTTTCAGCCATGCCAGATGAGGAAACCGGTCAACCCAAGCCTGAGAGTTGGGTTGCGCGCCTTTGATGGGACCAATGTAATGAGATTCACCATAGTCTGGAAGAAGAATGAGGCAATGGAACTAGTTTCACAAAAGTGACACACCATTCCACGAAATGACTTGTACGATGTCGATCCGATCGCGCTGCTGAATGAGCTGCTCCCAGCGGCGGACAAAGAGCCAATCGTCACCACGGTATATCCACTATCCGATACGTTTAGTTGCCAATGTTTCGTTAGTCGCTGAGGAGACACTGACATTCTTGTTCCACGTATCCGGGCCGTAATGCTGCGAAAAAGGTAGTCTCAGAGCGTGTAAACCTGAGAAAGTTCAAGGGGAATGTCTACCGTAAAGAACCAAGGTGAAACCGCTGCCATGAATGTCTTGCCGCCCAAGTGGCGTAAGTGATGTTCATCTGACTTCAATGACGGTAGCTCTATGTCGTTTCGCGGAGAGTTTGCTGTCAGATGCAACGGCCAACCACCGTTCCACTACACAATACAAGGAGAGTGAGCAGCAGGTCCCTGACAATTGAAGGAACTTACATTGAAGTCACCGTCGACGCAGGACATACGGACATAGACTGCTGGGTCTAAGAAGAATGATGGAATGAAGTGAATCTGCGGCGACGTTCAAGAGGACAGAATGGCGACGGGAGTAGCCACTGACCTGCGTGAAGTGTTCGATGGATCGTTTGAGCAAAGTCCATCCTTGTTCTAGCGTTGCCTGTCCGAACTTATGTTGTTCCCCGGAGAAAGTCGATACGACTACTCTTCCGTTAAGTCGATACATTCCAGGATGAGTGCCGAAGGAAGAAATATAATCAACAATCAATTGAACGTCTTCGACTGTTTGTCCGGGAATCGAGCTGCAATGGGCTAAGAACAATTGCAACCATGTGAGGGGCCACAAACTGCATGTCAAAGCTCATGAACAACTTGAAATCGCGGCGAGCCCTTGACAGCGCGTCGAAGCAATCTGCGACGCGATCCTTCTGCCAGTCTTCGCGACCCACGTTCAGGACGAATCCGTCTCTAGCGTTATAGGTCAATTGATGAAACATATGTCAAAAAAATCCCGCACAATGCATGATCACTGGCCAAGATAATGTCTTCCTCCCAGTCGTCCACAGTGTAAGGCTGACCTCTTGTTTAAGCAGGCAGTTTGAACAACACTCAGGAGTCGCTGACATAGGTGTTTCCAACCATGAAGCTGTTTCAGCATGAGGTGATGTATCTGTGCGCCAGCCATCGGCACACGCACTGGGCAAATACGTGTTTGGACATCGTGGTGCAGTGCAAACAGGCGTATGATTTGATCGCATCAATTCAATGTTCCGGCGAAGTTGGAATCCTCGTCGGGAAAATATCGACCAAGTTCTCAGCTGTTCTCAGCCGTCCCTGTGTCCGCGTCGGCGCCGGAGTTGGAGTTCAACTTCGCCATCACCCTCCACAAGACAGACGCCAAGCGGACTTTTTGCGCGTAACTGGTATAA
Source organism: Strobilurus stephanocystis (assembly GCA_019915075.1). NCBI lineage: Eukaryota > Fungi > Basidiomycota > Agaricomycetes > Agaricales > Physalacriaceae > Strobilurus > Strobilurus stephanocystis. Next base: position 3,070,151 of record JAHLMI010000004.1, read on the forward strand.
TGTATAGGCTCTTCCACTCAGTGGTATGAACGTAGCGTGTAATAAGTTGCAAACCTGCTGTTTACCTCGTTTTTTTCCCCGAGGGTGCTCGTCGACATTGCCCAGGCGTTCGAAGCGTCGGCCAGCTCTGTATACCCGAGTATATGACGCGTCTTCTTTCAAAGCCTATTGGATGTGCGCCACTTCTGACTTCGAATCGTCGATCCTTCGCGCATATATGACTTGCAAACGCTGATTAATCATTGACTGACGCGTGTATGATTCTCAGAATAGCGTCATAAGTCTTCGCGAGAGGCCATCGATCGGTAAATTCATTCCCGCACGTGTGCGCGCCCCAGGACTATAAAGTCAGAGTTTTTTTTGCCTCGCCAGCCTCACCAAACCCATCACCCACTTTTACTTTACTTCACTCTCAATCTCGCTCATCCCGCCATGTCTGGTACGCCACTCCGCCATCTTATCCATTATAGCCGATTAGTCTGACCTCATGCGCATTGCTTCAGGAAAGAACCCAGGAAACGTCGCCGGTGGACTGAAGGCTACCATCAACAACCCCCGAGTCTCTGACGAGGCCAAAGAAAGCGCCAAAGCTCGTCTCGATGAGGGCGTTGGTTCGTATCGCTTACCCAACGTCGATGGCGGTGTACTGACATGTCTCGCTAGATTCCACCGGTACTGAAACCGACAACGCTGACTACGACGAAGAGTCTGGCGCCGACAGCGGCGGTCACAACCAGAATCGCGTTCTTGGTGGATACAAGGCCACCCTCAAGAGTGCGTACATCTCGATGCTTCTGTGACCGTTTCGCTGACAACGTGGTTCTATAGACCCCAACGTTTCTGACGAGGCTAAGGATCATGCTAAGGAAGTCTTGGAATCTCACGACGCTATCTGAACGCAGTCGTCTTGATTGCCTAGTCAAAGGAAGATAATGTAACATACTTTTCGCCTGTACAATACGAGTATTCTACTACTGTGATCGCTCGTGGAGTTGTTTGAGGAACAAATCAATTGAAATCTTGCGCACCATGGTCTTGGTGCTATCAATCATACTGTCAAGATGTATTCTACTTATGAAGTTGCAGAAACTGGCTTGAAGGAGGAAGAAGGAATTGAAGCTTCAAGCGTACATCCTGGTTTTGGTACTAACAATCATATCGTCAGGACTCTGTTCTTCTTTATCTGTTGTCCATCTTTCCCGAAGTATCGTTCGCCCTCAAAAGACCATTCCATCATGCCCGCGATACCCATCTCAATACCGTCCAGAAATTCTTCGACAAGCGCAGCGTCGCCGGTTCCAAAGAACGCAACAGTTTCAGAAGAACGAAGTGAGCGAAACTGATCAGCAGCGTTCTTGAACATTATGCCAATATCGTCAAGAGCGCCCTGAACAGTCAGTCCCTTCTCCTTCATCACGACTGTGACGAGGTTGTGGAAAGGGTCGTTTGAGAGGAATTCGTTACGGAAAGAATAGATGTCCTGCGTGAGCTGACATTCAGTCGAGCTCAAGTGTGGTAGAACGCAATGCTACTTACGTTGATGATCAGAATCAAGTCAATCCCTAACTTCAGCGCCTTCTGTATGAACTCTCCTTCGTATATCTCGTCTGGCAGATCGTGCTTCGCGATGATGAGGTCTATCGATGGATGGGCACCTGAACCTGGGCGGCGAACGGCAAAATATTCGTCTTGGGAACGAATGTGCTGATTCCCTCTGTCCACGGCTTGTGCACAGGTAGCATTAAGGTATTCCTCGAAGTGCTGTACATAGCGTGCCGCGGTCGAGGCAGTGCATTTTGCGTCGCTGAGAGCGCGTGACCAGAACCTGGTAGGCGCGTCGTCAGTGTGGACTAGGTCGAATCGAAAGTCAGAGGCCTACTCTCGTGTCATCCTGCCAAGACACGTCTCATTTTCAGCAGGCTTACTTGGGTTCCTAGAAACAAGACTTTCTAGCGCCACGGTATTACCATTAATAACGAAGAGACCACACCTGAAGGCGTACACAACCTCATCGCATAGCCGCCTGACAGTAGGCGCGTCCTCTTCATCTGTGAGATGGTCGATGACGAAGTACAGATGCATTTGCTCGATCGTCGCGCGGACGTGGGCTGCATCTTGAAGTTTGGGGTAGAACAGAGACGCGAAGAGCCCAAACTTGCATTTGAGGAACTTCAACATCGCCTGGGGATCTGCAAAGGGCGCGTTTGACTTGACCCACTCGTCAGCTTGGAGGATCAAAGCGTCGGCGAGAGGGTTCTCTTCCCACTGGACCCCCCAGGAGGAAGGGAGGTCTGGGAGGGTGATGGAGATAGAGTCGGAGGACTGGAGGGAAGTCATGTCTTGTTGGTTGTGGCTACTTGGTTGAAGATTAAGAGCTTAAGTACCCTTCCATCGGGGTGTTACCTACTCCGGTGCTATACTGATTCATCCACCGTCTTGTAGCGCCGACCCTGTAAGATTTCATCGTGGCTGTCTTGAACGGCCACCCTACATGACACTCAGTCAGTTCTTTCCAAGGAGATAAGACCTGAATAAGATCCACGCGGAGGATATCTGTATGTTTACTCCTGCTCAAGAAGTACTATGTGACATGTGGCGCATCTATCCAGTCACACGGTGTCAACACCTCCGATAGGTCTGTGTTTGTAACCGGTGTGGGTCAAGAGGGTTATTAACGGAGATGACTCATGGACATCCACCAGATGATGCGTCGAAGGACGAGAAGGTAGGGTACAGTCCGTCTGTCATGCCAGGACGTAAGTGCCAACAATTCTAAGTATCAAAGAATACTCGCCTCGAGGTTTCGCGTGTCCAAGAAATGGTTATAGGTACCATCTCACAAAGCAATGGTATCGATATTCGCACACGATTGTCCCTCTTTGTTAGAAGCTTTTGTGAATGAATCGAAGTACCTCTGCTACTATCGCAGTTATTCATCGACGCCATCCACTGCTGACGATACCACAAAATGCCACATTGCGCAGATGAACCACCCGGTGGTTATGTTTCCGGATACTGGTGTTGACTCAGGCAGGCAAGCAAGCTGCTTGTCCGATGCAGGGGCTCTGCACTCAGGCCGAAGAGTTCGTAAACTTTTTAGTGCCGACGACTTTTCGAGTTCGCGTCCAAGACCTGATGACGCGAGGCAGAGTCGCGTGGGTCATCAGGTCGGGTCGTGGCCGCGGAGGATTATTTCAGAGCCTGTCCATGAACGGGTCGGATAGATGAACGGAGAAGTAGATATGTATGCCCTTTTCTCACTCCTTCGAAGCCTAGACTCTGCAATTTATACTGAGTGATTCGAAATCAGACACAATGTTCACGGACCTGACTTACATAGATGTCGGGTCGCTAGTACAAACCCGACACATGACCGAAATTGGACATCCCCGACTCTGATTGAGTTAGCAACGAGACTCCACCCCATTGTCCCAGGACCCACAGCGCGGCGTCATCGACATAACAAGTCTCGTCATTCACACCACCGCCCCACCGTCGCACCCTTCACGTGTGCGCGCAATATAAAGGCTTCCTCTCGAATCCCAAACCCAACATTCAACATCCAATCTGCACGACGGCCTCTCTCAAAGCACCCCGACTTATTCTCAACCTTGCACGCCGCAACATGTCCGCTTCTGGTACGTCGCACTGTGCTTCGATCTCTGTGGCCGTGCTAATTATGGGCCGCAGCCAATAACAAGAACCCCGCCCAGGTCGCCGGTGGCTTGAAAGCCGCCATTCACAACCCCAACGTCTCTGAAGAGGCGAAGGCCCGAGCTAGCGCCCGTCTGCAAGAGATGTCCGGCGAGACCACCGAGACGGGTACGCGAGACGAACACACCAACAGAGTCCTCGGTGAGTGCTCTTATGTGTTGTGCGGCTCGTCAAGTCTGAACAATTGTTTCAGGCGGCTATAAGGCAACAATCAACAGTGAGCATTGAACGCGTGGATTTCAAAGTCTTGTAGAGACTAACGCATGCATTCAGACGACTACACTTCCGAGGCTGCCAAACAGCATGCAAAAGAAGTGCTCGAAGCCGCTGGTATTGCTGTCGAACCAGCAAACGGCGAGGCGGGACGCGACGAGCATGATGTTCGTGTCCTAGCCGGGTACAAGGCTGCTCTTCACAGTAAGTCCATCTCTTGAGTGCCTTGATACGCTTTCTGAAGACTGTTCCAGACCCACGGGTATCAGAAGAAGCCAAAGCGCACGCCAGAGAATACTTGAAGGCCAACAATGCTCTTTGAGAGTGTATGGCACGCCGAACTTGAGTCCTAGCTATCGAAACTGCTATCAGCTATAATGTATGTATATAACCGCGGAGACTACCTGTATAATACTACTTGCTTTGACGTTTTGCTTCAATGGTGCGCTACTATCAGTCACCTCGGCATGAATAATCACCTAGAAGTGGGTAATCGTCCAGGAACAGTCGCGCATCGCCCCGGGGTGCACCGGTATTTTTGCTAAGTCATAGTATACACCTGAACACATGTCTTTACAAGAGAAATAATGGATATCGTAACCGACAAGCTATAGAGATGCGAGAGAAAATCTGGCATGGATTACGTCAGCATCAAACTTTCGTCGTGTACTCAGACCGCACTATTGCATTGATTCTCATGGAACTTGCACTCAGAGGTCTGTTTCGATGTATACTACCTATTCCGTGTCAATTTGAAGTGGGTGAGGGAGAGAAAATCTAGTTATAACAGGATTATTCACTTCTAGGTGATTATTCAGACCCGGGTGACTGATAGTATAAGCCTGATGGTGAGAATCGCAAATTCCCAAAAAGGCAACGAGGAAAATGTTTCTTTCCACATTGACGATCCCAGGCGCTGCTATGTCGCCTTTCTCAGACTCTTCTCTCTGCATCAACAACTGAACGGCGAACACCTACTTACCGATGGAGACCACAACGGAAACGGCGCCATTGCTCGCCACCAGCACGTCGCTTGACCGCATCGGACTGTGGACCCTGATTGTGCAGCATCTATCAAGGTGCGTGAGCTCTTTCCCCCACGATACGGTGCTGACATCGTACAGCGCCTGGGGCGACCGCACTGCAGAATTCGCACTATATCTCTATCTTATCACCTACTTCCAAGACACGCTGCTTCCGTCTTCAATATTCGGTTTCTCATTGACACGTATGAAGTCCTCCTCCACATCTACCCCCAATTGATCTTACTCAGTCATCGGCATCCTCTTGTCGCATCGGGCAGGAGCACTGGTGGATACAGTCGACAAACTCCGTCTCGTCCGCGCCTGCATAGTTGTACAGAAACTATCTGCCTTGGGCGCCTACATCTCCCTTGCCGCCCTTTTCGAATTGGGCGACTCCATCAGCCTCTTCAAGCCCCTTAACGCCGGCCTCTTTGCTTGCATTGTTCTTTCAGGCTGCGTCCTCAAACTTTCGACTGTGACCATATCCATTGCTGTCGAGCGGGATTGGGCAACCTGCATTTCGCGCGACAGGTCTCCCAGTGCCGATGTAACCTCAACGAATCTGTCTCGCATCAACACTTGGCTACGTCAGACAAATTTACTCTGTAAACTTGTCGCTCCACTGTTCGTGTCCTATTTGACCGTCACGTTGGACACGGACCGGACCAGACTTCTCTCCGTGCGCATCCTGAGCGTGATAACGCTATCTACGATGCTGTTCGAGCTGTATTGGATCGAGATTGTGTATCGCCGTTTTCCGGTTCTTGCGGCAGATCAAGCTCAAAGGAATGAAGAGACTAGGGTCAGGACAACTCAGCAAACCCCCCCAGGAGCAGGTTTGGCAGACTGGCTTGAGTTGTTTCGTCTACCGGTCTTCTACTCGTCGCTGGCAATATCACTTCTCTACCTCACTGTTCTATCGTAGGACCACTGTTCCCTCTTCCTCCATCTCTGGCTGACGTCTTTCATCCAGCTTTGACGGCACTATGTTGGGCTATCTCAAGACCCTCGGCTTTTCGGACGCACTCATTGCTCTCATGCGGGGAATCTGTGTCGTCACTGGTCTCCTTGGGACCATGATCGCGTTCCCTCTCGAGAAGAGACTGCACAGTGACGTTCGCGCCGGGAACTGGAGCATTTGGTCGATGGTCATCACTTTGTTCCCGGCCTTGCTGTCTTTTACCATGCATCGCAACGCTGGTACGGACCATGAAAGCTTGGGACCTGTAGGTGCCGTGTTCTTGTTTGGGGGTGAGTTCCGCAATGTCGACCGTGTTGCATACGATTGAATGGAAGCTTTTTGTAGGCATGGCGCTCTCCCGTGTCGGACTGTGGTCCTTTGACCTCATACAGACGAAACAACTGCAAAATGCTCTGCAGGCCCATCCAAAGCGGAATACCCTGACAGCGCTGCAATACACCATGCAGAACGTTGCTGACCTCGCCAAGTATGTCTCAGCTATCTCTCGTGCTCTCCTTGTATTGACACAAACGAAGATATGTACTGACCATGGCACTTTGGAGACCCTCGCAGTTCCGCTTTGCTGCACTCACGTCGTACATGAGTATCACTACCGCAGCGTTCGTCTACGCGAGGTATGTTCAGAAGGAACGTGGGCACGTCATTCATGTTAATATGAACTGGCTGAAGAAGATACTTTGAATCTATGGAATTCGTTTCTACATCACTTCTTACCAAACATGCTGCCTTTTGCTACCGTCGAGCGTTGGTCGGGCCTGTCAACCAGTACCAACCCACAACAATGAACTACCAGGCAGTTCTTCATCATGCGATTTCGGAGGGCCGGGATGTTCAACGACCACCTGTGTCGTTTCGAAGGCAGGTGGCATTCTGAAGTCCCGATTGCAGTCCATTATACCTGTTGAGGACCACGAGGCAGTGGTCACATTCTTGCGCGGGCAGTGGTAGACTGTAAGTCGTGGTGTTGTGCTTCGTCGACGGCGAGATGATCATTTGCTAGTAGTTGGTGAGATGATCATTCACGCCATCGGTGACTTTCGATATCCACGAGGAGCGCATTGTCTCGACGCCTTAGCGTTGTCGGTCTTCGATGCCAGCATCCAGGCAATTTGGGGCGATAACACGAAGACGGTCATACAGGTGTGAACATCCGAGGAGATATTCTGCGATGATCGCGGGGTATAACATCCTGATAGTCAGCTTTTGTGCGTTGCGAAAATCGATGAGCCGGAATACGACAGACCGGTTGCGTATTAGGGAGCTGTGCATGCTGGCCGTCATCAACTCGGGCGGTGACAGCAGAAATCTCGAACGATACACTGAGGCCGATATGTCATAACGACAGAACACGACTTCATTTGCGCGAAGCGATTTCAAATAATGGGTTGACAGGTAGAACGCGGCCGTTATCTCTGGTAAAGACAGACTGCCGAGTCGCGGAGAGCCGCTTTCATTTGCTTCATGGTCGCCTGCGCACTTACTCATCTATCTTGCAGGTGGCGGCGATGATATTTTCAGCTACCGGAGGCAATTTATCTCGTATACCTGGTCTACATCGGCTCGAAGCACCTCCCGTGAAACACCGGTTTAAGCCTGGTTCAAGCATCACTAGGCTCAGGAGAGCGAGTCAGAGATGTTCAGGAAGGAAAGACACTCCGTCCAATGGGTAAAAAAGGAAGGACTACACGACACGGCCCCAAGACGGAGTGACAATCACGATTTTCTCCTCTGGTATTCTTACGGTGCCTATTTCGATACTTCCAGGATGCACAGGATGGAGTGCGGAATTATCCGATATGTCGCTCTGACACAAGGAGGAAGGGTCGAAGTATTCTCATTTAAAGCTCGAGGAAGCCGGCAATCTCAAGCAACTGACAAAAAAATGTCTGCACTCGTTGCTCTTCACTCGTCCTCCATTGTCCTCCCCGATTTCCCTTCCTTGTGGGGAACCCAGTGGGAAGAGAACCCCTTGGCGGACGACCTCATCGTCACGGCCGACGAATGGGTCAAATCGCACAAGCCGTTCGAAGACCCACGCGCGCTGAAGAACTTTGCGAGGTGCAAATTCGGACTCTTCGCGTCCTTGTGCTATCCGAGGCTCCGAGATCCTGCTCACGTTCGGGCTACCATCGAGCAGATGCATTTGTACTTCGTTATCGACCATCTCACAGACGAGGAGGACGCGCCAGATGTGAGGCAAAAATGCGACGAGGTGATGCATGCCTTGAGGTGGCTTCTTTCGTTTCATGGGGACTGTGCTGTCGAACTGAACAATCTTCATTGTCCAGATACCCGAACCGTGGCTCTTCAAGCGAAACGTGCCTCGGAAATATGACCCGAGAGTACGTTCACCTCTTCGTACCGGTGAGAATCTATGACTTAGTCGCGCAGGTTCTGGACGCGTGCCATTGACGACGCCAAATGTACTCCTTCTACGGCTGCCCGCTATATCCAACACTTTGAAGAGTATTTGGACGCTACGCATGCACAAGCCGTTGACAGAGGCAATCAGCACATCCGGCCGGTGGACCAATATTTCGAACTTCGCCGACCCGGATCTGGTGCACATCCCTCAATAGATCTGATCCTCGCGAAGCATGATCTTTCAGACGCTGTGTATGACGGGGAATTTGTGCAGACGGCACTGAGGTTGTCATGCAATCTGGTGCTCATGGTCAATGTACGTTTGATGGATCTTGCCTCTCGCAGTTGAGCTAGACTGAAGCGCTGTGTATGTAGGATGTTTACTCATTCCCCATGGAGTTTCAGTCCAGCGACCCATTTCACAATCTCGTCACCGTCGTTATGAAAGAGAAAGGTTTGACGGTACAAGGTGCATTGGATGAGGTCGGGATCATGTTCGAGGATACCGCGAAGCAATGGCGCTACCATCGTTCGAAACTCTCGGCGGCCACGAGACTTAGCGACGCTGCCATCCTCGAAGAGCTCATGGAAGGCATCGACATATGTATCGCTGGCATCATTGAATGGTCTTTCCGAACGGAACGGTATTTCCAGAAGAGCGGGATGGAGGTGAAGGAGAAGCGGACTGTGATGTTGTAGGCCGGATACCAATACCAGCGTCTTACGGCAGTCGTGCGTGGGCCACCTACACCAACACTGTGTAACAAAGCTATTGTGTAACAAAACTAATATTTAGAAGTCTTTGACTCATCCAAATGCCCTGGATGTATCTGCGCCACGGCTATATTTCGTTTCGCAGATGAAGGAAAGGGAACCCGGTCTATAGACTTGGCCCCGCTTCTTTTGAACGCATCAGAGGGTTTGAAAGACACGCCTTCAGCAGCAGAGGACGGTCCTGCAACTGGGATACACCACCGCTCGGTATGCTCACGCATTCAAGACGTTTGGCAGTTTGGAACATGAGTGCTTATGTACACGTCGGTCGTCCGATCCCTGCGGGTACCATCACTGTCCTCCAGCTCATCGAAACCGACCACCACAACCAGCTCACTAGCTACATCAACGGCTCAACTCGAACGTCACCCTTGAAAGTTGTGGCTGAGAACTTCGCAAGCCGATTTCATAGAATCCTTCTTGACTCTGCATACCAGTGTTTCCTCTCACGTCGCGCGTAAGTTGTCGCCTTCTGGCAGCGTCTTCATCACTCCTTCCATTGATACGCCAGTCCGAATGATTGTCGGGAATCAGACGTCCGTGAGTCCCACGCCATCGCAATTTAGTATGACAATTCAAGACAACTTGACTCCATACTGCACATTGCATCTTGTGGCGTCGAAGGTCTGCCATAAGTAGTTGATATCCAGGCCCGGGTCCACTCCCTTGAGCCCAATGAATAGACAGGACAGAAGCTTCCGCGGGCCTCCAAAGGCACACACTTCAAGATGAATGATTCTCGGATCTCAATAGCATTAGGCAGACGAACTATTTCGTCTACATTGCGCCACAAGATTGATGTGTATCTGTATTGCTCCCGGAGCCACACGACAATAGACCGAATTCACATCGCCTCCATCAATCGGCCTAGAATGTACTCAGTGGTGATCCTGGGCTGTTCCACCTTCACTCACCAGGGTGACGCCACTCGAACGCGACTCTGAAAGCGGAGTCAACTTGGGAAGGTGACGCGCAAAGTGACGCTTCATATTCGACTTGACGTTGAATACGCGTCCGCACCCCGGCTGCGGACATTGGAAGGCTGAACGCCCGGTGAGCTTCTCAAGGTGAATATGGAGAGATGTGCCTACGAGTTGCACCCGTGTGAACGCGCATGTGAACCCGAAGCAGGCTGGGCCGATTGCACCGCCGTTGGCAGTAAATACAGACGTGGGCTCCTTCGTCGTTCCCTTGGCCCGGGGCAGGTGGGGACTCATCATCATCCGGGCACTCATCAGCTTCGGACGGGCTGGACTTCTCGGAGGTTCCTGGCGGAGGGGCGTTCGAGGGCGTTCTAACTCCTCGACTGGAGAGCGACGCGCTAGAGCTACGAATGTTTGGGCCGGCGCGATTGAGTTGCTGGAATACGTGGTCTGAACCCCCAAGTCAGTCAGAGAGAGTCCAGTGCCAACGAGGGCAAGGTTGAGACTAGACCCACCAGGGAGAAGACTCTGGATACCTGGGAGACGTGTGTTCATCGCAGATAAAGCTACACGGAAAGGGAAGATGACATACCTGCATTTATAGGACTCAAAGGGCAACCAGCCACGTACGAGAAACAGTCTGGATTGCATCATGTACTCGAGTTTGATATCGAGTATAGAGTGGTTTAATTATTGAGTTGGGCTTACGGAGCTGCACATACCCGGGATTATACTGCATGCGAAAGTCAGCGAATGAAATACGGACTTAGCGACCAAGAGCTAATCTCTGTAGTGTTCCTCTCCAGGGCCCGCGGTTGTGATTGGTTGATGTAGTACCTGCACATTCTCAGGCGACGGGAGACGCCACTCACAATGTTGTCTCTCCGAGTTCACCTCTTCTCGGACGAGGAGCTGGTGGCGGCTGGGCGTGATGTAACCTTTATGTCTTGCAGTGACAAGCAGTCCGCGTTTTGAAAACATCTGTACGAGTTTCCATCGAGAACTACTCTGAATCAGTGACTGGACTTGACTGGACTCGGATCGAAATCTGACCACCCTGACACTTTCAAAGTTTGCACGGGCAGGCGGTGTCTCGGATGCCTCTTCATATCAGGCTCGTATCGGATGCTGTACCGAGTCCTGTATTCACAGGATGATCCCGCACATCTGCCTTCGCTGACAGTCGCAGGAAGTCGACTCTGGTCAGGTGAATTGACTTTGTGCGCAAGTAGACAGACAGCGACCCCAAGTTCGTATTGGTAACTGTCTACGAAACGCTTAGTCGTGGTCATGCAGACATGGAATTGAAGACTTCTTCGTACATTGGAGAGGTTGTTGTGGGTCCGTGCGGGCGACTATGTCGGGCCAGGCGAATATAGCGGTGATGTGCTGAGCACGCATATGTAACATATGGAACAGGGGAAGCTGATTTGGGGGGAGAGAACCGGAGAACCTACTGAGATTCGGGACTCCGAGTCCAGGTTGTTTAGAAGGTGCGGGAAAGTGCGATGCGAACGCAGGACGCCTGGTGAGACTCCAAGATCGGTTCTAAGACACCTGGAGTTTAGGTTGTCTTCGTTGAATGCCATTGGAATCAGCCTGGGACAGCACCGAGTCAAAATCCTAGTCGCCGAGGCCCGACATCAGTAACCAGATCACCATCCCGATTCCGCGAATTCATCAAGAGACACCAAGACGGAGACGAGCAAATGCAAATTTCCCCTGTGGGCTTGCTCGAGAGCTGAGAAAACTCGAAGAGCTTAGAACTCGGCGGCGGCGTTGATGGTCACCGTACGAGTAAGGATTCAGCACGGCCTAAATTTGATGATTGCCAAATGGGCCGACATTGCCGTGCACGCGGACCTGGTGGCTGTGCAACTAACACGTCGAATCACTGCGCACTCAACTGCGTACTACGACCATCAAGAATGGAAAGGAAACGGGCCGGCTATGCTCCCGCTTTCTCATCCAACACAACAAGCTCGTCGTTCTCGCGCCCCAACATGACCCAGCGGCCGCCTTCCCCGCCCGCGTCGACGTACTTTCCATCACTGGCCGACGATGAGCCCAACAACATTGCTTTACGGCCCCTACCGGAAGCACAATCGCACTTTGCCTATAGCACGACATTACGAAGACATAACGTGGATGGCGGCCTGACCTCCCCGACAGATTTGGTGGGCGTGGTCAATGCCGAGGCGTCTAGCATATGGTCGCGAGTGCTCAGAACAGTGACCGGGGAACCAGAGGAGAATCTTGAGAGCGGGAGGGCCACCCCGCAGCGCTCTGACAGAACACCAACAAAAGATACCCTATCAGCGCGCTTTGCGCATTGTTCAATCGAAGTAAGTCCTCAGTCTTGCCTCGGTCGGTCCGATGTATTGAGCCATCTAGGATACCTTTGCACACTACCATACATCGCCTACTGGCCTACTACACACAGATATTGCCAACCTACGTCTGACCCATGGATACAACGAGTTCTCCGTCGCGACGCCCGAGTCCATGTTCCTCAAATTCGCCAAGACCATATACGAATCCCCACTTATCCTCTTGCTGTGCGCTAGCGCTACCATCTCTGCCATTATGGGCAACATCGATGATGCCGTCAGCATCACCGTTGCGGTCCTCATCGTCCTCACCGTTGGCTTCGTCCAGGAGCAGCGGTCCGAAAAGAGTCTGGAGGCACTCAACAAGCTTGTTCCCCATCATTGTCACGTCATTCGCTCACACGAAACTCTTCATGTCCTCGCCAATGAACTCGTCCCCGGCGATATTGTCACCTTCTCCACAGGCGATCGTATACCGGCCGACTTGCGCGTTGTTGAAGCTGTAGACTTGGAGATCGACGAGAGCAGTCTCACCGGTGAAACAGTTGCCAGGCGGAAGGACGCAGCTACATGCACAGGTTCCTATCCAGCCCCGCTGGCTGACCGCACTTGTGTTGCGTATATGGGCACGCTCGTCCGCAGCGGGCGTGGCACGGGCGTGGTCATTGCGATTGGTACCTCCACAGAATTCGGAGTGGTCTTCTCCATGATGCAGGAAGTTGAGGAGAAGCGCTCGCCTTTGCAGCTCAGCATGGACGAACTGGCACAGAAACTCTCGTTCATCTCCTTCGGTATCATTGGGGTCATTTGTCTCATTGGCGTATTACAAAGACGCTCATGGCTCGAAATGTTCACCATTGGAGGTAAGTATCTGAAGCCGCTATATTCGCTCTCACTCAGCCGTATCTATCAGTTTCTCTCGCGGTCGCCGCTATTCCAGAGGGCCTACCCATTGTCACTACAGTCACTTTGGCTCTCGGTGTTCAACGAATGGCACACCGGAAAGCAATAGTCAAGAAGTTACCCTCAGTCGAAGCTCTTGGGTCCGTTTCGGTGATTTGCTCAGACAAGACTGGTACTCTGACCAGGAACGAGCAGACGGTAACTGAAGCGTATTCGGTGGACGAAGTTGCCCATCTGGATCCCGATGCAAGACCTACGCCTGCCGGATTGTCCCCTGCTGTTCTGAAGGCCATCGAGATCGGAGCTATCTGCAACAATGCTACTCTACATCGCAACGGTGACGGCATCTTTGTGGGACAGTCAACAGACGTCGCTTTGTTAAACGTTCTATATCACGTTGGTCTACCTGACCGTCGCGCGGTATGTTCAAAACTATCTACTTCTCATCTTCTCTTCTCTGATGCCGCGTCGCAGGCTTTCAACCGTCTGTCAGAACAACCGTTCAATTCCGAGCAGAAATTCATGTCCGTCAGTGGTATACACACAGACGTTTCCGCATCAGGACCAGAGATGTACTACATGAAGGGCTCCATCGACGCTGTCTTGGACCGGTGCAAATTCTATCATGTCGATGACGATTCGACACCTGGGCTGGATCAGAAGGCACGGAGTGTTATTCAGGAGAAGGCAAAGAAGACGGCGTCCAGAGGACTGCGAGTCGTGGCTATGGCGTATGGATACGGGAATGGCCAGGACCCGTTGACAAATGGAGCGCGTACTTCGTCTCCGGCGCCGGGAGCAGGTGGCAACCTAGTGTTTGCTGGCTTCCAGGCCATGTACGATCCTCCACGAAAAGGCGTTGCCGATTCTATAGCACTGCTGCAGGCTGGCGGTGTCCAGGTGGTCATGATTACGGGCGACGCGGAGGAGACTGCTCTGTCGATAGCTAAGTCACTGGGGATACATTCTGGCGCTGGTTCGTCGGGGTGCTTGACCGGAGCGGCGATCGACCAAATGTCGCAAGTACAGCTACAAGAGCGGGTGGGCAATGTGACTGTATTTGCGAGGACGACTCCCAGACATAAAATGGCTATCGTTGGGGCATTCCAGGCGCGAGGGAGGGTTGTGGCCATGACCGGGGATGGTGTTAACGACGCACCTGCATTGAAGATGGCTGACATCGGGGTGTCCATGGGCAAGAGCGGGACGGATGTGGCGAAAGAGGCCGCTGATGTGATTCTGGTTGACGACAACTTCAGCACCATATTACCGGCGGTCGAAGAGGGTGAGTGCAATGCCTCATCTCAAGGCCGTCGGCCTGATTGAGACTGCAGGAAAATCCATCTTTCACAACATTCAAAACTTTCTGTCCTTCCAGCTCAGCACGGCTGCTGCTGCTTTGACGCTCATAACATTGAGCACCATGCTTGGCCTGAGTAATCCACTCAATGCCATGCAGATCCTGTTCATCAACATTCTCATGGACGGTGCGAATACAATTCTTAGAGGGATACAAGACACTTATCGAGCTCAGGTCCTCCAAGTCAAAGTCTCGGTGTCGATCCTGTTGACCCGGCTGTCATGCGGCGTCCTCCACGGAAAAAGGATGCGTCAATCATCACCAAGCGCGTGCTTTATCGTGTGATGTTCTCCGCCTCCATCATCGTTATTGGTGTACTCTTCGTCTACATCTTCGCTCTTGAAGACGATAAGATGTCGCGGAGAGAACAGACCATGGTACGACGCTCACTTGTCAACTTTGCATCACTCCTAAAACGATGAGTAGACCTTCACTGCCTTCGTGTTCCTCGACCTGGTTTCGGCGGTGCAAAATCGGGGACTGGGATGTGGCCTCACGCAGAACAAAATGCTTGTCACTACTGTGAGCATATCGGCCCTAGTCCAACTGGGATTGGTCTACGTCCCGGTCATGCAGTCCGTATTCCAGACGGAGGGCTTGAGGATGGGCGATCTGATGGTCATTCTGATACTCGCGGGGTGCAGTATTACGTTACACGAGCTGAGGCGGAAATACGAGAGGCAATGGAGCGCGGAGGAGATATGGGGTAGGGTGGGCGATATAGTATAAGTTGTATTCCTGAGCGGGAGTAGATCATTATATGGGAAGCAACAGAAGCTCGAAATCCTCGGGGAGTCCGCACGATCAAAACCACGCTTTGTAGCTTCAGCTAAGTACAGGCTGACATTGCCGACTTGATTTGGGGATGATTCACAATTTCCTATGGTACAAGACATTCAACTACTTCTTTCGCCAAACCCGACAAGGTACACCCATATCTCTTCTTACTTGTTTGCGCGCCACTGCATCAAGAAGCAATAGCATTGGCCGTGAATTCCGCCTCGGTCTGATCGGCAGTAGGGTTGATAGCCAACGTCATACCCAAGCGGCAGTGCGCTCCCGCAGCTTGCTTGCATGAGACCCAGTGAGGCTCGGTATCGAGGATGGTGGTGGTGAAAGTGCTTCCCGGCTCACTGACGGCATCGATGCTAGTAGAAAGAGGAGCGCGTATCTGAGCAAACGACGCGTCCAGCGGCAAACAAGAATGCAACTTACAATCCACTGTCGAACGCGTTCGGACCTACTCCGCCCAAGGGTGGGGGGCAGGGAGTGGTAAATGTCGTGGTCGTCGCCGAATCTGTAGGCACAGGTGAGGCAGCTGCGACACAGAGCGGGGGCATATGAGCACGAACGGTTCCTGGTGAGGAAGGTGAACGTGACAGTGTCCCCAATTGCGGGGGAAATTTCGTCCGGGGTGAAAGTGAATCCGAGGCCAACCTGTATGGCCCAGTCCACACTCATGACTAGCGGCACGGAAATAAGAGCGGCGAAGATCAGAGAGAGTCGACGCTGCATCATGTTGAAGCTTTGAGTTCAAACTGGTCTTCAATCTTGCGGCTCTTATACTCTCGAGCGCCTCCCTGTCGTCCGGATTGAGCCTGATATACATACGCTCTATGTCACCAGACAGCTCATTCACTGTATCATATGGGTACGGGTGAGCCCACGCCGATGACTTTCGCGTGCAGTGTCTTGACAGGTGCGATAACATGAGTACTATGAAAGAATATGAAGGAAGGACTTGCAGTCCCCTCGTGGGGGTATGAGCCAGGAAGAGTGCACGGGAGAGGGTATGCCGAGGCAATGAATTGACAGGCGCGACGAAGCACTTACATCCATGGGCGAATCAGCCAAGGCATGCCTTACCTCCCAAGAAGTCGAGCGAAGAACACAAGCCGGTGAGAGACTTCACATACATTCTTCGAAAGCAAGCTTTTGAGTCGATGGGTAAGATCCCCAGCTGCCGGTGGACCGAGAAGATCACTTTGCCCAGGCTAGAGAGGGTATTTCTGCGTAAAGGAGAATACAATCTCGAGGCAGCTGCCTGCTGATATGGGAACAAGGACAGGAGAGTGGGACATTGACCTGAGAGTATCACTTTTCTACAGCGAGCGACAGCCAGAGAGCTTGTGGACGTGTACTCGCTGTCCGATAATAATACCTTGTCAATGGATAAGCGACCTGGCTGCTTTCGCGACAGTAATGAGCTCTTGTCGAAGCTGCGCAGGCCTGAGATTACCGTGGACATGACTGTGGTTGATCGTGAGAGCTGGCCCGGTGGCCGTGCTACTGTGTTCGGTACCGTGGAATGATATATATTCGGGCAGCGCATGTCGATCTTCTACTTGCTGATGTCCGTACTCTGTCCTCCTTGGCTGGAAACAATAAAGCTCGACGTTTTTGCAGCCCAAGCTCTCTGATTCATGACATATTGCATCGGAAGCCATGGTTCCACAAGATTGCCGCCGCTGAAGGAGGCAAGTTGAGAGCGGGATTCGGGGGCCAATTGATGGGGGTCTTGGAACATGATCATCTCTAGCTCAGAATTTCGGCTGTCCGTACTCTGTGATTCGGCTGTGTGACGCACGAACTCTCCACGGCATGCTCGATGAAGCCTGCTCTGTAGATAGATGTAAGACCGCAATCATGATGCGTAGATTTAGAGTACTAAGGATATTACAGACTGATACCATGCGCCGATACGGCCAATACTTTAGCGAAGCTCGAACACATCGATACTCTGGAGAGTCCTGTCTCCTGCTCCATGTTCGAAGCTCTGCGAAATGGTCAGGCCAAAAAGTAAAGCGAGTAGACCAGAAAATCTCACTCGTAGACCCAGAATCCTGCCCGCGTCACTTTGAAGAATGATATCCTGATAATCCAGGACGACATCGAGAAGCTTCCTGTGCGAGACCTGATCCCTCACCACGAACTGGTTCCCGCTCTGGGTCCGCGTCTTCACTGCAAACCACGGCCCGTCCAGCATGAACATGTCTGATTGCAGCGTCTCAGTCGAATACGTCTCCGCATACTTGCCCCATTGCGACCAAGACACAGAGACGTAATCACTGGCCATCGTACGGGTGGATAGGTCGGGGAAGGATGGCGGGTATTCGGCAGAGAAACGACGGAGATGCTCGCGGCCGATGACCAGATACTGTTGCTGTCCGAATGGTGCCCCAAACTTGAATAGGACGACCTCGGAGCTCCGATAGGAAGAGACGTTCAGAGACAGAGTGGCGGGTGCGGTAGGAAGCAGGCTGGGGGGAATCTCCAGGCGATGTATGTGCTCTGTTGAAGATGCGTAGAGCGGAATGAGATCTATTGTGCCCCTGGCTCTGTTAGCGACGGCAACGGTCTTGGAGCTGATGAAGGAGAAGCTCGAGCCCTGCTCTGCACGGCTGCAGGTGTGTTCCTGGATGCCAAGGATAAGATTGACGTGAGGGTGAAAGATAAACTCGACGTACTAAAGCATAAGTCCCCGTTCTCCAGTTTAACACGCGTAGGTGAGACTTTGAGATGAGCTCGTGGACGAAGACGCCGACCAGATCTCCGTGGATGTCAAGGAACGCGCTGGGTGACTCCTCGCGGCACAGTTCCCGTTTCCACGGAAGGAAGAATTCTTGAGTTGCTCGTGCCAGGATGGGCGCACGGGTATCGAAGTTGAGCAAGTGCAACTTCACTCTAATATCCTGACGTCTCGGCTCGTCGAACCTGTCCGTTCATCAAACAGAGTTCAGATATAAAATCGAACGTCATCGTACCAAGTCAAAACAGCCAGTAAACGCGAGCTTTCATCCAGCTTGAAAAGCAGGATTTCCTCTTTGTCCATGAGCGGGAAGTGCATTGCCTGCCATCCCTTCTCTGGCGCGCCGAGCTCCCATCGCAAGATATCGCTGGCCCCAGGGCGCAGCATAAGCTCCTCCGTCGATAAGTGGCCTTGCGCCTCCACGCCAATCAGCACAAAATGGCGCGTCGCCTGGAAAAGCCCTGCCGAAACAAGGCTCTCGTCCTGTTCCACTGGGATGGACGCAAGTGGCGGAGAAAGGAGCATGGCGACACGGTATGGGAGGCTCACAGCGCCTCGCTGGAATTTATAGCGCAGAGGTAGAACAAGACTGCCATGTTGGGAGGAGAAAACATGGCTGGCCCGCGGTTGCCTTTTTTGGGACAATGTCTGGGTGCGGGCCGCGGCTCAATGCGCTGATCCCTGCCAATGATTTCTTCGTGTTCTTCTGTTCGCTCATCATGCATCATGAAAAGCCTGCAAGCTGCTCAAACAAATCGTCCCCATGGGCGGCAAGAGCCGGTATCTCTTCTAGCCTCTACCAGCGTCTGTACCCCTCAAACATCTCATCCTGGTCTTATTTCAGTCCTGGCAGATTGCAATGAGAGGGTCGGAGCCCCTTCTGCTTCCTCTCTTCGTGCTCCCTCCATTGGGGAGGATCAATCTGCTCGCATTCCAAAGCGGACACTGCATTAATCTGATGAGTCTCAAGTGCTGTGATTCTGAAGGACATTCAGTCCACACGTTCACAGCTATCCAGGATTTCTCTTGCTTCGCCTCCGTGATGATTGGCATGGAAATTCAGACCATCGAGAAAAGACTCTCAACAGCTCTGACCGTGATGGTCTCTTCAGGCCATCGGCTTATGATGTCGGCTTGCAGGCCTTCGGTTTCTGTACATTACAGTTCTTCAGGCCACACAACTCGAAATTCTTGATTGGCGATGGATGTCCTGGTAAAGGCAGAATGCGATGGGACTCGGTTTAGAGGGGGAGCGCTCCGAGAAACGTGAACGCGTGAATGGGCTTGGAGTAGGAGGCGGATGGTCTCACCGGACCGATATCCGTGCCACTGGGTGGGTACGATGGACTTGTGCTCCACCTTGGACATTAAGCGCTGTTTTCTCACTGAGCAAAGCTCGCCACGAGCCAGCTCACTCAACGTCGCGTAGCGAGCTATCCATGGCGCGTAGGGCATTGCTGTGGCCCGGAAGAAAGCAAGAACAGTCCCGACGCGGCATGCGGCCCGGTTCCACCATCGCGGGCCGTTGGTTTCCAGATACTTAAATAAAGGCGTCATACGGATTTCATCGTCTTCCTATTCCCATCTATCATCGATGTCTCTTGGAAAAACAGTCGAGCTCGCCAGCGGACAGCCTCTTCCTCAGATTGGCCTGGGAACATGGCTTTCCAAGCCCAAGGAGGTCGAGCACGCGGTATGAGTTTTGCTCCGTCTTGACCTCATCGCGCAGTGGCTCACTTGTGACCGATAGGTTGAGTATGCCGTCAAGGAGGCGGGATATCGCCACCTTGACTTGGCCTACATCTACCAGAACCAGGATGAGGTCGGCGCCGCGTTGAAGAAGCTCATTCCTAGCGTTGTGAAGCGCGAGGATCTGTTCATCACCTCCAAGCTCTGGAACACCGCACACAAGCCTGAGCTTGTCGAGAAAGAGCTTGATATTACTCTTGGTCAGATTGGTACCGACTACCTTGACCTCTACCGTGCGTTTGTGTGTACTTGCATCATTTCTGTTCATAACACACTTGCAGTTGTCCATTGGCCTGTCGCCTTCAACGACACTGGTAAGGGCCTCGAGCCTCCCAGTCCCACCGACCCCAACGTCGTCGACCTTGATCTCGAAACTCCCATCGTCGAAACTTGGAAAGCCATGATCAAACTCCCAAAATCCAAGGTCTGCTTCATCCTCCCAGCCCTTGCCATGATAGTGACTGAGTTTGCGTTAGGTCAAGGCGATCGGTGTATCCAACTTCAACATTGCCCAGCTTGAGGGCATCATCAAAGCCACTGGTGTTGTCCCGGTGTGTGCGATCCCATGATCACGGAGGCAGTTTTCCTTACCCCGCATTCTTTCCCCAGGTCGCGAACCAGATCGAGGCCCACCCGTATCTTCCCCAGGATGATCTTGTCGCGTACTGCAAATCCAAAAACATCCACATCACCGCATACAGCCCTCTTGGTAACAACAGTAAGCTGGTCCTCCATCCGATCTCGTCATCGCTTGCTTACAGGAAGCTCTCAGTGCTGAACAAGCCCAAACTCACCGACCACCCCGTCGTCAACGAAATTGCCACCAAGCTCGGTGCCACATCCGCACAGGTCCTCGTCGCGTGGGGCGTGTACCGCGGCTACTCTGTCATTCCCAAGAGCGTCCAGCCCGAGCGCATCACCTCCAACTTCAAGCAGGTTACTCTGAGTCCCGAAGACTATGAGAAGATCACTGCTATTGGCGCCAAGGAGCATACTCGCTTCAACATCCCCTACCTCTACTCCAAGCCTACATGGGACATCAACATTTTCGACGAGCCCGAGGAGGCGTCCGCGAAGCACAAGCCTCTGTTGGGCGCGTAAACTGTCGAGGTGTATTGTGCCGAAGAAGTGAAGTTATGTGTAGTATCTAAACATCGAATGACATCTGTAATATACCACATGTTCAACCGCCGTATGAGCTTGCCAACGACGACTCGAACAAGTAGACACGCTGTGACTCCCTCTCGGAAGTCGGATGCTTGGTTTGGTGACAATCATAGCGCAAGAGACTTCTGCGCAATATGCTTTCAGAAGATCTAGATCTCCACGGCTCAATCCCAACAACCGACTGCTAGTCTTACGAGCCCCGTACGCGCCATGTATGTAAGAACAACTATCCGCCCGGTCACCCGCCGTTTTATCATTCGGGGAATTTGAGAAACACGACTTCCCTGAGTCACAGCCGACATCCTCGAGGGAAATCTTTCTAGTCGAACCTGCTAGTGTTTCGACGTGAGCCTGAGGCTTCTTTCAGCACTTCGGGCCTCCCCCAGCTCTTCCAGCCTGAGGCGGGTCACTACGAAATCAGCGCCAGGCTGCACTGCTCCTCCTCCCTGGAAGAAACATGTAGTCAATTTCCGCTAATATTCCTATTGGTTGGTACATAGTAAGTATGTGAAGTTTGGAAAGCAATAACGCCACTGAGCCACGTAAAAAGAGACGAAGAACGAACAGTTATGTACATACAAGATGAGAGTACAGATTCGGGTAGTGAGGGTGGGTATAATGTAGAAAGCAGGATATAGAGCATGGTAATACAAAGGAAGGTCCACATCCGTAGCAGTCGCAAAATAGAACAAGATAGAACGTTAGATGGCCCGTGGTAGATCGTCCTCGTCCCAAAGGTCAATGGGCGAGGTGAATGACATGACCTGGAGTGAAAGGTGAGCGACGCCAGTGCAAGCACCACGTAACTTACATATGGGTGAACGACGTTCGCAGGTGAGCCAGGCATTTCTTCCCTCACGGGCGAGTCACCAGGAGCCGCGGGTTTCATAACATGGATCTGTACCGTATCAGCTGATTCCCCGTGCGGGAGAGATGCATCAGGATCAGCTGTTGCGATTTCGTCGTCGGACAGTTGCCGATGGTGGGGATGGTGATGGTGGAGGTCCATCGAGTGCTGCGAGCTGCCGCCCGAGAACTGGAAGGAGTCGTCCACAACAGTAACAGGAAACTTTGGCGACGGATCCCGGAAGTGATAGCGCGGAAGTGATGAAGTCGTGGCACGATGAACGAGCTCGGGAGGCTGAGGTGACGCAATATTGCGGGGACTTTCAGACCGCGGGAAGAACAGCTGTTGGTCACTCAGTATGGAACTTAGGATCTGGTGCGGGCTTCTGACCAGTAGCGTGAACGCGGAAGACACGAAACATCCAATCCCTCCAACCATCAACAACACATCTAAGCAACATAGTTCGTGACGGCGTTTACGAGAGAAGCATTGGGATCTTACCAGCCCAGAAACTGCGTAGTAATCTTGGTTAGTCAAATCGCGCGGAAAGGCCGAAGAGAACGTACGCATGTCTGATAATGGGATACGGAGGTTGAATACCATCCAGACCTAGTACGAGCAGGGGAATATTGAAGAAAAAGCGGAAGATGACACGGATGATCTAGAGTGGGGAATCAGTTGAGTGTGATCAAGGCCGCGTCCGCGTTTGCGCTCACGTTCTTATGGTAGAACGTCCCGAGTCTCACCACGACTTCAGGCTCCGCACCCTCCGTCTTGACTTGTCGTATGAAGCGCGGAAATCTCGCAATGACGTAGAGGAAGCAGACAGTGGTGAAAGCACCTGCTGAGGATCCGCTCAAAAAGATCCAAGCCAAGCAAGATTCGAGGTCTTGTCGCTTCATTAAAGTTACGAGGGGCATACCCAGGACAGCAATCATGCTCCCTGATAGGGTGCGAGATCAGCTGGGAGAAATTTGAAAATGTGAGGAAGATCGATACCTAAGTACCATACACGGAACTCCCAGCTATGGAACCATTGTCTTTTGCTCGGGCCTTGGTGAAGGAGGAAGAGCCAGAACGTAAATTCTAGCCGGTCTCATCAGCTGTCGCGAGTCGCGACCCAAGCGTTGTCAAGGGATAAGTGCCGAACCTTCAAGATGTGTGACGCTGGGGATGTTTCAGGAATTGCAAGTAAGACATGAGAGGATGCACGCTCACAGTTCAAAGGCCCAAGCGAAGCTCAATACGAAATAAAGGGGGAGCACCCATCGGGTACTGATTTCGCTCCAGAAGGCGAGAGGACGCGGTACAACTAGATAGGGTTCGAGTGTAGTTCGCGGTACAGGAGAGAGCGCTCACTTATGCTAGAAGGACCCTGCCCGAGGACGACATAACCTCAATCACGAAGATAAGTAGAGCGCGACGGAGGAGGCGGGGAGGACGCCAATACGGCCTGTACCTTCTGTGAATTTGATCGAGGTCATTGCGACGCTGAAGATCACCAGCAATGGTACGGTGGCCACATAGGAATATCTGGCACGACCAGTCAGGAAGGTCCACATCCGTGATGGAGGAGTAGCACCAACGTCATAACTCTTTTGAAGGCGCCAGGCTGCCGTCCAGACGACCATTTCAGGCAGTTGAATCTATCGTATGCCCAAAGATGAACGGTCATAAAAACTTGGAACTGCGAGGCCCGGCGGAAGCGTAAGCCTTATAAGAAAACGATGTGATTGTTGGATGACTTGCAATGCATGCCAGTATAGCCCAGAGCAAATAGGCTGGAGGAGATCCGGCGGTCATGAAAGGTCCGAAGGGAATGGCGAAATGGCGAAGGGTGCCAGTTTTGAAGTCAGTGAAGGGAGAAAGGAGAAGGTGGAAGTAATGAAGGAGGACCCTTCAGAGAAGCTGATACAGCCCTGTAACTTGATTCGGACACTTCCGACCAGGCACCCAACACTCGAACGACGGCGGACGGACAAAGTACGGACAACTACATGCCAAAAGCTACAAGATGGGCCGCTCTCGGTCGGCATTTTAATTGGCACTTGGGATTCCCGGACACGGCCAAACGACTTCCCCGCTCCTCGGCGATAGGCCGAGAGTTGAATCTATTCAGGATTACAGCAGTGACTGGACTAATGGGGATCTATAACTTCATACAAAAATAGTACGTATTTACGAGCAGGAGTTCCGAGTGAGTATCATTATGGGCTGATCGTCCTTTTCAGGCGCGCGAATCTTGGATCCCAGCCGTCGGAGGCATGGTCGGCTTGTCTCAATCTTGAGCAACGATGGACAGCAGTTGAGTGAGGGCGGAGCGACTAGACCCATCCGAAAAGTCCACCTCCATTTCAAAGCAGACAATGAGACATGGCCTCACTTCCTCCGATGCCACGTCGTTAACAGTTCTTGAGGCCACTAGCCCCATCATTCATGAGTACTTCATGTGGGTCGAGCCATGGTGGCGCAACATTGTTGGCTGTGCTTACTACTTACCGAACAACTTCCGAAACCACAACCAATCTCGTATCTCTCGCCACCTTGTCATCGATGATCAGCTTGCGACACAAAGAGTAAGAAGTGCTTACAAGACATTCATTACATTTGACATACTGTACAAACTACTACTCAAAGTTCAAGGTCCAGTAATCTGAGCCGCCACTCTGCTTTGCCGTCGAGATCAGGTTTGGGCACCGAGTCGATAGGGTTTAAGCGTTTCGCTTTCTCGGCTTGTTCCATCCTCGCGGCCCACGAATCTCTGGGCTCGGCCGAGCCGTCTGGACCCTCCGTAGGTTTTTTCCAAATCTCATCAACAGTCTCACTGAGTCGCCGGTCGAAGGTAGCCATCTCCTCCTGCAGAGCCAAACCTTCAGCGCGGTGTTCGGCGGTAAATTGAAAGAGGTGCGGGATGAGTGCCCTGGCCTCGTCTAGAAGTTTGGTCAGACTGTGGAGGACTTGACAATCGAAAGACACATACTTCGACAGGTGGTAAATCTTCCTACGAGTTTGGCAATTGACTTGACAAGATACTCCTCTTCATCGACGGTCCCCTTCCTCCCTGAGCCTACCTTACGCTCCTGCTTTCTCTTCGAACGAGAAGAACGCCTAAATTGAGAATGATTAGAGTTTCAAAGCGAAGATAGAGGCAGAGCGGATTACTTGGATGAAGCTCGAGAAGTGGCCGTTGGAGCAACTGTGTACCGAGTGAAGGCAGTGTATGGCATTGACACATCTGTCATAACGTCGACGTTTTGAAGCGTTGTGTCCTCAACCCCAAAAAATGCGTCTATGGCAAGCAATGAGAAACCAAGAAACACAACCATCACTTGACACAAACCCGGCTCCTCCACCCTTTTGATGCGCAATTCGAGCAACCTATCAAATTGCTTCTGAAGCTGCTCTCTCATCTCATTCAGATCCTCGGAGATTTGGGCTCGGCTGTCCAGAGCTCCCGGGTGAATGACCTCTTCCAGTAGCTCGGGCTTGCGCTTCAAGGTTGCCTGTGATGTAAATCCTGAGTCCGGAAGGAACGCTGATATAGCATGACTATGCTCACAACGCGTCGAGCTTCGGAAAAAGCGTTTCCTTGAGTCAGAGTTACTACTGCTTCCCGAACATCGCTAGTGTAATCCAGAAGGACGCGCGCTGCCTCCGGATGGCGCTTCTTGGCGGTCAAGTCCTCTACGAGTCAAAGTCAGTCAACGATGAACATCGGGACCTGTCGACACTTACCAGCGACTCTATAAGCCGTAGCTTCAACATCCTCTTGTGCCATCTCGGTCTTGATGGCCAGATCAAATAGACACTGCCAATCTAATGCCTTCTCATAGGCTACCATCGCCTTGGCCAGCGCTGAAGCTTCAACAAAGACTACAGAGACGGGGATTGAAGCTCGAGATGCAAAGACTCGCAAAGCTTCTCACCTGACGCCGCCTGGCGGAATTCTCTTCGCTCGAACAGCCAGTCGCCATACACCGACAGAACCGCCTGACAAGCGCCAATCTATCAGCACTACACTCTCATAACCGGATGGACAGGCATCTTACGTTGTACTGGGCTGTATCTCTCCATAAAGATAACGCCGTCTCGTACAGCTGATGGCGCTCCATGTACGATATTGCTTCATTGAAATGTTCATCTCCTGGAAAGCGGCAATGAGTCATGAGGTGCACTCCGAGATAGCCGATATAGCGCCCTACCGGCAAGACGGAGGTTCCGAAGTCCACTCTCGTAGCGTTTGAGATGATCATCGATATGGTACCGCTGGATATATTGCTTCATAGCACGAAGTTCCCGAAGGAACGGCAGATACTCTCGAGGGTCCTAAGAAGACAAGGTCAGCTGACAGCCCATGATACCGAGTGAGCACCATTTCACCTTCTGAGCATGCTGAGCGATCATCAGTACAAGGGAAAAGTCGTACATCCCCAGTGCAGTATCGTACAGCTTGTCAGCGTCTACCAGAAAAATGATGTACTTGACAGCGTCCTCGACAAGATGGGGATTGTCATCTGCCCAACACGTCAACATCCGATAAGGTGGGATCTCGAAGAGTAAGCCTGGGACGTACCTCGAAGTTTCAGCAAGAGCGAGAGCCCCGCTTCGTGATCTGGTGGAGTCTTGACGACGTGCGCAGTAAGGATAGAGTTCACGTAGTTGGTCAGATCCCTCTTTTCGAGTTCCTCTCGCACGGCGTCGCATATCATGGCAATAGTCTCTGGGTATTGAGAAGAACGTCTTCCCAGAAAGTCAGCTTCAGTTCGCCAGAGCCCCACACAACAGCCCCACTCACCCCACGTTCGCCAAAAACAAGTTTATATGATCCACCTCGTACACCTGGTCCACGAAAACAGATACATTGCTCAAGAACGCCTCACGGTCATGCTCCACCAGGACGTTCAAGTCAATTCTGTGTTTCCGACAGGCAGTGAACGCCTTGCGGAACTGACACCTGCACAACAGATTAGACTCCGGTTCAGTTCCTGCTCGAAAACGTACTGATCCAGATCCTGCTCGACAACCTTCATGACCAGCGGGCGCGGATTGATGGTCTCCAAATTTCCCCGAGGCATTTGCAAGACTAGGCTCATGGCACTAGGAACCGGGACGACGATCCTTGACCCCCGCTCAACACGACGTTTCTCCCAAGTGCCCTTGATCGCGTCCCGCTGGTCTTCGTTCTCGATATACGAAGGAATGGAATCTAGCGGAGCGAAGAGCACCTCGTGGGCGCCAGTGGTGAAGATGAGGAAGCCAGACGCCACAGTGAGAGATGTGGCGTTCGCCACTATGAGTGCTGTAGCGTCGGGACCAGAGCTAACGAACATCTTCCCAGAATCAGAGTAGCCGAGAAATAGGATAGCGCCGTCATCCAAAACGACGCTTCTGGTGTTCCAACAAGGTGACGTGAATCTGGCAACCAATCTTGGTGTTTGCGTAGTAGTGTCGACTATACTAGAGATCATGATGAGGCATGCAGAAGATTACTAGCGACTTACTCGAGAAGATTTCTCCCGTCAGTGACTGCCAAGTCATGCTCGGGTGAGCGGAGACGAGGTGTCCATTCCTTGAAGGGAGAGATACTGAGCTGAACGTCGTTTCCTTCTCATCAGTCGCGTCGGCGATGACCAGCATGTCTGGACCCTGCTCTCGACTTCCCAAAAGGAAGATCTTCGAGGCATCCAAACATGAAACTTGACGAATATTCAGCCCCAAGTAGGCTGGGACGTCAAAAGACCGCAGTAGCACGGGTTGCATGACCTTGCCGCGGCCGGGACCAAGACGTGTATGGAGTGAATGTGTTTCCACATGCCCGTTCTCCCAGAGGACAGCGACAATGTCTGCATCTTCGGCAAAGGACGTGTGCACGGGTATCCGTGAGCTAGATGAACTCATAGCTACACTCTTGACGGAGAGTTGATAAGAAGACATGGGAGGGGGGACGTTCTGCGTTCGGAAGGGAGTCAACAGGAGATTAGCTGCAAGAAGTTAGCTTGTGCGAAAGAAAACGGACGCGCCAAAGCGGGCTTACATCCATCAATCACACAGACAGAGCCTGAATCGTTAGGTGGGGCAGTCGGAGAGGCACAAGTTTCCCAAGCATACGTCCGTTGTATGAGTTGTGCTACAGACGTGATTAGAACGATCGTGGTCTTTCACAAGGATGGGCGCACCTACTGGGTGTAGTCAATATAAGACTAAGAGCCTTTTCGAGATGCCACTCAACCGAAGTGAATCTCGGCGAAGAAGCGGGCGCAGCGATCTCTTGTTTGAGATACCTGCACAGCGGTGAGATTTTGGCCTACAAAGGAGACAAAAAGTTACCAGTGATAGTTTCCAATAGTCCACAATTGGACTGAGCAAATCATGAGTCCGAATAGTATCGAAAACTTGGATCCCTACCCAAGTCCCCATCTTCGCGTCGTATCCATACCGCAAGGACATTCGAATCTGAACTCCATCTCAGCTCTTTGACCTTATATCCCCATCGCAAATCCCCCTTGCGCTCCAAGTCTAGATCCAAAGTCCTGATCCCGAACTCTCCATGTCTCAGCCCATTTCTCTCGAAGAAGACGATATCATGTCGGCCCTCCTTGCCCGCTCCTCCACCTTCGTATCCAAACCGCTGCGTACTGGCGATGAGATTGCCAGACGGACGCCAAGCCAGCGGATGCTCGAGACCTGGCACGTCCTCAGAGGTGGATTGCAAGACTGCTTGACGGTCATATACACGGAAGGTGCGGAAGGTCTCTTTCGAGATAGATGACACAGAGAAGTACGCGCCGTCTCCGCGCCATGATATGCGTGGCGCGAGGTCATCATCAGGGCTTACAGTGTGCTTGAATTTGGTTGGTGCGGTAGCAGCTGCTTTGCCTACGGATCCGTGAAATTGAGTTTGCTTTGAGCCCCAGCCAACGTTGATTGGTGCATCTACACGGGCTATGAGAGTGGCCGTATGATTGAAGAGTTTTGCGCACCTTCACCGAAACCAGAAGCGTTTAGTGGTGCCTCAGAAAGCACGTCGAAAGTGGAGGTCATCAATATAAGTTTGTCGTCGCCGGTAACGACAGCAAGAGTCGAGTCGTCAGGACTCCATGAAGCGGCGAGAATTCCGCCATCCACGGTGCCCACCACGTCAGACTGGGGCAAGTTGATTCAACGATACTGCAGAGTCGATGTTGTATATACGCACCAATCCTTCATCTAGCACAATGACAGTGATATCGCCACCAGCCATAACAACCACAAGCTGCTGTGTATCCAGTAGGACGCGCAGGGAGATCACTTGTGAGCCAGCACTCGGAATTCTTGCGACGGACGTGAACATTGAGAATAACGATACTTTTGGATCCTAGCATCCGTTAGCTCTAGTAACAGCAAATAGATGCGCCACACGCACCTGGGAATTGTCCCGTTCCACCTTGTATATCTCCACATCAACGTCCGCATCTGCATTGCATCTCTCCGACGCTATGTAGTCGATATTCTGATCCAGGTCGGTCGTCGAGCAGGATATTTGGATGTCGGGAAACGCGAGCGATGTCGATGCCGCCAGACAGAGGTTGCGCATGGTGCCGATAGATGGAACACAGATGCGAGGAGATGGCGGCAAGGAGAGAAAATAAAGCCGCCAGTCAGGTCCATTTCGGGCACATCGCGCCGATCACCTTTGAGGTTAGGGTTCCTTCATCTTTGCTTCCTCCGTCCACAATGGCGCCGACACGAACGCCAAAAACCACGACAAAGTCGCGTAACTCTCAGCCGAAGGCGTCGGGGAGTACACCAGGCGTTTCCAAGGTCAAAGCCTCAATACGGCAGACGCAACGATTACTAGCAAAGGTGCGTAGCGTTCCCTGCAACAAACACCTACCTCAACGATGACATTGCGTAGGACAACCTTACCGCCGATGTGCGAGTAACAACTGAAAGGCGACTAAAGGGACTCACAGCAGAGCTCGCCGAAGCCGAATTGAATCGTAAAGAGAAAGTCCTGGGAGCGCGGTATCATGGCGTAAAATTCTTTGGTGCGTCAGTCCCTTCAAAGTACCACGCTCAGCTTCTGATACGCCACAGAACGACAAAAAGTGACTCGGAAAATAAAACAGGCCAAGAAGTTACACGACTCGGCCGAAGGTTCTTCGAGATCAAAACACGCCGATGCATTGCTCAATGCTCGTGTCGACCTAAACTACATCATGGTCCGTCAACCGACATAGTGTTCTCACCTTTCTTCGCTGATCTTTTGGCCCGACAGCATTATCCCAAAACGAAGAAATATATCTCCCTCTTCCCTCCTGAAGTCCGGAATAACGAGAGCACACCAAAACCCACCGCTGCACAAACCTCAGAAACAGACGCTCAGCGCGAGGAGATACGGACATCAATACGACAGCAGATGCTCGCTGGCGAGCTGCCTGCCGAACCTGAACTGGAGTTGGAGACTAGCGGCGGTACTAAATCGAAGCGGAAACCCGCCAAAGCACCAGCATCAACGACAAAGTCCAATGCGTCGTCGAAGACATTTGAGGAGGTGGAAGACGACGACTTTTTCGACAATGATGAGGACGAGGACGACGACGAGTAAACAGATATGTTTGTTCCGTCGATGTTGCCTCAATAGATGCCTCTGACTGGCAGTCATCTCCTCTGTGTTCGAGTCCCAACTCCTGGGTGTTCGGAATATCATCAACATCATGCAGGTTCGACAGGCTGTTCGGTATCCTTCCAACTCAATCGTTCTGTGGAAGGCTTACTCAGTCTCGTACAAGAAATGTGCATAACGAGATGATGTTGAACCTGTTGAACCTCCAGGCGTCGTTTGCCAAACAATAATTATCAATAAGATAGACAGAAAGATCGGTCTGCGAGTGACTATGTACGTTTGATGTTTTAAAGGTGATGCAGTAAGCCAGAAGCCTTGGACCGATCCAAGGCTTCTTGATAGTGGTAACAAAGTCTTGCCCCCTGGGTCCTGAGTTTATAACGCCCGCGTAAATACAACGAGAAAAGCAGGGAATGATTATTTGTGGTTTATCTTGTGAAGACGCGAAGACCACACAACAGGTGAGAGGGAATGACGCTTTCACGAGCAGCATTACCGTCTGGGGAAGACTGTTCAGCTTCGAAAGGCGCAACCAGGCGCCGGTCCAACAGAGGAGCAAAGGCGGTCGGCCGTTTGGGAGGTGATGCGGTAACGATGACCTTCTACAAGTGTGTCAGTAACATTGCCACGGCACTCGGAAGGGAGAACTTGCGGGAACGGGATCATGCAGTTCGGTCTCACTATCGTCGTCCTCGCTCTCGTAATCAACAGGGACATCCGGCTCGCTTAACCTCTGCAGCGAGTGCGGAGTGAATGGGCGCTGGGCGGCATCCAAGGAATCGAAACTACAGTCTTGAAAGGCTTCAACGGGAGTGCGGTAGAGCTCGATGTCAATATCGTGCAGACATTCCGAGTCGCTGTTGACCGAAATGCCGGCGCTCAGCAGAGGCAGCACATTGGAAGCCATTTCTTCGTCCTCAAAGCGCCCTTGAACCCAAGGTGAGAAAGCAGACTGAGAATGGGGAGGGGGCCTGTAGAAGCGGCTCGTGGGAGGGATAGAGATGATCTGCGCCTCTGAATCGTCAGCGTTCTCATCCTCTGATTCGTCAGAGCCCGCGTTGGCAAGTAAAACGTCGTCGTAGAACGACGCGGTGAAGACAGGCTGGAATGTAGACACGTCGAAGGACGGCAAAGTAAAGTTCAATGTAAGTGGCGACGGAGTCGGAACAAAAGCATCATCGACTTTGTAAGGCGAATTGAAGTCGGACTCCAGGATGACATTGAACTGCATGTGCTTTAGCTCGTATGTGTGCTTTTCTGATTGGCTGACCTTATAATCATTGTGGCACTGGCGAGGCAAATTCAAGGCTGAACTCGGACGCTGGGTTGGTCTGAGGTGTTTAGTAGTCCGTTGAGCCGAGGCAGAAACAATTGCTCTTGAAAACATGTTGGACGAATGAGGGTGAGCAAAGCAGGCACAGCACTGCTGCGTGTGGCGGGAAACGTGAAGTGAAGGTGGGACTGCGCCGTGCGGTGTACATTTCTGCTGTGCCCAGATTTGTAGGACAAGACTCGGCCAATCTGGGAGCGATCTCGACGTGCAGATGGGCGCCTCCGGAGTCCAGATGTCTTCACATGTCGCCAAACACACATCGTGTCCCGAAACAGATTCCGAATGTAGCAATGAACGAGACTGGGGCTCCTGGGAAACTCTGATCGAGAGCAGCTAATGATCGTGATTGCAACGGTAAATGTATATCTTCAAGTTCTAACGCCATCATCAACGTTCAGATGCAACGGTGATAACCGCATACTCACCCTGCTGTCACAGCAGGTGAATAGGGCCCAACAGTTTCCCGCAGTCTGCCCAGGAGGCGCCAGTCAGAGGTCGTCGCTGTTGACAGTAAGTCACAATGAAGTGATATAACAGTTTGGCCTGAAGTGAGATTCAGTCTGTGGACTGGCTTGAACCTGACTGGCTCACCACGAAGGCGCGCCGCGCCAGGAAGGCGCTGAGCGCTGACCCTTTTTTAGGCGGACAGGAACTCGTTATTCTCGGCGATAACAGCGCTGACCCTTTACATAACCTGTTTTGGCAATTGAGGATCGCCCGAGTGGCCATCAATCCGTATTGTCCGTCCACAATCGACAACAATGGCCACTTCGATCACGCCGTGAATAGCGTCGCGTGTGGCATATATATAACATGTTTGGCACCCTCTGCTCCTCCCCAGAAAGCGCTCTTCTACATCCACGACCAACCACCACCTCACTTGAAGATCCCGCTGCAACATGAACGCGCTACACATTGAGATACTGGATGCCCAGCGATTCGACGTGGACCTCCACACTCAGGTACATGCTCATTTCTGAGGTTTTGTTGTATCAAATGTTGACTTCCAAGTCATAGCTTCAGCTTTCTCCGTCTTCAACATTTCTCGATGACGATGTGAAGGGAAACCTGATCTCTGGAGAGGCGGAGTTCAACGACCAGCTATCCTCACCGCGCTGTAGTTCGTCCTCAATGGCGTCGTCAATGACATCTACATCGTCCGATAGCGATGAAGACGACGATTTCATCGCACTCTTTCGGGCGAGACAACTGAAAGGTCTTGATCTCGAGGCTCAGCGTTTCAGCCCATCCGAAATAGATGTGAGTCCCCAAACACAACTCGGCCCGTCTGAGTCTGACTAGTTTTTCAGGACCGAGATGAATTCGATACTCGTCCTACCCTCGTGTATTTTGAGGATGGCTCCTTGGAACATACAGTTACTTACGAGCACCACGGCATGGAGATGCCTGTAACGCGAACCATCGGCCGGCCCAATATCAAGGTCTTCGGCGGGTGCTCATCAAAATCGTTTGAGGAGTTTGTTGATACCCTTCTATGCCCCAGCCCCGCGGTGGAGGTCATGGTCGAGGTTGAGGTTGATGAGCACCGCGAAGCAGTGTGGGACGAGGCAGTGAAGAAGGCGCTGAGGCAGAGACGCCGTCTCAGCAAGCGGGACGCGATTTATGTTGAAATGTAAAAAGAGCCGTATATACTTCCTTTCCAACTCTCTACTGTATTTTTAATATCTACCGGATCTCATTGAGTACACTGTATCCATATTTATGTATCTGCCTCGATCTGTTTGCATCGCATATCTCCAGCGCCAAAAGACTCTGACTCTGACTCTCTGAGGCTCTGAGCCCCATCCAGAATAGGCTAAATTAAGTTTAATTAGCTTCCTTGGGAAGCACGTGAGCGCGCGATCTCTTGTTTACGACCCTCACAGTCCTCTATCGTATTGCACTCTGGTTGCACTATCCATTCTTATGGCGCCAGCGAAGAAACGTACGAAGACCGACCCGGAGGAGAAGGTGAATGCTCCTGTGAAGCGCGCACGCAAGGAGAAGGCCGCGCCGAAGAAGCCTAAAGTGATAGGCGGGATGGTCGATCTGCCCATGGATGTGTGGTTCGAGGTATGTATCGGACTGTTTGCTGCTAGCCCGAACTTATGACATGCAGATATTCAGCCTTGTTGAGCCTCTCGACCTTCTGCATCTGGCGCGCTCAGCCCGAATTTTCCGTCGTACACTGATGAGTCGCGCATCCAAGACCGTCTGGCAACGTTCTTGCATGCTTCACTATCCCGACATGCCTTCACCGGGAGACTTGATGTCAGAACCGGCCTGGATCAACCTGCTCTTCCACCACTATTGTCATGTATGCGTTCAACCCGTCGCCTGCCTATGTACTCAATCTGCCTAGGTCTGCCTTACTACGATTCGCCGCGTCGTAGACTTCGACCTCGGCATGCGGATTTGTGCTAATTGCGCCCCCAGCGCGTGCGTGATTCTGATCTCAGCCGTTGCCCGCATCTAATAGCATTTATAGGCTGATTTCCTGGACAGACATCCCTGAGGAGGACAAGATGTTCGCTTCTATGATACCGTTCTCTATAAATGGTAGTTTGTTCTCCTTGTCCAATTGGGGCAGCCATTGAGACGCGTTTGCTTCCAGCTCCCCACAAATCATTCAAGCACCACCAGGTCGTTAGGCGACAACAACTCGATCAAGTCAAATCGCACCACAACGGACTTGCAACCGACAATGAGAAGTCGGATTACATACAGCAATGCAAAGAACAATGCGAAGCTTTCTCAGAAGTGATCAAACATCTCTTTCCCATCGTTCTTTCGTCAATTAACTCACTCCTTTCTCCTCAGCTTGCCTCCCATGGATCTTCGTGGTTAGCTCAAATGGCTGACAATCGTGAGGAAGATCTTGCCAAGATTAAGCATCAGCGTAAAGTCAGGTGAGTCTGCGTGGTCTCCTGCCTCATGATTACTCGTCGAATACCGAGCCAGCATTTTTGGGATGCTTTTACGCCACGGGTACGAAGAAGAATTAGATGATGACGACTGTCTCGACCTTCTTGATGAACACCCTTTCGTCAAACAGCCCCGCGTACTGACACCACAGAGTAAGTCCCTTTCGCTCCAGTGTGACGTCCTGCTGAATCTTGCCTGCAGCTTGGATCCGTCGTAAAGACGAGATGATTGCCTTCATGGAAGGGTTGAGGGAGAAGCGTCTTAAGGCTGAACGAGACGAAATATACGCGGAACGGAAGACGCAAGCCCAAGTCGTTCTCGGAGTCCTAAAAAACTCGGTCATCGTTCACCCCATTGTCCGTGACGGCCCTTACGTCCAGGTACAACCTTCCACCGCTGACTGGTACAGTCTGCCTACTGTCAAGGACTTGATTGAGCGGCCAGTGGAAGAGGAAATTGACTTTGGAATCTGGGCGGAGTCGATCCGTCAACTGAACGTCGAGGTTGAGGATTGGTCAAATGCCGTTCACTTGACACTCTCCGAGCTCATTTCTCCGAAATTCCAGTACGAGGAGGTTTTCTTCATTTGCTCGGCTGTGGCGTGCAAGTGTGGCGCCGTATTGTTCTACCCAGAAGTCCTTTTCCATCTTTGTGCAACCACAACTAGTGTCGACTGGTCCAAAGTCTCTTCTCAGGATGTCGCCACCCTCGAATCGATTTACCCGTATGGACTGACATGCGTACGCCGGGCATGGACCGCAGAGGATTTCACTTTAGATCCGGTTCTTACCAATATCATCGCTGGCGTAGCATCACTCCTTGGGCTAGATCCTTCAAAAACCAAGGCAGCGACTATGGACGAGCAGAAGGTCTATTTTCGATGTATCGATTGCAATCATGAAGACCATCAAGAACCGGAAGGTCGGGTTGACGCCATCGTAAAGCATCGATTTACGGTCAACAAAACTATGCCTTCATCCAGGACGAAGAAAGCAAGGCAGTATCTGTTTGGCTGGCGCAAGATTGTCAGTGTCAACGTCAACTCCCGCTACTCCTGACTCATGCTCAAGTATTCTGACAGGTCTCTCACTTGTACTTCAATGGGTTTACTGGAACGCTCGGGAAGTCGGACCTTGAAGTCATCCCCGAGAGCACTCTGACTCGCCGGCCACTGGCTACACTTTGTCAAGAGATGGACTGGGTTTGCAGGCGTTGTCGCGATACTTGTCACGAGAAGCTTCCGACGGACCTCGACGACGTTCGCATGCATATCAGAGTAATGTGAGTCGCTTCTTTTGGGCTGCACAAAATCCGTCACTGAAATGTCCCGTTCTGGAAGACACAACATCGACATAAACAGTCAACAAGAGGACGTCGACTATTGGAGATTCCCCGGAACGCCGTCGAAAATCTCGCGCACCTCTTTGATCATGGAGGCAAAATAGGAATTGGCATCAGGTATTACGTGTAGTGTTGATCCTTGAAAGACGTTTGTAGGTTGATTGGTGGGCCTACTGTGCTTGGTCTGAAGAATTGTGCTAATACTATACCTCATTATAGACCTCTTTCGCTTTGAACAGAACTTCATTCTCTTCGATCATCATAAGTCAATGTCAATACATCTCCATCTCCTCAGTCGGCTTCTGAAGTTCCTGAAGATTCGTTGCCGAGGATTTCGCTTTTGGACCTTATCGTTGGACTTATTCGAGGAGATCGTCAAACCCAGCTGGAAGGCTTTTGCCCTCTAGGCTCTCTGAGGTTTGAGATACAACCGTGGAGTCTGACTGCTTGATACGCTCTGGCAGGTTCTCGTTCCGCCTCCCCAGGTGCTTGCAGAACCGAAAGGTAACCTGTCCACAATTGAAAGTGATGCGGTGGAC
Source organism: Strobilurus stephanocystis (assembly GCA_019915075.1). NCBI lineage: Eukaryota > Fungi > Basidiomycota > Agaricomycetes > Agaricales > Physalacriaceae > Strobilurus > Strobilurus stephanocystis. The sequence goes on from JAHLMI010000004.1 coordinate 3,106,774, forward strand.
TATCCGAACGAAACAGCAGTCACTGGAATGGATGCAGACTGAACCTTGTTGATGAGAACCTCCTCTAAAGTGACTATCTAGACAGCTGCAGGCTTACGAGATTTCTCGAAACTGGCAGGCACGTCAACTTCAAGTCGCTGCAGAAGAGTCACGCGTTGAAGGCTTTCGATCGAATTCGATCTCTTTCCTTCAATCTTTCCTTCGTCATGATGAGCGCTTGTGTGGGCACTGCTTCGCATCGTATCTGCAGTGTTACACGCAGCTAGCGGCACCAGGCGCCTGCCTCATGTTGGATCAAGTGTGTTGAGTTGTTGTGCACCGGGCGTGGATGATAGGCGCCGAAAGCGTGTATAAAGCGGCTCTCCCTTGGACGTAATAGATACACGGCCTGTTCGGAACCTCCACAGCAGCGAGTGTTGGGTTTCTTCTCAGTCCCTCGACGTCGACATGTTCATACTCTCGCCCTCACCGTCACCAGCTCCAGCCAGTCCTCGTATCCCTCACTACAGCCCCATGTCGCCGGCTGTAAGCTACAAAAGGTGATTTCCACAGCCATTGGCAGAACAGTCGACTGATGGCCTCATCCCAGCGATAGCATTCGCTCGTCCTGCATACTGCCCAGCGTGGACTCTGAGCGTTCTGTATCCCCGCCGCCGCTCATGAGTCTGTCGGGGGACCGATCTGCGTCTGAATGGGGATATAGTCCGAGCCCCATCCCAAGCCCGCCGACTTTGTCGTCGCCTTCACTAAAGCCTTCACGTAGACCCTCACCTGAACCAATGCAATCTTCGGTATGTATATTGCAAAATCATCCTGGCAACCTTGGAAATTGATACCCTACACAGGCGGAGAATAAACCACCACTTTCGCCCCCACCTGTTCGCGTCGAGCCCATGATGCCAATGCGATCGTATTCACTTTCTGTGCGCTCTCGTAGCATCTCACCTCAGCGTATGGACAGCCGGGCAAGCTCGCGCTCTCTTACACCTCCGCCCGAACCTTTGCCGTACAGAACGAATTACGGTCGAGGACCACAGGTTTTGTCGCCGTTCGGTATCAGTGTACCTCCAGTTCTATCAACGGTACGTAATTGCATATACAAGTCAAGCCAGTGTCTCAAGTAACTCAGCGTGCTCCGACTCCTGTGAGCATTCAGGTATGTACACATCACAGCTAGTCTTTGCTCTCGCTGAACTAGCGCGTAGTCGCCGTCAAGATCTAGCACTCCGCCGTCGCCTGCCAAACCTTCGCCCATGCACAGTGCGGGCAAGATCAAGGTCACCATCCCTCCTCATGTCAGTGGCTATCCTCGCCCCAAATATGACACGGTAGGCATTGTAAGGATACCTCTCTGGTGCAAAGTGTACTGACCTGGTGTCGTAGCCTCTCCTGGACACGAGGTTTCCGTCTGGCATGGTTGACGCGGATACTCCTCTTTCCTCCCAAGTAAGCTTTAGTTTGTCAGTCTTACGTGCTTGCTGAGATCATTCGTCTCTGCAGAGCCTGTTCGGTCCCCGTACAGCAGAACCTTACTTTCCTCATACTAGTCGTCCGCTAAAGAATTACCCATATGTTCAGACCGTATGTCGTTCTACTTCCGATCTGAATTTCTCGAGACTCACTGTTCATTTAGCGCAGCTGGAGTACGTGGCAGCCTGAACCTGTGCCAGCGCCAGTCGCTTCTCAGGAATTCGCTTCTTCGCCAGTCAGATTACGTTCATCATTCTTACATGTTTGATCGTCTGACTCAGTTTTGTAGGGTCCATTCGGCCCACGTACACCAGACGTACAAGCGCACTCGACTCCTGCTTGCGAACGTATCCCTGTCATGCGTGTTCGTCCTTGCATTTATGGTTGTCTTCGACAAGACTAATTCAGCGAAATCGCAGCAGGACTGGGGCATTCGGCAGCCCAACGTCAGCTATCGGTCCCCTCTATATGGGGGCCCAGTGCCTGCACCAGTCACTACCTCCAGCCCCCGGCGTGCATGGAGTATTCTCGTGAATCATCACATGCGGACTCCTCACCGATTCTCTTTTGCCGATGGTACAGGCTTCATTCAGGTCAGTACAAAGATCAACTCGGGCACACATTTGCTCACGTATTTCCTATCTAGACGTTGACCAACGAATACCGCGTCCATCGCCACTTCCTGACACAGAACTCGTCTGTGTTCAAAGCCCAATTCGGTCAGCTTCCGGATGTATATCCTAGCACTCCCCTCTACATCGGTGACCTCGACGAAGAGGCGTTCGAGCTGGTGCTTTCGGTGTTCTACCCCAAGACGCCATTCAGCGGGCACGACATACAAACACCGGCTGATTGGGCGAAGGTACTGCGATTCGCATGCGAATATGACATGCCCAGCATCCGGGAAATGGCGTCGTCGAAGGTGACTGGGCTCACCGCCGCCGAGAGAATCGAGCTGGCAAGCAAGTACAATCTCAAGCAGTTCATGCTGCCGGGCTTTGTCGATCTGTGCCTCGAGGGATTGGCGTCGAATTCCCGGCAGCAGCCGATGTCGAAGGAAGACGGACAAAAGATTGGGTACGAAGGTCTGCTGGTCATGGCAGAGGTCAAACGAGAGGTGGAGAACAACCTCCGGGCATATTTGGACGAGGCAAAGGTGGCTGACTTGGTCGAGAAGAAGCTTGGCGAGATGGGCCTTCTTGATTAAAGTGGCATGTTTTTCGCGGACGATATACTTGTAAACTTTAGTGTACAATATCTGTATGTACTGGACTTGTTTGTACTTCGAATGGATCATAGTTCGTCAAGCCTAAGATTACAGAAGTAGAATCGAGTCGGAGATGGCTGTACACGCTGGGTTGAAAATGGACACTCGGGGGCCGTCGTCCGGTGCCAAGGAGCCGTCGGCATCTGCGGGCGCGCTGTGCATTTCCTTTTTGAGTTTCGACCACGACTTGGCCAGAGTTTGGCCCATCTCGACAATGGAATTCTTCTCGCAAACATACACAGCGTTGCGAGGGCCGACGGGGGCGCCGCAGTCGGCCTCAGATACCATCGGCCGCCTCAGTGACAGGCTTTCCCCTTCCACACTACTCTCGGATCGACGCGCCTCGGTGCTAGCGCTCAAAGGGCTCACAAGAGACTGGAAGCAGGAGGTCGGCGAGCGGGCGCTGACAGGGCTTCTGGAGGTCCTCTACAACGACGCCGAAGTGGACGCCGACATTGGCAAGGCCGTGCTGGAGACGCTCAATCTACTGTGCGACGTGGAGGATACCCCCGAACTTGGCTACAAGCACAGCGATGCCGTGCTGGCCACGGAGCGCACCGTACACTGCCTTCTAACCCTGCTCGTTGACAACACCTTCTACGTACGCTTTGCGACCCTCCAATTTCTGTCGACGTTGCTGCAGAGCCGTCGCCAAGTCGTACAGGGCTATTTCCTGACGGCGTCGAATGGGCCGACGAGCGTAGTGGCGGTGTTGGATGATCAGAGGGAGATCATCCGGAATGGTGCGTGTTTGTCGACCGAGCAGGTGAGCAGGAGCTAATCCATTACATGACACAGAGGCGATCAGCGTGGTCCAAGCCCTCGTCACTTCAAGTCCCGATATACAGAAGATTCTCGCATTCCAGGGCGTCTTCGAGAAGCTCTTCAACATCATTCGACAGGAAGGCGGCGTTGAAGGCGGCGCAGTCGCCCATGAAGCGCTAGCCTGCGTTGACACCCTGCTACGCTTCAACTCGTCAAATCAGGTACGCGATGCCCAAGCATTCTGTGCTGGCTTCTGACACTGTACAGAGTTACTTCCGGGAGACAGGCATCCCACCCGCTCTATGCTCTCTTCTCCAATTTCCACCCAACATCAGCTACCAGCAACCTCCTCCTCAAGACTTTGCCCTCCAATTCTGGGACGACCAGAAACTCAGCAACGCGTCGTATGTTGTCGCTATCATTGGTATGCTTTTGGCATCCAAAGGAGGCAGTGTAAGCTCTTCACATCACATACGTTGACACCCATGAATCGATATAGATGTAGGAACAAGAGACTGCAACCTTTACACGTTTCCTCGTGGAACTCGCGCTGGCATCTAATGCGCCTACTCCCTTGAAATCCCAGGCCTTACATCTGCTGCCGCCCAACCTTACGTTTCCATTACCGGAACTGGTGGTGACGCCCTATATGCCGGTGCCCGAGACAAATGGAGAAGAATGGGATCGTCTTGAGCCTGCTTCTGCTTTGGATGCTCTTGTCGAACTTGCGCTTCACGGCGAGTATAATGGACTACACGACGACAAGAAGTTGAAAGATGGCCTTGAACTCAGAGCTGCGGCCGCTAGTGTCTTCGAGGTGAATACTTATGTGCCTCAGATTCTAGAGCCATTCTCTAACGAAGCATAGAACTTTGTCAGGAACGACGAGGTTAAAGAGGCTATCGTCAAAGCCATGGTTCCAATTGAGGGAGAGGAGCCGCCCTCACCAACGCCATTATTACGCGCCCTTGCTTCCTCACACAACTCCCCGTCTGCTGGCATTACAAGCACGCACCTTGCCTCAATCCTCTTCGCCCACCTTATTCGCTCTTCCCCTACATCCAAGACGACGGCCCGTTCGGTGATGCCTCGCCTCGGGTCCTCGACAGAGACAGTAGGTGGTGGGTTCTTCGTTCCCGCGGACGGCCCTCCACCGCCCGAACCGGAGGCTTCTTCTGAAGATGAGGATGATCCACAGACCTTGCTACACATCCTCAACGAGAATCTATCCTTGGCCTTCTTGTCGCGATCGCACGCGAACAACTCGGACAGGGAGTCGCGCGAGTGGGACCGTTTGATCGTGGGCTACCTTACGCTACTGTCGCAGTGGCTATGGGACGACCCTGCGGCGGTGAGAGACTTCTTGAACGCTGGAGGCCTAGCAGTCGTGAGTGCTTATGTCCTAGGTCTTCTCTGGAGCTAAGACTGACACCTGTCCAAGCTTGTGGAACCGATAAACCAGATGACTGACTCCGAGTCGGTGGTACCCTGTCTCTGTGCATTCCTTCTGGGCGTCTGTTATGAATTCAATCGAGAGCGTGGAGAAATCACAAGGTAAGGGTTCCGCTGTGAATGTCGTTGGCACGAGGCTGACTTCGGTATAGGCAGACTATACATTCTATTCTGCATCGTTTAGGGGTCGACGCGCTGGTAGGGTGCGTGTCGCGCTTACGAGAGGACGAGAGGTTCAAGTCTGTCGGGCCGGATTCTGTGGTCTATCCGTACCCGCCTTCGGCACACATCGCGCCCAATGGAGCATCGGCGGCTGCGACGTCGAAAGAGAGCGAAGGCGAGATATGGTTCGATTGGGCTTTCGTCGACTTTTGGAAGTCGAACTATTGTGAGCAGGGCATGATCGTGCAGCTGGCGCCTTCTGATTACTGGAGATAGACACCGTCCAGCGCGGCTTCTCGACTGAACCAGACCAGTTGTCTTCGTCGTCCGGTATGTGTTCATTCCATATGATGGCAATTTCGAGGATTGATGTAAACGTACCTTGTAGCTCAAAGTGCCGAAACTATCATGCTCATCGCCTCGTTGAGGGAAGTGATAAGAAAACAAGCAGATGAGATCAGCTCGCTGCAGACACAAATCAAGCAGGCTTCGAGCGATGTCGACGAGGTAATCCTGTCTGTTTCTCATCGAGACATCGTCCTGATCAACGTGTTAGGTGTCGGCATTGAAAACCCAAGTGACTTCGCTAACGTTACAGTTAGCAACGGCCGAAGAGAAATGCAAAGATGTGGAAAAGGAACAAGAGGACCTTCTCGTTCTCCTCGACGAAGTCAGTAGCAAGCGGAAACGAGACAAGGAGCGAATGAAGTCAGCGGGACTAGATGTTTCAGAGGACGAAGCGGATGACGAAGATGACGACGAGGGAGAAGAAGAGTAGATTTCCCGTTTCATTGGACCATAACTACCACCGTCAACCCGGATGATCTAGATGATCTCGCTGCTCTACTAGTACATGTTTCGTGCGTATCGTTACATGGGCATCAAGAGAACGTTCAAGCTACCTCAATCTTCTCTTGGCTACCACGATCGTTCGGTAACTTTCCCTGTTCGTGAAGTATTTGTCGGTTGTCGACCTCGTCGCCGAAGACTTGGTTCATATCTTCCAGTGTTTTGCCTAGGTGGAAGACGTCAATTTGCCAATCACGCTTGCAGTAAATGATGAGCCCTGAGTACCTTTGGTCTCCGGGAACAGGAAGATGATGACGATGAGGTCGAAGAAGTTCAATGCCACGAAGAGCATGTAGAATTTCCATCCACTGTTCTGCATACCAATCGGAGAGACTTGGCCGATAAGCACGTTGAATGCCCAGTTACAGCACGTCGCCACAGCAGTTCCCATAGATCGGACAGAAGTCGGGAACACCTCAGATGCCAGCACCCAACTGATGGGTCCGAAACTGAGGGAGAAGTTGATGCTCGTCAAGAAGATCATAGCGATCCCGGCCCTAAGGCGACATGAGCGAAGTGAACGTTATATAATGACAGATTCAAGGTAATCACCTCTGTGCAGTAGCATTGACGGGCCATGCGTTCGGGTTGTCTGCCGGAGTCGGGGGATTCGTGGCGAGGATCGCAGCGAGAATGGAGAATGTGGCGACAAAGCTAGAGGCACCGAAGATGAGCGGCTTCTTGCGACCGACGCGATCGAGGATGAAGACGATGAAGCTGGGAGGCAGGGCTCAGTTCAGAAGCTCACGCGGACAACCATGATTGAGAACACTCACAAGAAGTTAGCAATCGGGCCGACGGCGGCGTAGATACCTTGCACGAGTAGTTTCTGGTGCCCCTCGATACCCAAGCTCTGATACATTTGCGGCCCAAAGTAGTTGAGAACTACGAGTTCGTGAGCGGATCGTACATCGATACCTCGAGGTTCAGGCTTACCATTGATTCCGGTGAATTGGGTGAAGATTTGCACGCAGCAGGCGACCATTGTGCGACGAGTCATGGCGGGTGTAGCCCAGAGATCGCTGAGACGAGTGCTCTTCACGGCCTGCTCCGCCTTGATAGATTCGTACATTTCCGCAAATTCGGCATCAGCAGCGTCCTTCTCCTCCGAAGTCTCAGCACCGTGAAGTTTGTGAACAACTGCGCGAGCTTCATCGTCACGGCCAACCTCGAGCAACCAGCGCTAGAGAGCAATCAGTCGAAGCTCTCAGCGAGAAAGAGTACGACGCGTACGGGACTGTACGGAAGGAATTGAATCCCGACAAGGAGCATGGCAGCAGGAACCATCTGTGATGCGTTGAATGACTGCAGCGACGAAGCTTCAGACTTTCACACCTGTAAGGACAAAGGCAGACGCCAGGAACCGTCGCCTTTCATGAACTGACATCCATATCCAACCCAGTTCGCGACAATGACACCAATACCCAACATTTCTTGTGTCATCCCGACCAAGAAGCCACGGACCTTTGGTGGTGCGATTTCAGTCTACGAGGAACGAATTAGCAAATGTGGAGACAATGTAACATTAACATGCATTGTAGAGGGGTACAGTCATAGAAAGCTCTCTATTCGGAGTCATGAGACGTCGCTTAACTCAATGGTGCGGAACGCTTACCCGATAGCGAGACCACCAATGATACGGCCGACTATCAACGTGGCGACGTTGTTAGCCCCGCATTGCATGGCACAACCCCAGAGAGCAAAGATACATCCCAGCTGGGTCTGTGTTTAGTTGCATTGCTCCAAGTAATGCGCTGTTGCATACCTGAATACTTCGTTTACGACCATATTTGTCGCAAACCCTAGAAATTATGTTGCATGAGCCTCTCTTCTCCGCGGCGAGGCAATCATATACCATCCAGCTAACGCAGCTCCGAAGAAACATCCACCTGGAAATTGCCAAAATCAGTTATGTTCTTCCTGAGTCGACTGTTCGACGCACCGTTGAATGTAGAAACGATGGCGCCTCTGAGGTTTGCATCGTCTCCAAATTTCTCGAGGTAACGATCCATGGTAATGACGGACGCGATGATACCACTGTTGAGTGGTTAGTCAGGCCATAGCACAACCACGATTGAACACAGTGTACCTGTCATATCTGCGGAGGAAAGCCCGATGTTAGTAGAGCATTGCAGAAGAAAACATGACAGCTTTCACCCGAAGAGAAATGAGCCTGCATCGAATATGAGCCTTGTTCGGAGAGGAGAAACGAATGGCCTACATACCGATGGATGAGAAAGTGGCGATGAAGATGTTATAGAACAACCCCATAATGTTGGGCAGAAGGTGCACAGAAAGTCACAGGGTAGACAGTTGGAAGCATCGCGGTTTTATAGGCACTGTACTCATCAAGGACGACCTCGGATTATCTACGGAGGCATGGGATCTCGGACGAATGCCGTAATGTGGAGAAACGCAACCTGAAGTGGGGAAAGAAGGAAGGAACACCAGCATACTGTCTCTCGAATTCGTTCGAGAACGAACGTCAAAGACCTTGCCTGAACGGAACACGGATATGCCTTCGACTTTTCAGCTTCCACACCTTCATTGTAATGCTGAGTACCAGCCTGAAGTTCCAAAGGAGCAAGAGACACCGGGAGCACCGGCGGGAGCGGCGGACCGCCAAGAATTCTAGTCAGCAGTGGTCAGTAGGTCAACCACTCGGAGCTTGTACCTGAGCGCTGAGCATGGACCAGTTTGCAGTCTTCCCGCTGTGGTCTGCTGTGGTCCTCAAGTTCCTGACGGTCCTGACAATATAACTATGTAGCAACACCGGAACCGAACCACGAGAAGCCTGCGGGTCGCCACCCCGATCCCGATTCAGAGCTGAGGCACCGCCGCACGGCGCGAGGACATATGTACCCAGGCTCATAACACGCTTCACATATGCATGTATGCATACTGTTCGTCAAAGAGACTACAGTGGATCGAGGGACAAAAGGACGCACCGGCCGAATTGGCCCAGACGGAGCGTTCGGATGTAGTCTGAGTCAGGCATGAGGCCTTGAGGGCTGGGTACTTTTGGCGAGAGTCCAGTCGATCTAGTATGGACGCGTCTGGCCGAGCGTTGAGAGTGTCTGGTTGCTTTGAACACGATCTGCATGCATCTTGTCAAGTTGTTGTCGGCGGACCCCGAAGTCGGCGACCTTTTACTTACAACGAAAGACTGACTGAAGCCTATTTTTTAGCCGATCGGTTTTGCTCGATGCATTGACAACTCACTGACAGAAACCCAAGTCGACATGCCCGGAGTGCAAGCTTCGTAGAAATCTAAATGAACACAACACAGTATGAAGTAACATTGATGATAGTACCAGTGATAGCGCCCGTCAATAAGTTTAAGATGGAGGAAGATACTGAGAAATGATGAAGTGTCATGATAGAAGAGATCCAGGATGCCGAAACAAATGCTATGCACAAATCAAGGGGAGTCCTTGCCTGCGGCGATGTTCGCATCGAGCCAACTCGCCCACATCTCCAAACGTGAGCGTTCGCAGCCTACGCGACTTGCGAACCGCACCAGACGCCAAACATCTCGAAAGTCGCTTGCCAGCCCAAGGCTGACGCGCACAACTCCGGGTTCCCGATCCATATGGCGCTGAAAGTCCTTCATCGTGATCCCAGGATACATCTTTCGCATGTCCCTTTGTATGCCGAGCAGAGTCGCAGCGCCACCGGGATTGCACATACACCCCGTGCGAAGGGACACGTTACATTGCGATGCTGAATATTCGATGAAGGAGTTGGGAATCATTTCACCTGCAGGCTTGGAAGGGGTCAATTGAACAGTTGTGGAAAGTATCGGGGAAGCGTACAGAGAGGAATATTAGAGATATTGTTGAGCCGGTATCGCTTTGTTCACCGGGCGCTCTGAGGCGACGGGAGGGTATTCGCGATAAGATCTTGACCACGGGTGTGCCGGTGGTGTCGTGTCGCAGTGAGGAGAGTGACGAAATCGTATAAGCTGACAATGTCGAAAGTCGTAGAGGGAGGAAGGGGAGGTAAGCGGACAGGAAGCGTAGCCCATCAGTTATGGCCGGAAGCGTCAGATAGTTTATGGTGCCATCCTGTCGCATGAACTAGTGAGCAGGTGAAGGTAACTGGAATGACAGTTTTGGCGGCCGACCTCGAACTGTTCGTGAAGCTCTGTGGATCTTGTCACGATGACTCCAGGAACTTGGACAACGTCGACGGAGCCGCCAGAAAACCATGGTCTGTGCAAACACCTGAGGAAAGACTTTTTCACGATCAGTGCCCCGACCCCAGTCGGATAACCAAACATTTTGTAGAAAGATATCGCCATCGCGTCCACAGGCGTCTCAGACAGATCGATGACCGAGGTTGGGGCCAATGCCGCAGCATCCAAGAGTGTGTAGTATGACAGTGAGGACGCGTACGCGAGCAATGAGAGTGATGTTTTGGAGTTGGTTATATTAGACTGCCCGGTCAGTGCGAAGAGACACGGCGCTTCGGAAGCGTGGCGGCGGAGGATGTCCTGGTGTCTATCAGGCGCTGTATTGGGCGAATGTATGCGCTACACACCTTGGTTGTATCAACATTGAGACCCCCATGAGGCAAGCACGGTATGTATGCAACCTCTGCACCTTTATTTGACGCGAATTGGCGTATTCCATGTACAGAATTGTGGGAATCAACGCCGAGAACATACGAGCTGCCTTTTTCGAAAGGAAACGATTCGCCAACGAGCTTGAGGGCGCCAGTTGCGTTCTGGGTGAACACAACCGTATACTCGGAAGTAGCATGGAAGAAAGACAGCACGGCGGCACGGGCTTCGTCGGCGTGTTTCAAGGATAGTTTAGAGCTGTGATGAGTTAGACAGCTGCCTCGAGCGAGCTAGAAACAATACACACCTGTTGTTCACTGAATGGGTATTGCCCAACACAGATCTGTTTAGTAGCTCGGTGTGTACGCGAACGAGACTCTCTGGATGGATAGCGCCTCCCATATAGTCGAGGTAGGTTTCACCCGTAGATTCCAAGCGGGAAAAATCGCTTCGGCGGAGAGCGTCCAGAATCCATGTCATTCGGTACTCTGCACACCGAGTGGAATCAACAGCTTGTCTTAGCTGGAACTATGACGACATACCGGGATAGGCATCGAGGAATTGTTGATATTCTGTGGCGCATTGGTCGGGAAGGAGCTGGTGCGCAGATGATAGGTATATGCCCTGCCGTACTTGAGGCTGGCGGTCGATGACATGGCGCGTGTCGTGACGGCTGCATTTCTCGTCAACGAGATGGGCATCTGATCGCCTAGAAGTAAATGTCTCCGTGCTCATCCTGCTGCAGTTTGCAATCAGGTACAAAGGAGACGGTTTCTCGGCGCTGGAGAGAGATTGCGTTTGTGTGTGGGTGTCGCATAGGCGAGAGAGGGAGGAGCCCATGATGGTCGGAAGGATGATGCTCTGTTGTGTGAAAAGAAGTCAGAATATATGGTCAAGAGAGAGGCACAGCTGATCCGACGGACATGCGGGTTTCGCAAAGGGAAAGGACGTTGGGGCCAGATGAGAAACACAGAATCTTAGTCGATCGTGCTATGATCGGCTGTCCTGGCCCCACGTGTGAAGTTATCACAGCTCCCCTCGACGGACCGACGCAACACAGCAATTAGTAAAGCCCAATTGAGGTGTGTCAGTCCTGCCTGGACCACATCGCGCAAATGATGAGTAGTGCAAGGGATCCATCAATAAACTGGGCCATAAGGTTAGTGGCCCGACATGTACGGCTGAGACAAATGACCCACCTTCCTCGAAAGGGCTCCTCGCGATATCAATCGCGTTGCCATCTTGCAGATCCCTCATTGACGGGCCCGAGGCAGTAAGCGTTGGCGGCAGAACGCGGTACTATTCCCAACGGGCTGCTAACGCGTCCAGAAGCGGAGACACCATGCATAGCGGCCGTCTATAGTTTGTCAATACATGCCAAGCACGACCTAGGGTTCGCTGGTAGATGTACTCACCATCCCAGAAGGTACTGTAGCCGTTTGGCATGCTTCACTGCGAACATATTCCGGTTATTTTCGTCACAGCGAGTGTACAAGAAATAGCAGCAAGCCATTCTCTTCAGGTAGCAACACTGTAAGCTGCCAACTCTCTCAACATAAGAGCCCACTCAGTTGTCGCGGCATTTGCGGTTGATGATTTGGAGTGCATGCAACTTGAAGACACTGAGTACGTTGCTATCGATGTCGGATAGTATTTCCCGGTCAAACGACACTAGGTATTTCAGAGTAATGACAGCGGGACAGTCAATGATTCCCCCCTAGATTTTGGACATATGGAATTGGACTCACCGTGAGGACTGTACCCGAAAAGGTTTGAGGTCCTCCTTCGAAGAAAAAGGTCGCTCGTCGGTTGTCAAGGAACAGAATAGATGATTTGGATGACCTTGCCAAGCAAGTGCAACTTTCAGCATAGCTTCCGAGGCAATTTTATCACTGTCCTTTGACAATATACTGATCCTATCTATATATTGCTTGATGTCTATACTCTAATTCGAGGTCGGTACAACAAAAGTCTCCCTCAATTTGTCAAAATCATCATCCTTCAGACTAGTATGAGACTTGAGGTATCCCTCTGCGCTGCCGTACTTTTCTCGAATCATTTTGATCGTGGCAATCATGCTCTCGGGGCTGAAAGCGAGTAAGCCAAACAAGAATCTCAAGTGAGGTAGGGACTCGCCTAGAAGTACCCATTGCCATAGCCCCTTCAGGATTCTCAGCATAAACAGCTTGCTTCTTGAAGCGTTCGATCAAAATCGGCATAACAGGTGCCAGACCTTCAGTGGTCAGCGAATAGTCTTTCGCAATATCATCGTCAGCCACCCCAAGAACCTTATCATCGATGTCGTGAGCGCTGGAAGTTTGCAGCGACAACAGGTCCTACCCACCATGAGAAGAAGGGCGAAGAACACTCCTGTTCGATCTTTCCCGGCTGCCGATGAATGCTCTTCAGTTACATCCGAAGTACGCAAAGAAAGAGGTGCGGCGTTCACCTGTACAATGTATAAGGCAAGTCTCGTGCGGCTTGTCGATGATGTGCCGGAAGATGATATCGAACGAAGAGGCACCGATGGTCAGGATTTCGTCGTACAGATTGACGAAGGTCTTCGAGAAAGACGTCAGCATATGTAGGTATATTCTTGGGCTAGGCCATATGCTGCACGTTCACCAACCTGTAAGGTATCGGTTTGGAAGGCTTTCAGTCTGATGATACTCATATGAGCGTCCGAGCGACCCATGTCCGAGGCAGAATACTGACCGTGCAACCAACGAGAGAGGGTCGAATCCCTCCTCGCTAGCAGGTACTGAGACGATGGTCGCCCCAGGTATATCGGGCGTAACGCTCTTGTACGATGCGATTTCGATTGGAGCGCGAAGATCAAATATCCATTTGATGCCCAGAGCAGCAAGCTGTTCCTTTCCTTGATTGGTAACCTTGGAGAGCTCTCCAGAGCGAAAGATTGCACCCGATTTCGTTACTGTTGACGGAACACGTGTGGGGTACCCTCCAATATGGCGAATGTTGATTACTCCTTGCACTTGGACGAAAGGAGGCCGAGAGAGAACATCACTGGCATCAGTTGATAAGTTGTCTGACTGTGACATGGTGGTGGGAGGAAGACGGAGGCAACGACAATGATTTTACCATTTTAAGTGACTACGATGGGATGGAGAAAGAGGTGGAAGACCGGGCCGATGTCAGACTTTGCCACGCCGTACAAACACGCGACAATTGACTATCAGGGGCGACCTGAAGTTGAACGTCTGTCAGACTCTCCTCATTCGAATGAAGTGATTCTTATTTGTACGTGGTTCATTTCGTGCCTTCTGGGCAGCATGAGAGCATGTCAGTCGTTAAACTATGTAAAGGTTCAGTCCGATCCTTGGGTATGCTATCATCAATTCATGGTGCTATTTTCTATCATAAGAACTTGAAGACACCGCTCTGGACAAGGCTCTTGAAGTCATCACCGCTCTTCTATCAACAGATATCCCCCCATCCCTCGGGCCTCATTCCACCTCATATGGTGGCCATTCGTGCGAGGAAGTCGGACGTGGGTTCTGTTTCTCTGGCCAGTTCAACCCTGACCGTCCTCGAGGCAATCATGCCACCTGAGTACGTCGCGTATATATGCAGGTGCGAGCTCATATTATGAGCCGGGCATCCGAATGGGTATTGCGCAACCTCCGCTTGCATATCTGATGGCTTTTAGACTCGAATGCTTCCGACTGATTGCCTTGATCGTCTTGATTGACCAGTAACGCTACATGTATGCACGGAAACACCGCAGATTGGAAAGAAAATGGAACGCGACTTGAATGTGCACAGCCGTCTTCTCAGACTCATGTTATATAATATAGAGGCTGCCACTTGTACTCCGCTTTACGATGCTTATACCGAACTTCGAAAGAGCACCACCCTTCTGTTCCGCTTCCATAGTGCTTCTATCGACTGTTGTCGGCCATTTCCAATGATGTACAATGAAAAAAATATCACAGGGACCACTGAATGGTCGCGCGCGCACCTGGATCGTATGACGCGTCAAACTCATCGTTGTTCCGTGCTACTGGTACCGACCGCCTCATGCGATGGACATGCTAAACAACGATCCATCTCAGGCCAGACTTGGGCACCATTTCTTCCAGTGAGCTCACAAATCCTCCGAATCCCTGTTCTTCCCATACGGACGCCAATAACTCGTGGCATAGACTCTCAAGCTTCAAGTCTCGTCCTGTCTTATTCTATTTCCTGACGTAAGTAGGGTAGACGTCAAGGTTCCTGCATTGTGTACTCACCTCTCAAAGACCACTTGCTCTCATAACACTAGATAGTGCATGATGCTACAGTCAATCCTTGCTCCCGAGAACAAGTTCGCTCTCGACACATTGACAAGTGCTCAGACGCACAGAATCCGCCTCATGAGGCTCCAGAGACTCCAGGTTCCCGATTTTCTTACAGGATCACCAGCCAGGCTTAAGGCATAGCATGACACGTCCAGTCTCGTGGCCGCGACTGGCGAGGCGTGTTACTATTAGGGCGAGTTCATCATCACAGGAATAATGGCGGATAGGGGTGCCATGCCGATCAGATCAGTAGACAGTACTTATGACCACAACAGTTGCCGAAATGTACCTCAAATACCTCGCGTTCTACACCTCCTCCTCCGGCTATTTGACAGCATCCCCATCGACGCGAGTCGCAGAACACCATGCCCCACACCCACCATCGAGTCCTTTTGTTACTCGACGTCCAAGTCGCTAGTCTCCGTCCCCCTCCCGATGGAATCCCTGCCTCTAGTATCATCGGTCCCAATATCCTTCAGGTCCTCGAACATGCTCGGCAGGCCAAACCTCCTCCTCTGATTGTACACGTTCGGAATACTGGCGACTCGGGTGAGCCCGACGAACCCCACACGCCTGGATGGCAACTCGAGTACCCCTCGCTGGCAAACGAGCATGTTATCGATAAGCGGAAGAATAACGCGTTTATCGGGACCATCTTGAACGACCTCATTCATCCGCGAGCAGAGATAGTTGTCATTGGGCTACATTCAGATTTCTCGCTAAGAGCTAGTACGTGCGCCTTGCAACGTTGGGCGTCCTGCTAAGACGTGTTTTCAGCATGCAGCGCTGCGCTTGATCGAGGGAACGAGGTGCTGCTTATTCACGGTGCGCATGGCACCTATGACCGCCTGGAAGTATTGTATGGAGGCGGAATCACACCTGCGGCGACTATTGCCGATGAAATCGAGGCTGAGCTCGAAGAAGCAGGCGTTCACATCCTTGAGATGAAGGACGTGCCAGAGCTCTTCCAAGATCGATAGCGAGTCAGCGTATGTTTCCTATTTCGTCTAAGCAAACACTGAGTGATTGGGAGAGTTGACAGGATGCTTCATACTTTGTTAGTTACGCCACGTCTCGAGTTGCAATTACGTTTGTCTAGATTTACTGGTTTGCAACTCTAAGGACCTTCTCGACCCCACCAGGCACTGCATCCTCGTTGTCCGAATCATAGCTCTCGCCGAAAGGATCCGGGATGTGAGGCGAGACACTGGCGCCACCACGAGTATCGTAGTATGCGGCATAACTCTCGGCAGGAAGGGGACACTGCAACAGCTGAGAGTGACGTGGGGAAATCACGGGGGCGTATGTGGTATTGGTTGTTGTGTCTGGAGAGGTGCTGCCCAGATGGCTGTCCTGCGACAGAACGCCCGGAATTGGTGTAGCAGGCGGTGGCGGAGATGCATGATCCTGGGGAAGGGGCTGCTGATATTTATCTAGGGTGTAGCTGCTGTGATAAGACGGATATTGAGAGTAGTGGCCCGGTACTGGCGGTGTGGCGAACGCAGGATACGGCATTGCCACCGCTGGTCCGAAGCTGCCTTGCCATGAGGACGTCCTTTGTATACCGATACCTGCGGAGCCGGATTCGATACCAACTTCCTGCATTTCTGGATACTCGCCGCCGTACTTTGTTTTGGTATCCTCGTACTCTTCGAAGTCGTGGTGAGGGCGACTTGCCGCCGCCGCCGTGAGCTCACGGTCCCATTTCTTGGCCCGCCGACGTCGGCAATAGGTGAGGATGAACACGAATATGATACCGCAAAGAAGAAGCCCAACGACGATGAACACGCCAGCGACTGCGCCGGAATTGCTCAAGAACCTGCGACGCACGATCAGTTCCCGTGCGCAAAGTGGCAGAAATGGGAGGAGAGGATCGTCGTGTGATCCTCCATTCAACAAAAGGTAGTCCAGAGTAGAAGAAAACACTCACCCATGGTCTGTCTGTGTCGATGCAGAGACGCTCGTCCCGCTCTCTGTCGGATGCACGGGAATAACACGAGTCAACGTAACAACGCCACCTCCCGAGTCAGTGGTGGTTGTAGCTTGACTCGTGACTGGAAGACTCTTCGCAATCGTTGTAGACGAGTACGTGGACGTCGCGGTGACTGTGCTGGTGGTGGAGGAAATCGTCGTTGAAGTCGAAGCGGTGGTGATAGTGCTTATAGTGCTTGGAGACGTGGGACTTGTGGTAGTCGCAATGACAGATAAAGACGACGTAGGAGTTGAGATTGAAGAAGCGGCCGTGGAGCTCGAGGTGGTGGTGGCAGATGTGGTGACATCGCTGGCGGTCGATGTTGACGTTGGCATGGACGTCGAACTATCGGAAACGAGCTCGGACACCGTGGCGCTCGTGATCCCGGCAGACGTTGTCTCCAGGGTATTGGTAGTCTCCGTCGCTAATGGAAATGATCAGCACGCATCAGATGAACCAGAGCGAGCAGCGTACACATCCTCTTAAAGCAGGCAAGCAGAAAGTCCACGAAGGACAGAGACAAGAGGGAAACAGTAACGAAGCGTCGGTTGACACTGGCATTCTTCGGTACGTAAAGTTGGCAGGCAAACAAGAGGATGTAAAGGAAGCTAGCGCAGAGGCACAGATTCGCTGGCCAAGCAGCGGTTTCGGTTGGAAGGAATGAGCAAATGGGGACGAATAATCTTTGGGCGGTCTCCTGACTGAACGGGGACGTCTGTTGGCGGTCCTCGAAGGACACGGCTTAATTTCAAGGAACCTAGAAGTGGAATTGGAGGACTATTCCAGTTCATTACAGCAAGTACTCGCGGTCTGCGCTTCCATAGCTGGCATACAAGACTAGCTGCCTGGCTTTCGACTCGAAGTCTTATACGAGTACATGCATGTCAACAAGACCTCGGCTCATGTGCTAGATACAAGTTAGCTGAGGGTCCTGCGATCAGGGCGTTTGATTACTTCACTCTATCGAGCTTCTCGGTCGTTCCGCGGCTGTCGAGGCTCTCGGATACATTGCGTTTCTGTACTGCGAGGTCAACGGCGAGCAGACTTGAGTCGAAGTCAGTGTTGGGCCCGGTTCTTGTTACGCCAAAGTCGTCCGACAACACGTAGTCACCAAGCTGCGTAGGCGCATCGTAATCCATCACGAGTTCACACAGAGAGACGTATATGTGAATGAGATTACATGGGAGACCTGGTCCCATTCCGTTGCATAGGCTAAAGGCTATGAAGTCAGGCACTGACAGGCATACAAGGTAAGTCAAGACTGACCATACTACGAGGTGCCCCGCTTGAAGTGGCACCATTCCTTTTCCTGTCGACAGAGGAAGCGCCCTCAAGGGCGTTCAGCAGCTCCGACATTATCTGTGTACGCGCACTGAGGGTGGCCTGATTTGGTCTCCCTGCTACAGCTCACAGTTGTGAAGACCTGACCGAGATGGTGGACGCATGTGGGCAAGACCATCTGGCAGATGAGCGCTAGTACTTCGTCCGAGATTTTGACGGCCTCAAAGGAGCCGCCGCGATGGCCGCATTCGCGTGATACGCCCTTGGAGATGGAGTAGAAGGGAACGAAAGGGATAGGGGAGTTCTCCTATCGGACGGCCTCCTACGATGAGGCAAAAGGGCGGGTTCCGGGAGTGTAAAAGTTGTCCTGGTATACTTCGTCTGCCAACGGCGAGGGAATGACACTCGCGAAGATGGATGCTATGGGTCTTCGTCCAGAGGCGCTCCGGTGATATTTCCGGGATTGGTGATAGCCAGACGTTCAGGCGTGAAACCCTTGCTCGACACGCGCTGGATGCCTCTTCAATCTCCTTTACGGAAGTAGACCAGTTCGAAACCTCGTCGAGACGGCACCATTGTGCTGTGCGAGCGTGCCGGTACAGAGGAAATACTATCCACGGGGGATTGGGGATAAGGATGCCCGAGTGCGGCGCGGAGATGAGCTTGTTGAGAAGGAGCGAGAGTCCGGCGGACGTGCGGCCAGTGAGGAAGACGTGGCATGTAATCCCGGAGAAACTGGAACGAGAACGAATTCGTCAAGACCCGCTTTCATACAATCAGTGAATCAAAGAAACTGAATACACTGTTCGCTCACCTGTAACTTATTCCGTAGTTCGCGCCTTTGAACTCGATTTTCTTGGCAAGATGCCCTCCAGAGGTAACGAGGTGAACGAATGTCGCGAACGCGATGAGAAGGTCTAGCATTCGTACAGTCGGCACACAGCGGACGTTGGGCGGGCATGTGGGTGAAGGAGAACGGTGAAGCCATGTAGCGTCGGAACACCGCGTCCTGTGTCAGAATTAAGGCTTCCGCAGGTGGAAGAGGCGACTGCTACTTTCTCCGCCGTGTCCATCGAGTCCTTCCCGGTCCACGACGGGCTGAGCGCTGAGGGCGGAGGCAGAGCAAGAGAAGCAGATGGTAGTTTCCACGATCATGGCGGTCGGAAACAAAGGCTCGGTTAGGGTCTGTCTCTTACCCCATCAACCTCTTGGTCCGCCACTTTTGCCTCCTCGTCACGGTCGCCCGGGGTACTTCCAAGCTCTTGTCGTCCGCCGAGGAAGCGATTATCGTTAGCATGTCGATATTTGACTTGCGGAAACACGAGAAAGGCATCGCCCAGTTATCGCCTGTGCTTCAAGTTCTGTGGTGCACCCTCCGTGTTGTTTCCTCACTTTTTCCGTGCTCAATGTCAACGTGACGCTTGCCACCTAGTCTGAGGCGGCCACGGCAGGAGGAGACTGAACATGAACGGCGCTTGCGCGTCGGACGGACATCAGACCACCACAAAAGCACATCTCTCTAGCGGCTATGCGTCGCCTTCTGATGCTACTTCCGCGTCCGACTGTCTAGCTGTAGGCTCGGTCCCATGACATCCCCACCAGCCACTTCTAGCAAACGAATACGCGCCACTGGTCGTAGATGATAGCATACATCCCAAATGCTTGAGCGTTACGCGACCTCCATTTCGAATGCCCGAGGATTGTTACGCGACTTTCACGAGCATTCATTTCAGGTGCCGAAGTGTTACGCGACCTTCTCGCGGTAACTGCCAATCTCACACACTATCATCAATCGCCATGTCCATGTGCAAAGATTGCGTATCCGGTGCGATTTCTTCTCTCCTCTATTCTCTCTCTAACGATGGCTCTTGGCAGGCGTTACCCATCAAGGGACTCCTACAGGTACTTGCTTTCGCTGTTCCGTTTGCCCTTGCTTTGCGCTGACCGATTTGCAGGCAAATTCGAGCAAATAGGCGGTGTCAAATGTTACAGCGCCACTCCAGAAGGTGATTACGATCGCGGAAAGGTTATTCTCTATCTCCTCGACGCCTATGGGATCACCTTGGTTAACAACCAGGTGAACAACTTGC
This sequence comes from Strobilurus stephanocystis, assembly GCA_019915075.1. Classification (NCBI taxonomy): domain Eukaryota; kingdom Fungi; phylum Basidiomycota; class Agaricomycetes; order Agaricales; family Physalacriaceae; genus Strobilurus; species Strobilurus stephanocystis. The sequence continues at coordinate 3,126,947 of JAHLMI010000004.1, forward strand.
CGTCCTCGCTCGGGCTGCCATTTACTGACCTCCGGTCCCATCAGTTGCTCGTTGACGACTTCGCCACGAACGGATTCAAGGTACGACTGGCAGTGCTATGGTATCATTGACAGACTTTGACTGCCTCGTAAGACCATCGCGATTGACTACCTGAACGGAGATGGGGTCTCCCCAGAGACGCTAGCGCTGTCATCCGGTGTCAGTCATGATGCTTTCCAGCATGCGCTTGCTTACCATACTCGACAGAACTATGACTGGGCAGCGTGGCTTGTGGGGCATCAGTGCGATGTTACACGTCCCACCTTGGACAAGGTCATCTCGGCACTGAAGGAGCAGGGCGTGAAGGACTTTGGGGCCACTGGGTACTGCTTTGGAGGCATGTCATAGTTTCCTACCTCGTACGAATCCTTCGGTGTTCATGCCGTTTCTTTGTCGCAGGCCGATACGTCTTCGATCTCGCGTTCGACGGGATCATCAAAGTCGCCGTTGCGGCACATCCGTCCCTGCTCGTCTTCCCCTCTGATTTCGAGGTACGTGTCCCTGTACTCGTAGTTAGTTACATATTCACCCCTTCTCAGGAATACATATCCCAGTCTACCGCTCCCTTGCTCATCAACAGCTGTGAATTTGATCGAACCTTTCCTGTGAATATCCACAACGAGGTGGATGGCCCTTTCGCTGAGTTCAAGCCCGGATATCAGAGGACGTATTTCGAAGGGTGTAAGCATGGCTTCGCAGTGAGGGGAGACCTGTCGGATCCGAAGGTCAAGTTTGGGAAGGAGAAGGCCTTCGAGGCAAGCGTCGAGTGGTTCAGGAAGTATCTGTGAGCTGAGGTCGCTACTGCCCGTACATATGTGTTTCGCTCTCAATATCGATGTATGAGAGCGTGAATATTGACATTTCTTATAGGCCTACTCCAGGACTATCTAAAACTCGATCTGTCTAGATCCCATGAATTTCCCTTGTTCCGAAGCTGGCTCACGTATCTCGTTCGTTCAAGGAAATTCTATCCCTACCTACTGTATATCGTGACGACGAATGAACGGCATTTAGCAACAGGGATTGGCACCTCAAATTCACCACACGTCCATCAGTGGGGCACCTGCGTCGTACTGGACACCCATGCAACCTGAGGATAAGCGTGTTAGGAAACGATGATGGGACTCCACGAGCCTAAGGGGAGAAGGTGGCCACATAGCGTGGCAGCCATGTCTTTACATCGTCGTTGACCAGGGAGTTCGGATGTCAAGAAGGCAGGCTTAGATACTGCTTCTCACCGTCAGGACAGGTCGAGATGCTTACCGTGTCCATTGGCATCGTCTTCAACACGGGTCGTATGTAGGAGGGAACCGAACCACGCCGCAGGCCCGGGCGGCAACGTATTGTTCGTATTACCCTTTTCCGCGCCGCACTTCTTTGACTAGGATGACTGAACGAAGGTTCACAGGGTATGCTCTCGTATGCCGCGGCCGGGACTCACGCGTTTCGGGTCCGTCCAGCTTGAATTCAGTTCGAAGCCCATTCACCAAATCGCAGCTTTCCTAGGTAGGTATGTCGCCGCAAGGAAATGAACGGAACATCCGCACTTCTCGTTTGGCTGAACTCGACGCACTGGGGATGCACCTGCATCCGGCTAGCTCGCAGTGCCAATTCTGCGAACTTCCCTCGAGGCGCTTAGGCGCCTTTGGAATCATATATAAGTTTGTCTCGGTCGCATTCCTTTCTCCAGCTGCTGTCATGCCTCCATCAACAGTAGCCACCCTTGACGAGAAGGACAGGGCTCAGTGTCGTACCGTCAAGGTAGAGGATGTCGATGTCGCCGCATACCTTGTTGGCCGTGAGACGCTGCATCTCGATCCTGCGGAGGCGGCTCGCGTTCGGTACATCTACTCGACCATGTGAAGAGTTATATCTCTGACCTTCTTACAGACGAAAGGTCGATTTGTATGTGTTGCCGTTGATGTGCAGTAGGTTGCTCCCGATGTCTTCGTTTGTATCGAACTCTCACTTCTACTCAAGTCCTCTATACGCAAGTGGTTTGATTTGGCTCTGACTCTTCCTGACCTTCCGGTTCAGTGTTCAGTTCATGGACAAAACCACTCTCGGAAGTGCGGCGATAATGGGTATCATGTACACGGCTCCCTCTCGTCCAAATTCACTCATCTGATATGCATGATTACAGGCAATCGACGCATCTGTCTACCAATGAGTGAGTGTCCTCGATCCGTCTGGTCCGCTGTGTTAATTTGATAACCGATGGCAGGTTCAACTGGTGAATAATAGGCAGCCTCAATCACAAGTCGTGCTAACCGATGTCAGGCTTGGCACGGTCTTCTATCTCGGTTACCTTGCATTCGATTTTCCACAGAATCTTTGCCTCCAGCGGCTCCCGGTCGGGAAATGGATTAGGTTCGTCGGCTCCTACCTGTCAGACGCTTTTTATGAAATACGGCAAACCGTCAGCTTCAACATTTTTGCTTGGGGCATTGCGCTGTGCTGCCACGCCGCTTGTACGAGCTTCAACGGGCTGCTCATTTGCCGCCTTATTCTGGGCGCAGCGGAGGCCTCTATTACCGCCGGCTTTCTGATCGTCAGCTCCATGTTTTACACTCGTGCTGAACATCTCGCACGCGTCGGGCTATGGTGTGAGTGATGTTCACTTCTTATTCCAACTGGATGCCGATATGAGACAACAGATTCCTGCCTCGGGATCGGTCAGTTGTAAATATGTAGTCCTGGAGTCTCGAAGCTCATGCATCGTCCCAGCTTCGATAGTGTCGGGGTTCCTCAATTTCGGTGTCCTGCACATTAAGACCTCCGTGTTCATGCCTTGGCAATGGTAGTCCAATCTGGTCCCAGAGATACTGTTCACTGATGTTGCGCACAGGCTGATGATCATCACCGGATCTATAACGCTTATCTGTGCTATCGCCTTCTGGTGCACCGACTGTTCGTTATTTCGACACCGTAACAGCAGCTCACGTAGCACTTATAGGTTCCTGTTTCCTGACTCACCAACGACCGCGTTCTTCCTGACTCCAACCGAACGGTCCATTGTTGTCAAACGTATAGAGGCAAGCCTTCCTTGCAGTGTAGCGTACGCAGTCTTGCTTATTATGGCGGGTACCGACAGGCGGAGCAAACTGGCATAGAGAACAAGCGCTTCAAGACCGATCAGTCTGTATTCTCAGTCATATTCGCAACATTCCATAGAGCTCACCTCCACGGGCAGATTTCTGGAGGCCCTCCGTGACCCGAAGATCTGGCTATTCACGGCCCTGTCTGCACTTCACCTCATCTCTGGTTCCCTCACTAATCAGCGGTGGATCATCGTGTCCTCCTTTGGATTCACGGAGCTTCAGAATGTTCTTCTCGGCTGCGTGGACGGGTTGATTATCACCGTTTCGATGATTGCCTCAACGACTCTGGCGGCTTGGATACCCAATGGACGCGCATACGCATGCCTTGCGTGTTATATCATCTCTATCGTTGGGATTGTGCTGATGAACACGCTTAACTGGGAGAATGACGTCGGGCTGCTGGTCTCTTTCTGGCTTACAGGTGACATTGACTCTCCGCAACTTGGTGCACTTGCTGACGCGGCTTTGAAGTGCCGTCAACTGCTGCTTTTCGTACGCTGTTTTTTCATTGTGATGTTCTCCGTGAAATATAACCTCCAGTCGCAGCTGTCTTCCTCTCATGGGCTTCGACCGTTGTGTCTGGGCATACAAAGAAGACCGTGATGAACGCGTTCGTCCTATTTGGCTACAGTGTTGGGTATGCAGTGGGCCAGTTCATCTGGCAGCAGAAGTATCAGCCGAGGTATACGACACCTGTCGCGCCCTCTGCTCGCGTAGTTGCTGATCCTGTGACTCCGACAGAAACCACGTACCCTGGCTCATTATTGGATGCTGTTTCGTGGGTTGCATGTGTATCTTGCTCGTACTTCGCTTCCTTCTTGCCCGAGAGAACGGCCGCCGAGACATGGAGCGCCGTTCGAATCAGGGCCTAGACGAAGATAAGGCGGTCTATATGGAATGGCAGAAGGAAGATGGGACCATAGAGATGATCAAGGTCGATAAGGTATGAGGAGACCTCGTCACTCCTGTCATGCGAACGACGCTAACATGCTTGCCTTGACAGGCATTCCTGGATCTCACCGACGTGCAGAACCGCGACTTCAGATATGTCCTCTGAACTGTCGGAAGGCGACGACATGCGAAACGAGATGCGGAAAGGAAACGGTATCAAGAAGTCAAGAGCAACATGTACAGTATGGGCGGTAACGATTGGAATATCCCGCAGTTTGAAGGAAAAAAACAAATGTACACTAACAGTCAGTAACGAGAAGAGTATTCGAAAAGGAAATTTGTGAAGAGCAACATGTACAGTAACGAGTAGCTTCGGCGTATATAGAATTTCGAATCGAGAGCATACCTCGTTCGCTTGACAGTCGTAAGTCTTGTTACTTGTGACGTGAGATCTCTCCCACCTCTTCCTTCTCACCAGCCCATCGTGCAACTTGCTCGCCAAAGGGTCCTTGTGAAGTATATCAGATCGTTCCGATAGTACATTTGACTGTAACATACTACTTTCGATACATGTACAACGCCACATGACACCATCTAGCGGGTTGTCGCCCCCTTGTGCTTGGCCGGTTTGAAGCCTTCGAATGCGGAGTATCAAAGGTTTCAAAACCGGACATACAAAGGTCAGTTCAAGCTTCCGATAACCCCCTTCAACCTATTCTTGTCAGTGGATCAAGGAAGTGGCCTGTATGGAATAGCTCGCCCGCGCACAAGAGGAGCTGGTGGAGAAATCCGATAGACTCGAATTATGCGTGTGGAACGTGGTTCATTATGCATTCATGGCCAGTCAACAGGCGATATAAACTATGGTCGGTAGAGAATGAAAGTCTAAGCGAAAGTCGGGCGTAGAGTATCCCGGTACAATATATATCTACATATGGCGGGTCTAAGTACAACAGACAAAGCAAAATGAGTAGCACATCGACAGCGCATGAGTCTAAGCAAGGGTATCCACTATAGTACAGTCAACTGTCCGGAAACCTCAACAAGTGCTTTTCGTAAAGCATGGGAAATGCCATGAGGACACGCAACATCAAGCTACCGTCCAGCTGCCCCGCGGCATCCACGCTGACGGACACGCTTTTCAGGCCTGGCAGTCCTAGCGCCAAGGCTGCGTCGAATCTATGCCATACCAGGGAGGGGACGGTATGGAATTTGGCGGCAGAGCTCTGAGAGAAGGTCAAGGTGACCTCTTCGACGAGGTTCGGACTCTCGAGGGGTACAGGGAGGGTTTGGAGCGCCTCAAACGAGCTGGTCCACCAGAGGACGATGTCAACGATTGCCGAGCCGCAGAAGTAGGGCTCAGTGTAGCAAGAAGAGGTTTCGAAGATGGTGAGTGCAATGTGAGGATAAGAGGCGAGCAACGTGGGGAGAGGAGTGTCGCGTTTGTCCACATGGGCAACTGGGAAATGGAATCGATGAGCTGAGGATTGAGCGGCAATAATTAGACTCACAGCAGTTTAGAGCTTGGAGTTCTAGCGTGTTGGCGCGCTGAAGGATGGGATTCTCGAGGAGAGTCCCTGCAGCAATTGCCTCTGTGGAGTTGGCGACAGAGATAGACAACTTGGACGTGATTGAGAGGTCCACAACACTGTCCGGATCCGAAAGCCACTCTGAGAACGCGCGGGCATGGTAGTCCTCATTCAAAGCTAATGTTAGCACTTCAAGCTTCATTGAGAATCGCTCATGGCCCCATGAACAGTCGGAGGACGCCACGATCTCCAGATTCGACAAGGACAATTCGCGGACGTGGGAATGTCGGAAGAGAACGAAGAGCTCGTTGAGGGGTATATCGAATATATCGTCGATGGATATTCGGATGAGTGTCGGGAGTGCGAAGACAGTGGTGAGAATACTGGACGTGACAGCCAAGTCCACCCAGCTGACGGCACAGAGGGACAGGTCGAGGCTGACTAGTCCGGCGAAGCGGCTGACGACGTCGAGGAAGATGTGCGCTGAATCGATGAACCACGGGCGGTCGTCGCAGACTTCGACATGCCGGACATGGCGCGCAAGATCCGGCGATGTGTGGAGCAGCTCCAAAAAGCTATGGCATGCGCCCCTAGCGTCGCTTCCCGACATATCCGACGGGTAATCGAAAAGGAGGTCGGAGAATACATGGCGGTAGCAGGAATGGCGCCACGCCCTGCAGACGAACGCGCATACCCTGAGGTCGTCTTCCGCCTGCCCGTGGAGCTCGTCGAGTATGTGGTCTATCAATTCTTGGGGGAGGATGCAGGACATCTAGAGACAGAAGTAAGAGGGCGCATTGAGTGTTCAGATGTATCGTACTTTGCTTGAAGGAAGTGTATGAATCAACGCGCGTAGTCAATGCATGGAAGGATGAAGGTTAGGTGAAGGTCAAAGGGCAAGCAGCTGACAGAGCTGGAAGGGTCGCGGCTTGAAATGTTTGACGGTCCGGTATTCCGAATGTGCCTTGCGTGCCTGGTTGTTAGTCCGTCGCTTCATCGACAGTTCTGAGTTCATCGATGAGAAGTGGACGACTCAACGGGCTCCGAGTTCTTGCCAGCCACCGAATTGAGTAGCACGTCGTCAGCAATAACGTAGTTTCTACGCCACGGACCTCGAGGTCGAATGTCACGGCAGTCGCTGTCAGAGTGTGACGTTCTTTGAATTGTTCCAGATCTTTCCAGACCCTCCGGACGCTCCTCTCATCATATGCAGTGCCGACGCGTAGCGACGCGTCCATCCTTGTTCGCGGTGGGCGCGCCGCTCGCGTGAGCAGAGTACTGCAGCAAGACCCAAACGGAGTAAGTCGAACTCTGATAATCCGCGGCTGCTTTACACGATCGGAACAGGCTTGAATACCAATTCGGCCTGATATGTCGACGTTGACCCGCTGACCACGAGTTCACGAGTCGGAGGCATAGAGAGGTTGCTAACTTCTTGATCTAGTAATTGCTAACCGGGATAGTGTCTCATTTGCCCAAACAAGGATGTCGTTGCCACTGATGTACTATCACTGCCTTTATACTGTGCTGTCAACAGCACCAATATGCCGCGCTTTCCTTCACTCTTTTGGACCTCCTCGAAGAACTCATCGCAAGACAAAGACAAGCGAAAGAAACTGGCTTCCAGGGCTCTCAAAAACGGCAGCAGCATCCGTACTGCGGAACTGCTGTCGAAGAGCGCGTCTAATAACATCGGGATCGATCCTAATGTCTCTATTCCACTCCATCATCGCCGTCCTCCAGCTGGTGCGCGCCATGCCGCCAAGCAGGGTGCCTCCTCTCGCATTGTAACGTGGTCTCTGCCTACCCCGCCTCAGAGAGAACATGGACACACTTCCACAGCTAGCCTCGCGTCATCTAAAACTCGCTGGGAAGGACACGGACACACACCCAGCATCAGCGAGACCAGTAGTGGTGGGCACTCCTCCACTCTCGCCAGCTCTAGCTCTCAGGTTCCCTATCAATCGGCCAAATCGCTCGGTAAGCGCCCCATGCGCGATACTCCGAGTAGCAGAGCGCCAGCGACTCTTCCACCCATCAGCGAGGGGAGCTGGTCACCGCCAGGCAGCAGTACACCTAGCATCGCGTCCTGGTCTGAACGGCCCAATGGAAGCCCAGGATATATGACTCCGGATACAGAAGTGGGCACTATACAGGACCATTCCGTTTCGGGAGACAAAACGTCTAAGACTGGGCCAGAAGCACCCAGCTCGACAGTCCTAGCCGCAGAGGCTGTCGAGGCTACTAGTAGCGTTGCTCCGCACACACCATCGACGATTCCTTCAGTCGTCCCAGCCGCTGCTGTAGAAGAGCCCAGGGCCGGACCGAGCACAACACAGGCCAATCAAGTACTCAGTCCGAAGCCTGCCTCTACCATCACTGCCACTTCGACCCAGATCTCCACCGCAAGTGCATACGCGCGAAAACATGCTCTGAAATCACCACAAATTGTTCCTCCGCATGCGACATCTTTCCCTCCCCCACCATATTCATCGGCCCCTCCCCTAGTACCTGCCCGCGATCACGCGAGTGTCAAGCTACCCCAAGGAAAGGATGATTATTCCATATTACCACCGACTTCTGAGCCTGTGCCAATCCCCGCTCCCAATCCACCCGTCGCTCGACCCGTACCTGTGCCCAAACCACCAGAGCCCCCACGCCCAATTGTTCGGCGCATTACCGAGGCCAGTGATGTCAACGCCATCCCTGTTATCCTGGCGTTGATGCATGACTGTTACCTTTTCGTCGACGAACTCAGGCGTGGGCTTACCCCAGGAAACTTGTACGCCAAACGGCATCGATACCTCTCGCTCTATGTTGCAGCTCAAGACATAAAGCCATTCGAAAAGGTGCTGGACAAGGAGGGGTTGACGATGAGGTATACGGCCCTGCGGGAACTCGTCGTACTACGACAGAGAACGCTCTATGCGACCCCGCTCGAGCTCAAGCGCCTCTATCGCACGAAGGGGAACGAAGAGAGGTTCAATCTGCGATGGATCATATCTGTGGTATTTGCTGAGCGCGTTGCAGGTGCGAAAGAGGACGTGACGCAACGTCTCTTCGATCTCCTTCGTCTCATATACCAACAGCTTAGCGGTACTCCTCGCGCCGCGGACACATACATCATGGTGAACCGCATCAGGACCTACCTCGAGGTTCCTCATCTTCCCCTTCATGACGCACAGCCGTCTTTAGCTCCCGTATATCTGTCAGGCGACGAAGAACGTGCTCTTATTTATGACATCGTTCTGGCCCTCCTGGGGATGACCTGGAACGGCTTCAAGACGTCTACGGGCTTCATTTCGCTGTCGGCCATTGCGGCAGACCAACGACAGGTATACAGCTCGGAGTTCTCGGGTCGTCTGGTACTCGCGCGGGATGTCCTCTGTGGGCTGTTGCCAGGTCCCTCCCCGCTGACAGCTGAAACAGCATTCGAGGTGTACGTCCAGCCGTTGATGAACCGGAGAACAGAGTGGTACTTCTGTGAGTCCGTTTTCATGTCGTTGCTTGATATATGACTCATTTGTGCGTGTAGATAACGTCGTTTCGCCAGGGGAGCGGGCGTATATCGACTCCGGTGGCTTGCTGAATCTCAGAGCGTATTTGGAGAAGATCTCGCGGACGAACAAAGCGTGGCGTAGTCAACGCTGCGTGCAGTTCATGATGACGCGCTTGGACGTCTTGCTGCAGAGGTCCTATCCATCTCTGGAGTCATGATAATACGACCTGACAGCCTGGGAGCTTCAGGAATACTTCGCGCCAGCTTCGCACATATGTCGGTTTTGACAGACTGTCAAGCAATAGACCCCGCCACAGCGTTATCATCATGTATCGAAACAGAATCCAGCGTATACTGGTAAATGACATGGTGGCGTGCAGGGGGGTGGCAGAACAAAAACGCGCCGCAGAGGACTTGGCTCTACTTGGCGAAGCTAGTAGGCATCCTGCAGGGGCCGCTATAATGAATGAAGGCAAACGATAACGGATGTTTTACCCCGTGGCAACCTCCTGCTTCTTGCCAATAAGTAGAAGTAGCACACACTCTGGCAGTTGTAATATCATGAAATCATGCGAAGTCGCGTCTCAGGCGCGGTATGCCGACGAAGGTCACTCGAGAATAAGTAATTTGGCACGTAGGAGGTAATGTTTCGCGCAATGTCGCGTACGATCCGCTATACAGAAAGCCGTCGGACATCTCCTTACTGTGACAGCCACGCGTCTGGACATGTATAGTGCATTTTGGACACACCAAGCAGTCGCTGCTGCCCATAACTGAGTCATTATACTGCGCTTTAGAGTTTAGAAGCAGCCGTTGATTCAGCCTGAGAAGATGGAGGTGAAAGGTCTATTGCCATACATTGTACGGAGAGTGACTCGGACGTGTTGGTCGATGAAGAACATACAGTACATCGGTAGCAGGGCAGCGCGTTAATCTCAAGATTTTGGGCGAAAGGTGCACGTCGGTACGCGACATAGCGGGGACTTTGGCGGCGGCCAACACTTGAACATGGACATTCCAGGGGGATGTTAGCCGATGTCGGTGAACTTCCACGCTAAATACGCGCCTGCCAGTCAATGAACATGGCCCTGGGAGAGATCCGGATGGGGGAACGGAATCCTACGTATATGGGTCCCTGCAAGCAGGACCTGGATCATCGCGTATCGCGTAGTTGTCCCCGAAAGTGGGGAGTTGTCTCGTCGCTCTTGTCTGATTCCTGTTACTTGCCGGTCAATTGATTGAAGAACGTGCGCGTATCTGATCCAATCCACACTTAACCCACACAGTCGGCCGGAGGTAAGCATGTTCGTACCTTTCCGCCAACATAAGAGCGCACGATGGAGGTGTCCGTGAAGGTTTGATGGCATGGTAAAGTTAGTGTCCCTGGAGGCTGTACTTGTGATGCTTGCAGCTGAGATTCGCGATGCCGCCGTATGAGCACGACATTGCATAAGATACTAAAGTGACATTGGAGACATAGGCCTGGAAGGTTGCACTCCTGAAATAGTCGCGATACGCGTTCAATGATCAGAACAGAGACAGCTCTGGTTCCTGTATCTGACTGGCGAGACAACGTTTTGTTGATGATGGGAAGAAAAGACACCTTGTAGCCCGGTTCTCTGGTTTCAGAGAGTGTACGAAGTGAACATCTTGCCCAGGCGAGAAGGTAAACCTGTCTGGGCCAGTTGTCAGACGCTCTCAGGGATCGACAGTTCTGAGAATGAACAGAGTCCGTACTTAAGCAAGACATTCCTGGAGAGGACCCCGGATGAATCCGCGACATTGGGGGAGGAAGGTACCCTTTTCGAGGGAGATTGCGAGGAAAATGAAGCGAGTTTCGGGGGCCGCTCCACGTGATCTTCTGATTACGTGACAGGAACAGTGCCTTGAAGCCTGGGTTAAGCGGGCAGTCAAATCTCTCAGCTCTTGAATTTCCCCTCCCCCGCCGTCTCATGCGACCATCGACCGCCTCTGAGCGCCCGTCGACTTCGCGGCCAGCGACGTCGGTGGGGCCGGCCGTGTACAGCGACTACTACGACGATGTGGACGACGACGAGAGCAGCGATGATGGCGACGTCTTTGCATTCCTGCCGCCTGCTACTCCTGAACCGCAACACCCGCTTCAAGGCAGCCAGCCAGCGCCATCGACAACAGAGACGTACTCGTCACCCTTATCGTCGCCGCCAGTGACGGTTCCGGCGGCGTCGTATCCGTTTGATCCGTATTCGCGCTTTCCGTCTGAAGCGCCAGGCATGGCGGGCAACTTTGCCTACCACCAGCCGGTATCGCAGCCGCTGACGCCACCATCGACGGCGTCGCACTCTGGGACGGCGACGGACTCTGCGATACGGATGACACGACTGGGGCAGACCCCGCAGTCGTCGGTGGAAGTGCGCGTCTCGCTGCCCAGCGGCGGCGAAACGCCGATAAGCGAGAAGGACCAGGAGAGCATCCTGCAGCGGCGGCTGCACACCAAGTCGGACAGTCGCGGGAGCACGAGCATGGGCGGGAGCTTCATCGACGGCGAGTACGAGGACGGCGAGGGCCGCGAAGCCAGCATCAAGTGAGTGCTCTGCCAGCCGCGCGAAATGCAGCCGCTCATTGCGCAGGATGGACTTTGACTTTGACGCCATCGACGAGGAGGACTCGCCGTTTGCCGAGGTCAGGGCGTCCGTGTCCAACATCGACGATCCGGACATGCCGGCGCTGACCTTCCGCATGTGGCTCGTGGGCCTCTGCCTCTGCTGCGTCAGCGGCGCCCTGAACGTCTTCTTCAACTTCCGCTCCCCCGCCCCCAGCGTCGTCCCCCTCGCCCTGCTCCTCGTGGCGTACCCCTGCGGCAAGTTCCTCTCCCTCACCCTTCCCATCACCATCTACCGCCTCCCCCTCCCCACGCTCCCCTCCGTCCTCGTCCCCAAACCAGCCATCCCCCCCGCCAGCCCCTCCACCTTCGCGGCGCGGCTGCTCTACATGCTCAACCCCCGCCGCATCGCCCACGCCATCCTGTCGCCCCTGGCCCCCTCCGGGCCTGCCTACTATGAATTCTCGTTCAATCCCGGCCCGTGGAACATCAAGGAGCATGTCCTTGTCTTCATCATGGCTAACGTCGCCATCGGGAGCCCGTATGCCCTGTATGCCGTCGTCGTCGCGGAGATCTACTACGATCTACATCTGAGCTATTGGTTCAGCATCACCCTCGTTCTTGCCACCCAACTTACAGGCTTTGGCCTTGCTGGAGTGTGCCGCCGTTTCCTCGTCTGGCCCGCCTCTATGGTCTGGCCGCAGAATCTCGTCGCGTGTACCCTCCTCAACACGCTGCACGCCGAAGAAGACGCAGATGAAGTCGTGCCCGACACTGACTCGGCGCCGCGTCGCAAAGGCACCAGCCGGTACCGCTTCTTCATGCTCTTGACACTGGGCGCTTTTCTATGGGCGTTCCTACCAGGTAAGTCTGACCATCGACTCAATGCGTGTGCTAAACTGTGTCTTCCCAGGCTTCCTCTTTTCGGCTCTTTCCGTCTTTTCGTTCATCTGCTGGGCCGCGCCTAACAACGTTCCCGTCAACCAGCTTTTCGGAGTTGCTACCGGCCTCGGCATGAGCGTTATAACTTTCGACTGGACCCAGATCAGCTGGATCGGTAGTCCTCTCATGGGTATGCCTGGTCCTCCTATCATTGCTCTCACACTCACACGACTACAGTGCCCTGGTGGGCCCAAGTCCACGTCATGTTCGGGTTCATCCTCTTCTACTGGATTCTGACGCCTATACTGTACTACACTAATGTAAGATCGGTCCGGTCTATTCAACAATTCTTGCTCACGCCTCATCAGCAATGGGATCTTGCATACTTCCCAATCTCAGCCAATGTCCCATATGATCGCTTCGGAAATGTCTACAATGTTTCACGTGTCCTCACAAAGCAAGACACCTTCGACCTCGAGAATTACGAGAACTATTCCCAGCTCTATCTCCCAGCGACTTATGCCATGTGTTACTTGGTCGCGTTCGCCCTATCTACTTGTGTCTTGACACATACAATCCTCTACCACGGGCAGAGTCTGATCAACGGTGTCAAGAAGATGCGCGTGGAGCAGGACGACATCCATGCTAAACTGATGAGGAACTATCCCGAAGTACCTGATTGGTGGTATGCCCTATCCTTCGTTACATTCTTCTGTCTGGCCATCGTTGCCGTGGAAGTTTGGCACACAGAAGTCCCTGTTTGGGCGTTGATACTCGCCGTCATCCTTCCCGTGCTCTACATACTACCGAGTGGTTTCATCTACGCTATGACTGGTCAGGGGGTGAGTGAATTTACGCCATCCTTCGTGCGCTATCCTCATACTGCCGATAGATCACTTTGAATATCCTCGCCCAAATCATTCCAGGGACTCTCATCGCGGGCAACCCTATCGCGAATATGGTTTTCAAGTCTTACTCCGTCCAAACTCTCACCGAGGCGACATCTTTCGTCCAAGATCTCAAATTGGGACACTATATCAAGGTTCCACCGCGTGCAACGTTCCTTGTACAGCTCGTAGGCACTATATGCGCGGCGTTCATCCAGGTCGGAGTGAAAACCTGGATCTTCGCCAATGTTCCGGATATCTGCCAGTCTGACCAGAAGAGCAGATTGACATGTCCACATAATCAGGTGTTCTACACTGCTTCTGCGGTCTGGGGTCTTATCGGGCCAACCAGGCAGTTCGGGGCTGGGTCGCTATATCATTCACATCTATACGCGTTGATCGTTGGGCTGTTCCTCCCCATTCCCTTCTGGTTCTGGCAGCGCCGGTATCCCAATTCGTGGATCAAGTACGTGTCTACCCCGATCGTGCTCAACGGTGTCTCGTTCCTACCGCCTGCAACGGGTATCAACTACTCGTCTTGGTTCGCGGTTGGAGTCGTGTTCCAATACTTCCTCCGGAAACGACGCTTCGCGTGGTGGAGCAAGTTCAACTATGTTACGAGCGCAGCCCTCGACTGTGGAACTGTTCTGGGTCTGATTTTCATCTTCTTTACGTTACAGGTACGCTGCAGGTTATGCCGCTATATAGAGGCGGTGCTGATCGTATGTTTCTTTAGTTCCCGAATGGCGGCGTGTCGGTCAACTGGTGGGGGAATAATGTCTATGAGAACAGTTCGTGATTCTTCCTCTTCTCACGTGTACCGAAGTCTGATTTATCTGCGCAGCTGCCGATTACATGCAGACTTCCTTATTAGCGATACCTGAAGGGGGCATACCTTGGGACTCATAGCATTAGCAGTCGGACATGCGTACTACTCTCGTTATCTCTCTCTATCTTATTGTTTGCCTGTCCTTCGTGGAATCATTGTGTGTAATTTTTTGTGTTCTAGATCACCCTCTATCATCCTTCGCTCCATTCAACTTGAAGTCTAATGCGGTCGTTTTCTGCTGGTGCCAACATTCTGAACCAAATCTAAAAACAGGTATATAGCTCTCTCGTTTACATTACATATACAGGCCACTACGTAGCTCGGCGATTCTCATTGAAGTGAAGGTAGCAATCTACACCCTCCACAAGAACCGGTGTGTCGGACCCTCCGCCTCATTGGCAATTGTGGGCGCTGTAGTAGAAATTGGAGCCCCTTGATGCGTTCTGGCGCTGGAACTCTGTGTCAGAACCAGAGCTGCAGGGATTGTCGTTGATCATTAGGCCTTTGTCAGAAGTGACGGTGTGCAACGTACCCCAAGGCTCTTCCATGCGACAGATTGTCGGCAGGATCGGAGTCGTCACTGTTGGCGTGCGGAATCAGCGCATGTAGGATCAATTGAACATACACGTACGCCATGTTCCCCCCGAAGCGCCAGCTTTCAATTACGGGAGGAGGGAGTGGACCCGCGCCCGTTACGTTCGTGATGCCAAAGTCGGGTTCGACCATATCGGAGAACAGATGCGGAGACGACGCGGTCGGGTGTTGCATCTGTCCGCTGAAAGCAGCGAGCTGTCCCGTGTAGAAGGGCTCAGACATGCGCCTCTGGGCGGCCTGTTGCCGCCACAGAACCTCCCGATCAGATTCAACCTGTCCGTACGGCATCCCGCTAAGAACTGATGGATTATGTGCAAAGGTAAAATCATGCGAAAATGACGGCTGGCCGGGCTGGGATTGGTAGATGGGCTGGATCCTGGAATCTATGGGTGGAGTGTGTCTCGGGCCGATGTGCCTTTGGGCGTCAGAACCCCGTCTGTCCGACCCCCTTCGCACGGACTGTCTCGATGAATTCCGACTGATGGAAGACCTCGCTGGAGGGGGATGCTCGAGCTCGCGCGCCCGCTTCCTTCGGGGGGAAGCATCGGCAGGAGATGAGGAAGTAGATCCTGTCAAAGTTGGCGATTCCGCATCGAGCGCGGACGGCACTACGAGAGTAGTCTCAGGACTGTCAGTGGACACGAGCTCTGATATCACATCCCTGATGGCTGATTACTCTCCATGCCATTGATGATGAATGTGATTGAAACTGACCAGAAGGCGCCAGCAGATGGGAACCTGAAAGTGTCAAAGTAAAATGGAATCAGCGTGATGGTTCTAACGAAATACGGATGCAGCAGTTTACCGTGTCTCTACGCTTTTGAACACGTCCAAAACCAAGTGTACCCTCTTGAGATCGGGACCTCCCATGTCTCCTGTCCCAAACATGATGAACAACAGAGTCAAAGTGGTCGAGTTGATACAGGACTGGAATGACGCTCCGTTAGGGTGGGCTGGATCATGAAGCAGATAACTCACCAGGATATGCAGCGAATCGAGATACCCATGAGATTCCAGTGCAGCCATACTGTCGAGGCACGAATGAGCCGCCCGGAGACATACTTTGACGCTTGGGGCTTGCAAAAGCTGTGTACGATCACAGATTCCCAGGATGTATGGTCGGTGAAGGAGAATCCGAGTATACTCATAAGTGATGTTGAGAAAGGCGGACTGCCTGGAGAACAAGTCTTCGTTCTCACACCGACCTGTCCACTTGACTGGTTATGGCTTCATTGAACTCGAACCTCGACTTGGGAGATGATATTAAACGTACGATGGTCGGGAACTGCTTGTGCCCATTGATCGAGGATAGAGTCAAAATTCGACAGCATCTCGGGATCAGACGGTCGTCGGAAGCCGCAGAAAAGTATCAACGGCCTGCGACTTTGGTACTGATAGAAAAACATCAGCTGCAAAGCACAGATTGAGATGCGCCACTGACGATGACCCGTTTGATGTACGTCAATATGTTGATAAGTTTCAACAAGGTCACAAAGAAAGATACCCTCGAGGGCTGGCCAGTTGGTTGTGTGAAGTTCTGGGAAGCATCAGGATGGTCCCAATACATGTCATCGCAGTCGATGGGGAAGTCTACGTCGAAGCTGTAACAGGGTCGAGCATGAGCTCCAAGGTGGACAAGAAGATGAAAGAACAATTACTCCTCGTAGTTCAAAGAAGCTGGACGGCCGTACAAAGCGGCCAATGACACGTCGATGTAGAATAGCACCCTAGTAGCTAGCATGAATGCCGACTCGGATGCTCCGCGAACCACTCACCAGAAAGCGCGCTTCCAGTGTTCGTCGCGGGAATTTGGAGGGCTGGCATGATGCATGTGTGCCCCGACATCTTCCGCTGCTCGCAGAGCGATGCCGACTTGAGTCCATGCGCTTTCCCATAGCCCGATCGCCTCGAGATATAGTGCCGAGAGCTGTCGGGGACATGAACACTGTAAAGTACGCCCACAGATGCGACATACAGCATGCACTTGCAGCTCGTACAAAGTCGTGAGCTCCCGACTCCGGAGAGTCGTCCGATACACGGAGACTTGATCGAACCACTTCCATCCAGCAGCGCCGTGTCCTTCGATGAACACTCTCGGATCATTTGTATACCTAGCACCGAGAGCGCATACAAGAAGTACAGTTGCGCCAAACCTGTGGTCAGTCCAGTAAAGGCGGTCTGCGATGCCCTTCTCGAATGTCGGTCTGTGCAGAAGAGGCAGGTAGCAGTTATGGAACTGAAAATACAGGTCAATTAGGGCCGCCATGAGGCCGGCTTCAGGATACGCGTATTCGGGTGTCAAGCTTCCTGCTCTGTATGAAGGCGTCTACGGAGGCGTAGGCGAATAGAAACGAGACTTTGGGACAAGTGCTTCTTACCGGATTTATATCCCAATATTCCTTGCGCTTCTTCAATGTGAGCGCCTGAAGCACCGGATTGCCTTCTCTGCCGAGGTATGTATTCTTCTGTTGCAGCACTGAAGGAATGATATGGAGACCGCTAGAAAGCAGTCAGAGCCCGGAATGGTCCAGAGGCTCGACAGACATTCACCATGATTTTCCGAAGGACCGCTTTTCGGGCGGGATCAGAAGGAGTTTGTTGACATCGTGGCTTAGAAGCGTGACCGCCTGGTCAAACTGATTTCGGTTCAGTGGTCTCGGAGAGGACTCTTCTGAGACCTCCGATTCATCCAGTTCTTGCTCCAGGTCGACGTCGGGGAGTCGCTGAAGCCGGCGTCTGAGAACGCCGCGTGACAAGGTCGGAGATGTACATACTCGTTTGAACACTTGTTCCATCTTCTCTAGTCGCTGTTCCAGCCGTTGGACATACCTGGTAGAGTGTCAATACAGTGTCCCGGAGCACCGTGAAGAAGGGCACCCTTTGGCAGATCCCATACTCTAAAAACGCCGCATTAGTAGGGAGCAAATAAGAGATTTGTTCCCTACATTTAGAGCTTCGACATGAGTGCACTGGACGTTGAAACTGATACAGTTAGAGCAACGTTTTCCAGGCATTTCGTCACTATCGCCTGTGAGTCGGAAACCATGACTGGATTACTTGATGTCGTGGCTGAACGGCATGAATGCGACGTACATCGAACTACAGAGAATTAAAGGACCGACAGAAACGGCGATTGAAATTATTAAGGCGCGAATTACGATGAGAAGGCTAACGCTTACTCTTCTTTCTTTTGCAATTGTCACAGGCGCGAGGCAGGCGTCGTTTCTTGCTGGACGATTCGGCATCGTCGTACGACTTTCTCATTGCGTGTAGAAAGGTCGGAATGAAACTCACTCCTTGAGGAGCTGTTATATCGTCACGGACGCCTCATCAACTTTACGAACACCACTCTGCGATAGACCCCGCTATATTGACAGCTCAGGGCCGCATCAAATACCTCTCCGCGCTGATGCCAGCCTGATGCCGATACATACCACCTTTATACCCACGATTTGGCCAGATCAGATCAAGGTCTCGAAGGGGTAGCAGCAGTAGAACCCCGGTGACATAGCCTGAGTCACCTCAACCTAGTCTTGGGACAACAATCTATGAATTGAATTCGAAACCCCAGCATTTCATGGACAGTACCAGTCTACAGCCTTGGGCATAAGTTTCCGTACACGAAACTCAGCATACTTACATGGGTTTGACGCAGCATCTCAAACTCATAGAGCAATGGGCGTACAGTGTGCGATTAAGCATCGTCAATTTCGGTTCCGCATAGCAAAGCATGGCTTCGGCGTGTCTACACGAAAGCAATCATGTATATAAGTTTCCCGATATTCAGAAGTAGCCCAATATCTTGTCCTGCCTTGAACGCTGGCCTGGGGCCTGGGTGAGAACCTTAATAGCAGAGAGCAAAGGTCCATCACAAGAAACAGGCGGATATTGTAATCCAGCCACACATTGATACGATGCACACCGGCGCGTAGTGACGCTCAGTCCGACTGAGGAAAGCGCACAACGATACCGTAGCAACGGCGTCAGTCGAGCAAGTATCAAACCTTTAGTCATTGTCTCATCACCGCCAGCCCGCGAACGCACTTCGCAGACCCATTTCGCAGGACACAAGTCTCCTTGCAGCACTTTTCAGGATCTCATCGATATCTAGGAACCATGTACGGTCCGACCTGTGTGACGCACAAGTAAACGCCATCAGTGTGAGCGAGGTAGATATAGAAACGTATTGACTGTCTGTGTGATCATGAACAACGCTGACGTCTAGCTCTGGGAATTCACCTTCTAGTTCGTCAGAGGGACTGTGATTTCGAAGTCCGATAACTCACCAGCCCAATATATCACGGTAGCGCCACTTTCATCTCGGTTCTGGCACGCAACTCTTCTCCTGCAAGCCAGAGATGTAATCAGTTCCAGAAGCTGCAGGGACATCAGTACGCGAATCCGGTGAGGTTCGCATGCCGAGATGCTTCGCCTTCATCCGTGCGGTCGCGCACTGCTTCCGTGTTTGATTGTCGTCCAAGGGTTCAGGTACTCGAGGCTCATGGGAAAATTCACAGAGATGCAAATACCATGGTCCATATAGTAGCAAGTTTATATGACAGCGAATGGGAAGATGCATAGCAAGGATGGAACGAAGTGTGATGTCCCAACAACTTACCGCCGGCCGTGGGATGCATCGACCCTCGGGATCGCAGGTTCACCTGTTCCTGCCCCGTGGTGCTCACGCGCCTGGATTAAGCGATCGTAATGCAGTGGCCGTCGATGAGTGTTCCCCTCAGGTGACTTTTGACTGTGAGTAAAGCCAGAAACGCCGGGCAAAAGGGCGTTGAATTAGGGATCTTGAAATCCAATGACGCCGGAGAACACGAAATGTCAATCAGATGCATACACCTGTCAAATGGCAACGGCCAAACGCGTATGCGCATTGCCCATTCCTCTCGAGTAACTTCAGAGCCGCATTGTGGTGTTTGCACGTACAAAGACTCCAGACCAGTAGCTCTGTCTAGTATATCGAGAGCCAGCCGCAACCTAGGGAAGCCAAGGACCTATGTGCCAGCGGCAGACGAAAGATGCCTGCAGCCTCAGGCTGAGTCCCTACTGCAAGGCCATCAGGAAGATGATTTTGCGACATACTGTGAATGGGCGTTTGCGGCTCAGTACTGCTGTACGCGTTGACAGTCGCCCTCGGCCACTATGTCGAGGTGGAGACCATTGAAGAGTGTACGATGGGACCGGCCTTGCGCATAAATAGGACGCAGCTAAAGCCGTGACAGGTGAGAGCTCAATACAGGGAGCCTTAGCTGACATACCGCTTGACCGAGGGCGAAATTTACTACATAGTCGTTCGCTGGCGCTGTATAGAGCATGAACTCGGGGGAGGGGTCGTACCCGCTCTGTACCCGCTGGGTCCCTCTATCAAAATAATTCAAGGTCCGACACTGAAGCCGATGTTCGGCGCTGAGTGGCTGTAGATGGTGACATGATATCCGTGAACATTTCCAAAGTAATTGTGATTATTTTCTTGGCCTATAGCTGGTTCGAGTTTATTGAGGGTGTCGCGGAATAGCAGGACGACGATGCGATAACGTCGGGCAGCCACCGTGATCGCCGAGCGTTCGGCACACCCGTCGGATCGAAATATTCTAATACATAGTGGGATCCAGCGGGTACCACCCTTCCCTGAGACTCTAGATCTGATGACAGTTCCCAACAGTTCCCAGCTCGCGTCACTCGGAGAATCCGACCTTCATCGGGCCCTGAGCGCTTGAAACTGTTCTTCTAGAGAACGGTCATCCTCCTTCCGACTGAATGGCTTTTTACAATTCGTCTGCGACTGATCGAAGGATAGCGGAATGTCTGCTCCTCACTACAAGTTGTACCAACACTCCATTTGATCTAATTTGCAGACTCGAGAAGGCGATCCTTACTCAAGTCTGTTGCTGCGTAATCCAGCATGATCTTTAGCATAGTAATTTACTTCAACTTACTTACTACATAGGTTTGTCGTTGCCTCAAACGTGCTTTAGAATCAACGGAGGTTTCCCGTTAAGACCCTTGGCCTCGGCACTGAGCAATCCTTATCGTGGATGACATTGAATACTTCCGAAGTAGTAGAGGCCCAACATGACATGACGCTTTTTGAAAATTGAACGTGCTTTACAGCGTGCAGCACCGGGAAAATATCAGTGATAGCCGCCACTTAGATTGTTGACCAACCAACCACTGCCTCACCAGCCGCAGCGTCCAGGCAGGAGTCTCCTCGTTGAGGCTACCATCGGAAGCCCGTCGCGCTTTGTTGACTCTCATTCCCCAGGTGACGAGATTCACGTCAATACTGTGTACTTAGGTTATACTGTGGCAACATCTTTCAAACTTCAGACAGGATGCTGGTGCGCGTACGTAGCAAGGACCCCGGTCGATCCTTGCCTCCCGCCATCACAGCGCCATCATGACGCATCTGTAACTGCATCAAAACACGTTCAAAGGCATTGGATCAAGCTGTCTTGGCCACTTCTCTTCTGTATATTGATTCTGCTCATCTCAGTACGTCGAAACAGGCAGACTGGACCGGTCGCGCGGCCATATATTGTTCCTTATCTGACGCCTAGTTATCGACCCGTACCACATGCCATCAATGCCGATTCCCAAGCAGGCAATGAACTCAAGCAAGCAGCGAACTTCGTGACATCTCGTTTACAAATTACACTGCGACTGTCGACATCGGACATCTCACGTGAGACGCGTTTGCATTGTCAACGCCAAAAATAGCTTTGCTAGTTACGTCCATCCTATCGTGTCTTTGGCGGCTTCATGAACAGGTCAGGGAGATCCGTCGAAATCGATGAAGCAGAGGTGGCACAATGTTTCCTCTTATCTGCTCTAGCACTCACCCTCGCGAAGACCACTTACTCCAAGGCTGCTAAAGCTGAACTCAGCAAGAACTTCGACACCGCCTTTAGGCTGTACATCAAATCTGCGGAAATATTTCTCCATCTTAGTCGAGCGTCGGACGACAACGAGCGCGACAAAGCCAAGTGGAAGAGCCGAGCAGCACAGGCGCTCGAGCGGGCGGAGAAGATCAAGGCGGTGACCAAGAAATCGTCCGATCAGGCGTCGGCCGCCCAAAGTGATGCACAACCCAGCGTCACCCACACCCTTACCCCAGTCGGGGTCGACCATTTCTCTCACCGTTCGTAGCTTCTGTCTCTGGAGATGTGAACGACTCACAATGTGCAGGCCACCAGTATTATGTCCTCCAGAAGGCGAGCTTAGTTAATGAACGAACCTTTTCATTGTGGGATGAGCCATTGGCGGAGACGTTATATTCTGTGTCGCATTTCTCGTATTTCTTTCTCTTGACCTCAAATCTTCTCTGATTTCAATCTTTTCTAGCGACCCGGACGGTCAGCCAGACTTGTCCCCCGAGCAGGCCGAGGCAGGGACTGTATGGCGGCGTCCCGATACTGAAAAGTGATTTTCGCGGGAAGGCAGGAGTGCACAGATCTGACTTGCATCTTCTAGTTCGACAGCGTGGCAAATTCGAAGTGAGGACATCATGCAGCATGTCGTGACGGATTGTTCCGTGTGTGCATCTTTGTCTGTCTGCTTGGAACACGCCCGCAGGTTCCATTCCAAGGTAAGTTCGCGAGTTATATCGTGTACCATTCATCTCAGACAAGCGATAGCTTGGACACGACGCCGTGCATCATGATGCTTTCTCAGGGCGATGCGATGTCAAGCTTCTCTTCAACGGCACTTGGAGACGTGTAAGTGGCGATATACATCCGAGGGACACATCTGATCGATACCGAAATAGATAGGTTGGTCGCGTCAAACTTGCCTGCACTTCCGCTAGTCACTACCACTGCCCATAGTGATTGATGATAGGCTTCCGTATCATCCTGTTAGCGGGGTGTTGATGTGTATGACCTGCCAGGACCAGGACACAATGCGCACGGTGGTCTGGCCCAGTCATCTCGAAAAGGCCGTGAGTTGCCAGTTCTGTAACCTTTCTTCCGTGGTGGCTCATGTCGTCCCAAAAGTACATGAAACTGATGGGTGGCTACGACTTTCCTGGCTCGTAAGTTTTCTCTATCCGCCCATCAAGTAATCTCGGATAAATCCGCTTTCAGAAACTCCTGCATCGATTTACAGTAGGGTTTCACTTCCTTTGACGTGCTTTGTTGGAATGAATCTGATACAGCGCCTTCGGTGGATGGATACCTGAACAGCTAGAGATCAGGAGGTCGGTTGTCCAGTCGTCCAGATGTGCGGACACTGATATCTGGGTTATTAGTAGCAACTTTGAAAGAGAGAGGACGTGGACTCGGTTATACGAAGGATTTGCTCTTGGTATGTTTCGGAGATATGTGAGCCGGATACGCGCTGATGCAGGAATACAGGCAGGTGCATGCTTACCCTCGGGACTGGGTCACAACCGAATGTTCGGTGGGGATCCGCGGACCTCCTTTCTTCTCATAGCTATGCTGTCATCAGTATGTCACGAAGGCAGCTTTTGTCAAGTACTGACATCTTCTGTTAGATGTTGAAGAAGACGCCAAGGAACGCATGCTTACTGTCCTTGATTCGTGGGTGCCCGCAAGTCCTCGAAACGACGAGCAACATCATTCGCGTATGTGATTTTGCTTCTTCTATGACCACTGTCAAACCTTACCTCTCCCGACGCAGGAACACTACGAATTCCATGGTCTGACGTTCTGGCGATGTTTGAGGGCATCTATCTCAGTTGGGACCCCGCACTGTGGAGCGATGCCTTGACCTTCCATGGGCGAGTTTGATCTATATTGGACGTACGATTTTTCTGAGTCTACCGCTTCGATAGGATGTGGACGAAGACGGAGCATGCTTCAGGCAAGAACGCGCAGATACGGCGGTAAACGGTCTACTGACTCCTGATCAGGTAGCACGCATGAAGCCAAAGCGCGCTTCCGCTGGCAGAAGCCGACAGCCAAGGATACTGAAGTATGGGTATTGCTTACACGCCATGTCAGAGATAGCCGGAAAACCACCTGTTACATTGCGCTGAAGGTCGAGACGAATGACGACCATGAACAGATAGGCGCATCGAATATTCTTGATAATCAGGTATTCATGACTCCGAGATACAAGTCACAACTAAACCTTACTCTAGGGTGTGTACACGAACAGTACACATGTTCTAGTGAGCACTCTGTTCATTGCCTATCGCTACCACAATCAGCTTCCACTAGACCAAATGCCGTCTATCCCGGACTCAACCGAGTGGAATAATGAGTATGCTCGCCTCCATTGACGGGCCGTGCCAGAGCGTCGGCTTCAGTTTGTCAATCTACTCACCTTTCGATGTCGACATCACCTGGGAAACCGCTGTTGTCACACCGCCGTTCACCCAACAAGTAAGATTCCTCCGCTCCCTACGCACGGCTAACAACTCTTAGGTGGATTGCAAGTGGACGAGTAAGAGCGCCGGCGGGAATCCCGAGTATCCGACCTTCATGGTCAATCCTCAATATCACCTCCGCATATTTGGTCAGCCAAGAACCAAGGTCAAAGTCTCGATGACGCTACAAACTGGCAAAAACCTTCCCATCAACATCAGCATTCTATGGTCCAAGGGCGAGCGGATCTTCGAGTACGTGCAGACATCGCGTGTTATGTCTAGCTAGGATTGATTTCTTCACAGTCTGTCTCGAAAGGAGCTGGTCGCAACCTCTGGTTCATATCGATACGGTCTGACACGAATAAACAAACAACTTTTGCGTACGTTTCGTAACCTCGCTTCGTTGTCATTTGGTTGACAACCGAGCAGCGGGGGAATACAGCATAATCGTATCGGTATTCGAGCCTCTGAAGACAGGCCCTTTCACTCTGACAGTGGATAGCTCCAGCCGTTTCGAAATGAGGCAGATACCTCAAGAAGGTGCAGGGATGTATAGCAAGGTGGTTCGAGGAGAATGGTTCGTTTCCTCTCTACTTGTTCGTCCTGCTAACGCCGCCTTTCTCTCAGGGACGCAGAAACGGCCGTTGGTGGCCCAAGTTTCAAGCAGTACCTCCGCAATCCCGTCTATGAGTTACTCGCTCCCTCGGCTGTACAGATCAAGTACGTTGGTACAGCTGCTGACGTCTCCTGTCTCCCTCTGACGAAACTGGCAGAGTTCGACTTCAGCTTATCCGCCCAGGGGTCTCAGCCCCGCTCAACGTGACCATTCTGCCAGCAACAGCCACTCTACCTGCCAACACTGACACCAAGACCGCGATATTGACAACGTCTGGGCCATATGACGATGCAATCTCGGGCGTGGTCACACCACAGATAACTCTGGAGAGAGGGAAGTATTGGGTCGTCCCATCGACGTACAGTCCGGGCGTGGAGGCGCCGTTCCAGTTGATTCTCTACAGTTCGGTGGCGGTGACGATGGCCCTGAGAGAGTCATGACCGGGAACCCACGATAGCGCGGAGGGTGTGAGCAGGAACTCGTTGACGCGCTTGAGCGTACTTCTTGAGGGATTGGCCTCGGGCCGGTCGGAGATAATCCATTCAAGGCGGGTGTGGAGGGTGCGCTTGCTAGCTGCACGAAGGAAGGATATAACATGTTAAACAAAT
This sequence comes from Strobilurus stephanocystis, assembly GCA_019915075.1. Lineage (NCBI taxonomy): Eukaryota > Fungi > Basidiomycota > Agaricomycetes > Agaricales > Physalacriaceae > Strobilurus > Strobilurus stephanocystis. Next base: position 3,152,343 of record JAHLMI010000004.1, read on the forward strand.
TTGTATACTGGAAGGAGGAATATTTACCTGGACGCTCGCTATCGTCATACATGCCTTGATCGTCGAAGAAGAGTTGGAGCGCTACCAGAATGATACCTGTGCTGATGTCGTTGCCGCTGTCACAGGAGACGCAAACCGAAAGTCCTTTGGAGAGTGACGTGCGGATGAAGAAGGCCGATTGAGGAAGAATGGTTGAGACGAAGTGATGTTGACCCTTCTTTCCTGCGTCAGTCGTGAACAGCAAGTAAGGTTCAGGAAGATTTGGAGAGAGTGTTTTGTCGGTGGTAATGATGAGATGTGCGGCATCATGCGGCATTGGGATGTCGGCGTTGGCACAGAGAAAGAGACGCCCGGATGATTTTGATATGGTCGTGATATTGCGCTGTGGCAGAGGTTTCGAGGTGACAACTAGCGATGCCACAACATCGGGCAGAGCCTCTCGTGTGCTTGACAGAAGCCGATCGTGGAACAGCCAGAACACATTGGGCGTCAAACCCTGACAACAAGATCAACGAGAAGTCGAGCGATGCACGGGTATGAGCCTACCATTCCCCATGCTTCGTGATCGTCGGCCGAGCCTTGTATATATGCAAATCCAGCCGTACGACGCTCTACGCCGTCTGTGATCTGTCTTGAAGCAGAAACACATATAACGGGGTAATAGTCCATCTTGTCAATTTCGGGAAAATGGGCCGTCGAAGGTGTTATCCACAGCGGTCGTAATGGTCTAGATAGATTTGGAAGGGCGTACGAAGATTTCTGAGTTCAAATTGGTATGTTTGAAGCGGAAACTGGAGGAAAGAACATGACATACAGAGAGATCTTCCGCCCATTTCCGTATCCTCTTCTCGATTTGAGAATGCTCTTGCCTGCTCACTGACGCTGGAGGTGTGTATAGATTCTCATCCCAATTCGCACGGCCTGTGTCCGGGAATCTGATGCGGATGGCTGCGTTGATCACGCTGCACCAGATAGGAACCGTCTTGCTGAGCGCGTCTGGAATCTTTTTTCCGGCTCTGGTCGAGTCAACCAATATCATGCTATTGTGCGAGTCAGTTTGCGTATTGGGTAATGAGATGTGGCCGACCCCTTTCTGTCCGCGATTAGAGGAAGAAGATGAAGATTCGGTCGGCGTAAGTTGAACGACCAATTTGAGAAGTGGCCGTCTGTAGATTTGAAGTAGGCTGGCACCTCTGTTGCCTGTCCTAGTTGAATATAGATACATAGATACCCAGAGGACAACCGACGATTCTAGGATCGGTGTACCATGCACCACAGCGTAGATTGGCTAAGTAGTGGCCTATGAGTCTGGTATACACTTTGGGAAGGAATCACGTACGTAGAAGAGGCAAATGAGCGTATGTTCGGCCTACGATCTCCACAAATTTCGTGTCCTCCGCGATGGAATGTAAGCGATTGTAGATATCCAGCGATTCCTTCCGAATATGTGCAAGAGCATCACGGCTGGCGCCCTTGGTTTCGTTTAGGCCAACGAAAGATGCGACCCCGGTGACATCCTCTTCAAACCGGATTTCGTCTTCGTTGCCTTCGATGAGGGCATCAGTCATTTCGAAGACAATGATGCGCCAAGGACTGCACGACCCCGACGCGTTGAGGCAGGCGATGGTGAGATGAATGTCGTTCGGATGAAGAGGCGGGCACCGCCGATCGCAGTTTGCCCTTGTTGACCAAGAAAGGGCCGAGACTCATACTATCACCTTCAATTTGACGAACAGTTCCAAAAGGCTTTGGCCAGCGGCGACTCGGCATATCTTGGCTCGTGCATCTGTCTCTTACATACCCTAGCAAGTGACTCTGTAGCATGCCCCGTTACAATCTTTCTGGGTACGCGCGCCTTTCTGATACTCAATATCTTCTGACTCGGTCTTTCCACGTAGAGTTGCGACATCATGGGGCACTTTGATTGCCACCAAACTGTAGCCTGACCATTGCAGTGCTTAGGCATGACATGCAGAAGGTTCCCATGTCAGTGTTCGAGCCGCTTCGCAAAACGGACCTTCTCCGTACTGTCGTTCGGGCCAAGTCTGATTTTCCGCGAAGTGGTCCTGGCATCCTCTATGGTTGAAATTTGCGTCTATGGAGTCTTGGACCCGAGGCACCACTGAGGTTGCGCCACGCAACATCGTTCAACAACGGCTGAGATGAGCGCCTAATGCAGCGCCTACGAACCGGTACTTAGCTCCTCCGGTGCGATACTCATTCAGTCATACGTCTCATGTTCTGAGATCTATGTGTGATGATAGCTCTCGCATATGTGCGGATGGATCTCCTCAATCCTAGCTATATAACAGTCTGTCCGATGGAAGGGCTAGTTTCCAGGACAATCGCCTTCACTCCTTTCGCAAGTCTAGATGTCTGACCTGCCACACCTCAATACTTCCAATCCGCCTCGGGAAAGACACGACTCAAAGGCCTCTACATCAAGGTATGGTGACGACAGCCGAGATTGGCACCGTGGTCCCCTTCCTCCTCAGCGTCTTCGGACCCCGGACATTGTCATCAATCCTGGAATTTCATCCACTGTCGAGACCTCGCAAGGCGATCGGCGAGCAATACCTGATATGAATGTCCCGCCCATGCCACCTCTGCCGCCTGTGGGGCTTCAGCGCGACCACACTTTCCGAAAGAAGAGGCGCGAATCCAACGCGTCCATCACTCCAGCTATATTCCGCAGCGCGTCACGACGGTACGCCGAAAGGGAGGCAACCAAATCTGATAATACGAAGGAGCCACCCTGTCGACCTAAAGCGATGGCAAAGAGTGAGTACAATATCCAGTGCCTTCGAGATGCGGCTCTGATCGTTATCGCAGCTCAAAATCCTTTCCACTACGAAACAAAATATGAACCAGATCCGCCGTACAAGGAGCTGTCTCCGTACGCCAGGGTATGGAACACGTACCTGGATGAGGCGCAGATATACGATAGAGCTCTCACGCATGGTGCTAAAGCTGACGTTGATATCCTTCTGGTCTTTGTCAGTTCTGTTCAATTCAACTGTTCTTAATCGTCAACTAACCCTCACGCATCGTAGACTGGTCTATTCTCGTCTGTGGTTACGACGTTTGTCACCTCGACGTACCAAAATTTGCAGGTCCAACCAGCCGACGTGACAACATCCTTGCTCTTCGAACTCGTCAACATCGCGCGTGCCGCCATCAACGGCACCAACATCGACAACATTCCCTTCTCCCCCTTGAACCCAAGCTCCTCCACCGCTTCTCCCTCCCTCGCCATGATATGGGTGAACGGTCTTTGGTTCATCAGTCTCGCCCTTGGCCTCACTGTTGCGCTTTTCGCGGTCCTTGTTAAACAATGGTTTCACCAGTACGAGGCCATGCTCCGGCAGTCCGGTACATCAGGAGAGCGCGCCATTACACGACACTACCACTATTGCGGCCTCAAAGGATGGCAGGTTCCTTTGATCGTTGGCATTCTCCCCTTGATCCTCCATCTGGCGCTGATGCTTTTCTTCTTTGGCCTCATCATCTTCCTCTTCAACCTCGAGTCTACCATTTCATGGATCGTAGCCTCAATCGGGGTCATCACGTACCTGTTGTACGTTGGCTCACAGGCAATCCCCGTCTTCATATCTAGGTGCCCATACAAAACACAGCTCTCGCGCCTGGGTTCCTTCGCCATGTCGAAGTGCCTGAATTCCCGCGGGAAGGAGAATGATGTCCCCGTTGAGCAGAAGCCGGCCGTCGTGGTGGACGCTCTGCACTGGCTTTACACGAAATCCTCCAATCCCACCGTACACAGCGTAGTGCTGCAGTGTCTAGGCGGACTATCTCAAGTCCAGACAGCGCTAGCGCATGAGAAGTTTCGTGCTCAGGCATCGGAAATCGTGCAGGACCAGGAAAATATTCTCACCGACATGCTGGACGTGGATCCGACAGCGGTGCTGAACTCCCCCAAATCTGAGGATGGGTCTCTGCGGACATCACCCCCAGTGGTGCTCAAGGCACCGCAGGACAACGAAGAGCGCTTGGAGCGCATCGTGCGCTCCATACTCGTGACAGAACCTATCACGTCTGACTCAGTTGGCCCGACTTCGCTTGACCAACGCGTGAACGCCATTCGACATCGGCCCGTACTACCCTTCACATCTTGGCCTTCGAATCGCACCCCGAACCGCGCCATTGAGTCCGATGCATTGTTCACTGCAACTGTCTCTTCACAACCCGATGACTGCACCGACATCTTCCGCTTCCTGTTCAACAAAACCTGTCGTCTTCACCCTACCATCTGGGCCAAATTAGCGCATCAATGCGCTTTGCTTAGTGATGAACAATGCACTGCACATCCTTCCTTCATCTTCGACCCGCAGTGGTGCCTCATGGTCTTGCAGAGCCTTGATGCGCCCGAAGGGCTTGTCGATTGCGTTGACTGTAGCATTTTCCATGCCGTTCATCAGGACGAGTTCATTCGAAAGGTTTTCTGGAGACTTTTGCATCTGCTGTTCAAGGAGCATCACATCGTTGTTACGGGGTTGGACCATGTGTCTACGTCCGATATCATGCCCGATGTAGATGCGTGGAAGAGTCGAGCTCAGACCCAAGCGGAGCTACAGCTTCCTTGGGTGCTCTCCCTCGTACTACGCGTGATGGGCCGGAGATATGTCTTGGTCGATCCCCAGAACCAATCCGAGCACAATACTGAGCGCCATGGTCGTCTTCCGCTGTGTCTTGCCGTCATCCGCCATTACACGATTTGCATGTGCGATTCCTCAGTCCCCCTCTTTTTCCCTGATGCACACTCTGGATTGCTTCGATATTGTCTTTCGTTTGTCGCTGAAGCTATCCAATGCTTCGACGATACACCTCTCCAGGAACACCCTCTGCGAGAAATAGCTCGAAATGAGCGGGTCGTACCAGAACATGTGTTCAGACACCTACCGCGTATAATGTCCACCACGAGTGATCCGGAAGTTTACAAACTCGCTGTCCATATCTTCGCCCGTATCTTCTGTACCACTCCCATGACGCTACTTCTCGAGGCCTGCCCCGACTCTCTCGTTGATCTTGCGCAGAACATTTCTAGTCAGTTGGATCAGCCACAATGGCACCAGCCGTGCAACGACGACTCGTTTATGTACTCAAATGCCGACCTTTGGTGCCCTCCCTATCTCCTGCGCTTTTTCATCGAGACGCTCTTGCGAGATTCTCCACAGTCGGCGGTTGGACAGAGCAGCCACCGAGAGACGATCATACATTTTGCGACCCAGGACGCGGGGGGTCCCAGATACCAGCATCTGCCTAAATCAGACTCGGCGAAGCTGATGTTCTCCATTCTGTCCAAAGCATTCCAGCTGGGTATTCCTTGGGCCTTCAGTATCTTTCGCGAGCATATTACTCTGGCCCGTCTGAAAACCTACCCATTCACTCTGAACCCGACTGTTCTTCGCATGGTTGGCATATATCTGCGGGCTGTCGTAGCCTCGGGGACCCTGGTTGAGCGGGACAGTGTCGAACATGCAAAGACCGTCCGTTATCTCCACGAGGAGAGACTCACAGTTTGCATCCTTCTCGGTCTCTCATCGGTCATCGCCGGCAGTCGCGAATTGGAGGACTCCCGGACGCTCTCCATACATGATGCGCCAGACATTCTCTCCAAGTTGGTGGCGATGGGCGGCCCCTCTGAGTATGACGCATGGGTCAACTGTCGGTCACAGCTGCAATCCTTGGTCGCCGGGATGATGAACGACCTTGGGAAGCCTCCAGAGGGGTTCGACTTCCTACAGACATGGATCACCCTGAGTACTTTGTCGTGTACTAAGGCGGAGTTTGCGCTGGAGGCTACAACCAAGCTGCTACCGGCGGAGCCAAGAATCGGGACCCTGATGCCACTCAACTCCTCCACCGACAATATGGTGATGCTAAATCATTTCCGAAATTGACACAACTAAATGTCGTCCTGTATAGGCTCGACCTCCCATGCGCAGGCAATGGACTTTCATCAGGAAGAATCTGCCCAGACTAATTAGTCACGACTCGCCGCCAACACCGCCGTCAGAGGATGAACCAAGGAAGAGATGGAATAGTGTTCCCCATTTCACCAGGACACAATCAGAGCCTGATCGCCCTCTCTCGAAAGACACTGACAGTCGGCCCCTGGAAGAAGATCACGATGACCGTCCGAGGCATGATGAGCGCGAGAAGACGTCCGACCACGACATGGTTTGATAGATTGTATTGATACTCCTCCAAGGTACGAGGAGACCCATCCTAGTACATATCTTATATGAGTGGATCTTGTGTTCCGAGAACGATGACAGAACGTATCACCGACTATGATGACCGAATCCAGCTCCGAATCCGTCTCCGTATCCCGCATCTCGTGAACTCAGGCGAAGACTAATACGAAGACATGTGGGCGGGAGTGCATCTTGTGGGCATCAGCAGCCTGCAGCCGTGTTGACTTACTGTGTTCGATCCAGAAGCAATCTAGTTACACACGTCTCGTGGAATGTTGGTGGAAACATTAAATCAGAACGTGTAAGTAGTCAAACGCTATCCTTTGGCCGATTCTCAGCCCTTCCGAGCATTCAGACTTCTCGCAGCGTTGGTGTCAAATGTCCCCTACATGTCGATAAGGGGGATTCGAATATGAGAAGCCTGGGAGCGAACTCCAGAGTGGATCAGCGTCAGATACTCCTATTCGTTTAGTATTTACAATGGTGTACTTAGACTAGCTGCATAGATGTCAAATCAGCCCGGAAGGAAATGTCAGTTCCTTGTTCGATGTCATATCGAGAGCTTCGCGTGCCCCATACACATAACTTACTATCAATGTCGAGTCCTTTAACATAAGAAGATAAGAAGACCCACAGGGACTAAATGAGGACCCCAGCCATGGCGATATCACACACTCTCTGCGAAACCGACAGAGTGACCATGTGGTGTTTACTAGTTACGAAACAACTAACCTCGTAAGTCTGGAAGTCGGAAGTCAATGGAAGCCGGTCCTCTTTCCACCCCATCTGCGTGATCGTCTCAGATACTAAGTATGACGCATCAATCAGCATCGGGTAGACCTGACGGGAACTTTGCGCACTTCCGCCGGCTAGGGCGAGCATTGCTCTTGCGATGAACAGTTGCACTGTTCACTGCTTTGAGGGCATACTTTCAAATGGCGATGACCTGTGAGATTGCAGCGGTTGTTCCGCATTCCCAGTCATAACAGGATCTCGATGACTGTTGAATAGTTTTGGTTTGAACGATGGCGGGACAATGTCATGACAATTACCTTGAATCCTGGAGATAAGACTCAGGTAAGGGTGCAAATGATACAAACATAGCATACTCTGCACTAGGCTGCTGTGGCAAGGGATTCGAGATCATCTGCGGATGGCGCAATTGTCAAATCAGGCGGTGTAGCAATAGGGAGCCGCCATGACATTGCAGCGCACTAGCTATAGATTGATCGAACAACTGTCAACGTATATCCAGTCAATTGCGACGTATCCAAGGTGAGCCAAAGAGAGTACCGAAACCTTCAGTAACTTCGCTTCGAGATCAGGAACGATGGATATGAACGCAAATGCTTACGCGGAAGTATGAACCACGCATCTCGACAACTAGTAGAACCTAAAAACATATCTTATAATCCGTCAAGTCCAGAAGCACTTGCGTCAATATGATCCCAGAGAGCAGCACATTGTATGGGAGCCCAACCAGTATGGGCCTAAGGCCATGCTCAGGAGAGCGCACGACATCTCAGCAGGAGCCTTCGACATGACGAATTAGTTTGATGAATGGAAGAAGTACGAGTGACCGCTCGTTTATATCTACATCCTCCGCCATACGCATCAACCCTTCTAGCGATTGCAGTTGGCTTCTGTTCCCTCAGCCAAGAACACAAGCTTCATGGAAGTTCCGCCCGCCCATGATATCGCACACACGTAACCTCCGAATGCTGCCAACGTCCTCGTCACTCGCAGATCATTTTAAGAGGGGAGCCGACACGCAGCACTGTTCGAGAAGGTGAGCGATCAAGTGACGAACATGTAGAACAACCAGCTGGATATCGACAGGGTTCTAGCACCGAGCCCGACCATCGTTGTGTTTTGGTCGGGACCCTTCTCTTCCCGTGAATCGAATGATTCCGTAGAGGACGGTGGGAGCATCTGGCGACGGAGAAGCAGTCTGGCACGTATCGGATGTATTTGAGGATACATGGCGCATTACAGGGTTCGTTATTAAGGTGGTATTGGGAGGCGTCCAGCTGCCGTCCGCCCTGTCCTTCTACAAATGTCCATTGCCGGCTTAGGCGGGGAGTTCGAACTTTTCGCCCTGCAACACTCTGGCGCAGAATGAGAAACCGTCAGGGAAGACGCGGTATTGCACTTACTTTGTGAAGTACACGTAGAAAAAGTCGAGGTAGAGTCCAGTCTGCACGAGTCCAGCGGTGACAGCTATCGGGTCGACGACACCTTCGGTGAAGTATCTATTGGCTGTATTAGATGATATGGAGAGGCGAAACGCGTCAACGGACCTATATATCCAGTTGGGGATGTAGAGTGCGCGATACACGCCGAGCGCGGCCAAATAATGGGTCGTGATGGTCTCGGCCTCCCCGGTGCGCTGGAGCATGAAGAGCTGGGGAAGAATGGCGACACTCTCGACGAAGATGGAAAAGGACCAGAGGATTTCGGTTGGCGTGAACTTGTAATTGAAGATGAGGGAGAGCACCAAGCATGGGCCAAGAAGGTATTCGACGCGGAATGTGTCTATAGACGGGTCGTGGGTTGGTCTGTAGACGAGTGAGACAGAGCCTACGCAGGAAAAGCGGCGACACTCACCTGTACCGGTAGCGCATGAGGTAGAGTATATAGCAGCTGCTTCCGATAAAGAACACCTTCATGAAGAAGTTGTACAGCGAGACCCAACGATATAGCAGATCCAAGTAGCGGGTGACGAAGATGCCGACATAGAGGGCCTGCGTTTTGAATGATATGCCTGTAGGGTCGTCAGAAGGCACGGCGGGCGTGTCCAGCGGGATTGCGCACCTCGACACGACCGTGTTGTTTTTATTTTGTGCAGCAGAATGAAGATGGATGCCAAATGAGCCAAATCACCTGCAGAGTGTCGTCAGCAGCGCCCAATGTGGCGGCGAGGCGGGGGTGTACCGAACAGCCGGAACAAATTCATGTTGAAAACTTGTGTTCGCAAAATATGGAGGACAACAGGCAGAGGATGATAGAAGAGATCCCGGTCTGTGCGTTGTCAAGGCGGGAAGGGGTTGACGGTGGTGCGCAACGGCGAGCAAACGGTACGGAGGCAAGTCGCGGCGACGTGTTCTGTGAAAATGGATGATGTAATTGTTTGGCATCGGTGCTCGAAAACGCTTCCGAATCCTCACTCAACTCCTGTCTTGAAGTTGATAGCGCATTTGTACGTGCTTCTAATGGACTGGTATGTGTACCAGTACTTATCTAAATCGTCTCAATCAGCATCACACCCTCGCACGCATATTGAGAGGTGCACGCAAGAGAAGAGTGTTCCTCTTGTCAAGTTGTCTGCGATCCAAGGTACTCTGCAAATATGCGGATTCATGGATGATTGAGCTGAAGAACGCGCCGTTATTGTGAAACTTCTAGCAAGAAGAGGAAGGTTGTTCGTCCTGACGTTTCTGATAAATACCTACTTATGAGCCTTTGTGTCCGGATATTATGAAGAGTGCATGTGGCCTGCCTGCCGCCGAGTTGGCGCTTAGCACTGGCAGTGTCTATGATGTGGGAGAGACGATGTGATTCTGAGATGCATGAAACCTATTTTTCTAGCAGTATGGAACCGAATGATTCAACAACAACGACATGGGAATTAGTAAGTACTAAGTATGCAACGCAACCAAGCACACAAATCGGTATCATACCGCGCTTGTATGGAGCAGTATATCACTAACTTACTTACTTTACACTACAGAGATATCTGTCGGATCGAAATGACTCAACGGAGACGCAGGTTGAACGACACTGAAGGTGGAAATGTCTTTCAAAATGCACTCACTGCTAGATCCATCCATGCCATGGTGCTGTCACTTTTCAATGCTTTGCTTCTTGCCTCAGAACGGTCGATAAGGATCAAGTTCAAAGACGAAAAGTAGGGCGGGCGTCGGGAACGATCGCGAACCAGGCCCTTTCTGGCAGACGGCGCATCGGCTTCTCGGCTGCGTCGCTTTTTTCGAAGTTTCAACTTTCGGCCTTTTGACGCCAACTTTGACAAGGACGGATTCTTGGGCGTTGCAATCGACCACGACCATCATCAGGATCCGGAGCATTCGTTCACCCGAACGTCTCGTCTCCCCATGTAAACGCCGCCGATGAACGGCAAGACTCAGGTCAAACCGGGAGTGCAACCGTCTATATTCCGATGCCTCCCAGATATCACATATCAGAAACCGAAGGCATTTACGGTGTTGCAAGATTCGGGGGCCATCTCGTGATTCGCAGGTGCTTTCTTAGCCGTCATCAACGCGCCCTCTTTGAGCCTGTCAACCGTGACGGTGGGAGCGGGTCTTGCGAAGGAGCTAGGTAGCGCGGACACGCGTCCCCACAATTGCCGAGGCGCCCACATTCACTGTACGCCACTTTCTGACTCCCGCAGTAATGACAGCTGAAACTCACAGCAGGTTTGGCGAGGCTCATAGTTGGTCAGCGTCAGCGTGGAGTCTTTTCAAGCTCGAGGTTGACGATTTGTGGGACGCGTCCAAGTCAGCGGTATTCTGTGTCCCTATTTCCGTCTGTGACCGCCTCATACTATGGCGTTCTGCCCTCAAACACGGCGGTAAACATCTGTTCCGGAGAATGAGCACTTGAAGGGACGGCCAGGTGTGTACAACACTCATCTGCTCATTGACTGGTATTTCAACAAAGCTCGCAATGAAGTAGTGGTCTTGGCCTACCATGTAACCCGATTTGAAACTTACAAGCATGACCTTCGAAGTCGCACAACAAGTTCAAGGTATTCTTCAACAGTCAGTGTGTCATTCATGCTGATCAGCACCGGTACTTATTCGGTGTACTGTCTAGCGATGATCTTCTCGGCCTCGGCGGCCAATATGAAGACAGTGGGCGAAGCGCTGTATAACTCGGTTACAAGGGTCTACTTCCTCGCTCAGTCTCTTCCTGGTCTATTGTTCTCGAGCTTGGAGATTGAACCCTCATCCTCAACCTAGTTTGTGGGCCTACACACATGCATCTCCCATACAACCAAAGAGGAAGTACTATCCCTTATCAATAATAGCTCCGACAGCGTTCGCCCGCGACAGTGAGCGCTCAAACCTGTTGATTGTTATAACTCCGGACTCAGGGAGCCCAGGAGCAGTCCCTCCCTCTATACCTCTTCTTCCAGTCTCTCTTGTCCACACTTGTCCCTTCTCTTCCTCCACTTGAACTATGCAGAATCGCCTTCTCTATGTATATGTTCTGTCCTTTTTCCTGTCCACCTGTCACGCTCGACAACCTGCAGAGCTCTTCGACACTTTCCAGACCTTCATAGATGGGTAAGTAATGTCTATGTTCTTACACGAGGCAAATTTAAGCGCCTCCTTTGGACAGCCTGATTGCTCCGGCTGCGATTGCAGCATCTGGCAACAGCTCTCTGTTAACCACAGACTGCGTCGGTCGCATCAACGGTGCCATGAGTATATTTCTTGCCCTCACGCGTCGTTCGCGCGCCGATTATCTCTTGTTTTTTAGCGTTACTGGGACGGGAGAATAACACCGGTGCGTAGCGCAGCTCTCCCAAGTATCTGGCATGTACATGTGCTGACTTGACCTACTTAGACTTCCTCTACGGCATCTCCAGCTCAATTGCTCGAGCGAACACCACCCAGCTCATTGGCTATCCAACCGATGCCGTTGTTGAATCGCTTTCGATACAACTCTCCGTTGTCGCCGCCAGTGTTGTTTTCTCCATCTACTACGACGCCCTCCAGTCCGCCGTTCCCCTCCAGGTCGACATGTGGCTCTCCTTCACCAAGAGTCTACAGATTGCCTCTTACGACATCAACATGCGACGTCTAAACGATGCGCTGGATTATGTCCAGCCTAGCTTGGTTCCACTCATTGCGAAGGAATTGAACAGCACTGGCACGGAGAACACGACGAATGTGATCATGCAGAAGGCGGCTACGGACATCTGTCAGGCGGCCACAAATTACTGCTCTGGGTCGAACGAGCAGTATTCGTCGTAAGTGCCCTTGAAAATCATCCATGTCATCTTGCCCATCGCATTTCGATAAGGTACGACTCGTGCTACGGCCATCTGTCGAGCGTGTTGTTCACGAACGTCCAGATATGTCGGTGAGTCGCAGCAATTTTTGCCTTGCTCCATGAACGACACTGCTTGACAGCTACATGGAGAAAGAGCTTGTCAAGTCCCGCCCAGATATCCATTGTCCCAGTCTGGGGGTCACGGGCGGAGCAATATGCGGTATGGACCTTTCAACGTCGCTGTCAATGATCTCTGACGGTTTCCGCAGAGTCCCAAGACTACGCGAAAACCGTCGCCGCGTACCCTTTCAAGACCAATTTGGTGGCTGCGAATGTTTCCTCACCGGGCCTATCTAGTCTCTCGGAAGAAACCAAGCTGCAGCTCTTCAAGATCAACATGGAACAGTACTACGCGACCACAGTGGGATTTGTGCGTGCATTTCCTAGTCTAGTAGCGTTTAGTGTGGACCTGACTTTGCGTGCAGTATGCGGCTCCGACGATCTACTACTTCCTTCTTCTATACGTCTCCGGCAAGGGTACAGAATTCGTCCTGAAACGATATTCGGAGGTGTTCCGCACGCTTTCATTTGATAACCAACGGAACACTGTCTCTTGTAGGCCTTTTGCGTTGATGTGTCCATGCAGCGCTGAAACATGCGGTAGATGCAATGAACACTTTCTACACAACGGTCGCGTTCGTACTGCAGATGATCTCATCGCCAATGCTGGCGGAGAGATATTCTGTCGGCCGTTTGGCTGAATTACGTGCTGCAGGTACCATCGTTACTTGTCTGTGTGCGTATACGATTTGCGTTTCTTTCGTCCTGTCCGAGTCCCGGCTAACGCCAGCATAGATCTATACGAACTCGCCTATCGTTCACATATGCGCATTCCGCTTCTTATACACCATCTCTGCGTACGTGTTAAGGTGTCTCTGAGAGTCGCCGTTGACTGTAGTCATGTTCTGTAGACCATCTTTGCGATATCCTTCATCGTGATCGCCGCTGGCATCTCTGAGGACCCCGCGACGTTCACAGTAGGATTGATATGGCTCTTCCAAGCCACGACGGAACAATCCGTCTTCATCTCGCTGTTGATGTATCGGTTGAGATACCCCAGGAAAATCGTGCAACCGTTGCTGAAATTTGCCGCCGTACAATCATTGTAGGTCTAGTCGCGCGACCTTGGCCTTCGCAAGTATTGATACAGCCTCCCCATCGTTAGTATTTGCAAGATCGTCTTTGCAATTTACTTGATGATATGGTGGGGTTTGAAGCTGGCTAAACTCCACACTCCGATCGACGTTGGAACGAGTTTTGTGGTGGTCTTCATCACGTCCTTGTTGATGAGTACTCAAGTGTACGCTCTTCCCGCTTGTCTGCATTTCGTATTACTCTCAACCCTTCCTGTCAGATATGGCTCGTGGGCGGTCTGGTCCATTGCCGTCAAGATGGACCGTCGGGGCTCACAGAAAGCAGAGGCCAAGTCAGTGACGGAGTCTTATACCATCGATCCGACCTTCGACTTGGCGCTTCCGCCGCAGGAGGACAATACGGCTCTGCAGAAGCAAGAAATGGAGGCGTTTCTGCCTGGCATAGGACCCTTTTTGCGGTCGGCGTCTTCTTCCAGGCCGGATTTTGTTGATGCGCCGACGGAAACGGTTGGCTTGGTTGCTTCTCGGGAGAACTGGACCCCACGAAGTCTTTCTAGCGAGACAATGAGGTCGTATAATCGTGACGGTCAAAGCCAAGAACGATAATGTATTCTGCATAAGTACTCACAGACATTCGCCCATACACGAACTATGCTATTGACTTAGACCACCTAATGCCAAATATAATGATGCCCTCGGTTGACGAGCATATCTCGGCAGGGAATGTGATAGCCTGTGATAGTCATCCCGCTGAACTCTCACGCACTCCGCATGGGCGACTACAGACTAAGGCCCAGGCGCCTATGTGATCTTCCCTTCGCCACTTCCCTCTCGCTACGTCCTGGCAATGTCCTTAGCGGATCTCCCGCAAGAGCTGATCGACCACATTCTCGATGCCCTCGCAGCCTCTGATCCAGCATCGCTGACGGCCTGCACCCTTGTCTCGCGCCGTTTTCTCTCGACCCCGCGCAAGCACCTGTTCGCCTCAATCCACCTCCACCCAGGGCGCTGCGTCCGCCGTATCAACACGGGCAACCTCTATCCTCCCTTCTTCGCTCTCCTGGAATCATCCGCAGGACCATCCATCACCCCACTCGTCACCACCCTCCGCGTATCCGACCTTGCCGGCTTCACGTCAGGCAGGCGCTACGCCGACGCGACCGCGTTCTTCACGGACATTGCCGCCCGGCTCGTCAACGTCAGGTGCCTGATCGTGGACAGCCAAGACGACAATGGCATGCCTTGGCACTACCTCCCCACCGCGCGTATCGTCGGGCTGAGGCGGCTCGTACTTTGCTCTGCGCTGCGAACTCTAGCGTTTGACCGCATTGGACTGGATTGGAGCTTCTTCAGCGTCATTGCTCAGTGCCCTTCGCTGAAGGAGCTGCGGATGGAGAACACCACCATCGACGAGGGCGTCTACCCTGCACATGTGCTCGCTTCCATTACCACTCCCAAACCGCAGCTCACCACTCTGGTGCTGAGGATGCACGCCATACAATATCGACATGCGCTGCTGTGGGATCAGGCGTCCTTCGGGCAGTTCGTAGGCGGCCTCATAGCAGGCGATTGGGCGGTGGCGGACCATCTCCGATACATAGAGTTCTCCGAGTTTACCTCCTCAGACATGCACCAACAGGCCATGCAGGACCTTCTTGATCATGCCAGCGAGTTGCAGGAATTCGTCTGGCGCAGGCAGCAAAGATGTGAGTGTTTGCTTTCTCCCCTGCGAGGTTTTACACAGACTGACTGGCCAAAGCACAATTGTTCAATATGAGCCATGTACCCAAGATTGAGATAATTGACATCTAAGTGATACACAATGTTGAATTGCAGCGTCAAGCCGTCTTGGGTAGTGGCACCCTTACCGGACCTTTGATCAAAGCAGAATCAAAGTAGCCCAGTGCATTGATCGAGGACCATCACCTGAACAATGGTCGCGTCGCTTTGACCGATACGAACTATATAAGGGCGTGCTGTCGCAAGACTTCCTCATCCACATCTTCACGATGTCTTTGACTGCCAATTCTGGGACTAGTGTCCGTCTTCGTGTACCCTTTCTCTACGAAACTGACCGTGTCTCTCAGCGCCAGACCGCCGGCAGGTACCCCGCTATCTCGTCGAGCCAGGAGCAGTACGACACCGGCCGATATACTGTCGAGAAGCGCAAACTCCGGAAGTCGAAGAAAGACATCCCTCCCTCACCAGAGTCTGAGCCTGAGCCTAGTGTCAAGGTGATTGGGCACCACCTAGCGCCAGTCGAGGATGAGTCTGCGGACGCTGATGTGTCTGGGTTTGACACAGACGAGGAGAGGAAGCCCGGAATGAATGTAGACGGCGAGGCAAGGAAGTGAATGGATACGTACGGAACTGGAAGCTTTCTGGTTCACGTACCGTATGCATCCCTGCTTTGAAGTACAGAATGAATCCTAGTGTGGCGCAAAATGTGACAGGAAAGGAATGATAAGTGGGAACACCCCGAGGCCACCGAATAGTCATTTGATGTACACTGTGACCAACAATTGCTCCTTCCTGTTGGTAGGACCGCCTCGAATTGATCCTTTTGACTTACTGCGTTCAAGTAATTTAGGCAGCGTCATCACAATCTACTCCGTCGGAGACACTATGTAATTCTCCCGAATCAGGCTGACACGGAGCCAATGAGAGATAATTATATCACATCATTCCGACTCCCGACAGATGACTTCCTGCGATTGCTTTTCGTTATAGCCCTATATGGCAATGAACGCCGACAGTCCGTCCCCGGCCTTCGCATTTCGTACCCCGCCGAATTTGCAATTTGTCACACCACGATCAGAGAGGTGGGATATAAAGCTCGGACGCGCGTGCTATGTGTCGCCCTACATCCTCTCACCACTGGCAGCCTGAGTGAGTCATGCTGCCCCCAGCCCCCGTCCTACTAGACGACCTTGGCTTGTCCCTCACCAACTTCGCATCAGCAAGTCACTGTGACTTGAACGCGTTCAACTCGGAGTCAGGGCCCACTAGCTCGGAGCTGTGGGCTAGTAGATCCACGCCCTGCAATAGCGACGACGAAGATTCAGAGCCCCCCGTGCAGATAGGTGTGTACGCACCACCCAGATGCTTTATTCCCTCACTAACTTCTGGTCCTTTGTCACAGATTTCTCGTCCTCGCCCTCTCCCCTCCCAGTGTACTCGCCTCTTAAAGTCAGAGCGCGTAGACGCCGCGAATCCCTGCATCCACATCCCTATCAGCCACCGAGAAAGGGCCGGCCATGATGCATGATGACCACCTCCGTACGGCGTTACCTGCTTCTCGGTGTGGAGGTGTCCACTGATCCAGGCCTCGAGCAGATTCCATCGAGTCAAGTTATGCGTCCGGGCATTCGCTGTACGGTACTCCCGTACCTGCCCCCCCTCTCATCAGCATCTATCTTCAGTGTACTTTCCCGGCCTATTCGTTTCATTAGCTGTAGACTCCATCACGACTTCTCACAACAAATTATTCACATATGTACCGGATATTAATTCTCTTTGTGCCAGATCCTATGCATGCATCACTATTTCTTTGTCTCCAGCCCTGCAGGTGGCGAAGGCAGTCCGGGGACCGCTTCGCCAGACATGCGTTCCAGTCCCCGAATTCCCCACTGATGGTAATCTCGATCGGCATGCTCGAGTAGTCTGAAGACTGCCAGTGAAGCAAAATGACTCTGAGTGAACATCGGCACCGCGAAAATGTCGAGCGCCTAGAATGTTCCGAGCCGTCGGTACTAGTTCATTTAGAATTAGCGCCAGGGCCAGAATGGCGACAAAGAAGATGGACGCGATAAATATCTGAGATCACGGAAACATGAGAGGGCAGTGTGTAGGCAAGGTTCAGTGTGCTGGAGAGATGTCGTATCGCGTTGTTAACGGGAAGAGAGATGGGAGGAAGACAAGACCAGAGGTGTCACAGCGCTACTAAGGAGATGGAGCCTGGAAGGTGCTGACCCGAGACCCGAACGCCGTCTAGATCTGTGACGAGAAGGAAGAGGATATGCCGTTGATGGAAAGGACGCCTTTGACGGCAAAGCCTACATTGAGGCTGCCACGTGTTTGTCTAACTCGTGTTCCACATCGGTGGCAGCAAGTGCCGCATAACATTATGCGTCATAATCCAAGACGAGGCACATAACCTGGTCATCATCACTGACCAAACGCCCCCACGTAGACTGTTTACATACCCTCAACAGTCTGGACGCTGAAAATGTATCGTACCTGTCAGGAAGCCTTGGCAACCACCAACAAAAGCGAACAAACGACCGTACAAAATCCGCATCTAGCCTGATCGCGCGCGATCAGGGCCGAATCCAGAACGCGAACCAGACCGAGACGCGCCAGGTCTTTAAGTACAGCCCGGACGCACTGTCTTTGTTGCCCCAATACCCCCCATTCGAACCTTGTCGTTACCGAGTCCTCCCACTTCACGCTCTACAATGTCATACAAAGACGAAGTCTTTCCACCGCGCGAGGTCTCCGAGAGCCTGCGCGAGAAGATCAGCGAGGCTGGCAAACGTGAGCGCATGAGGCGCTATGGCGACGCCGGTCATCTCCCCACGAACAGCACCACCGCGTTCCACTCCGCCAAGTCAGACCGCGAAAACTGGATGGCGTATTTCGATGCAGAAGAAAGACGCTCGCCGTCCTCGGAAGATGTGTGGCGGCTTGAGCTCGGGGTATCAGCACGACCGACACCAGCGCCACTATCAATGAAGGAGGCAGCTCTGCGACGATACGCGAGTCTCTCCAACGCTCCCTCTTCCTCCACCCTTCCGAGTTCCATGCCAGCAAAGCTATCACGAGCGGGCTCGCTGGGGGTACCGACATCGGCACGGTACCAGCAAACATCGACCATGTACAGTCAGACTTCTGGAAAGTCATCCCTCAGTCGACGCCCCACACTCCCATCATCTCCCGCATCCAGCAAGGGTGTTTCACCCTCACGAAGGGCACCTCCATCCGAAGGGCAGACGTGGGAGCGAGGATATCAGCGCGACATTGCGCAAGAGTCGTCAGAGTGGCAGCCTAATAATGTTGGAATGGCGACCTAATGTCGTCGGAGTGGCGGCGCGTAATTGGTGGTACACTGATACTGTTGGGGTTTCTTGTAATTGTAGTTTCAATCATCACCACTAAACGCGGGAACTTATATCTGTACAAACGTCAGATTGTGTCTTATGACAGTCTTGTCCTGGATTGTACGCACTCCCGCTGGGTTCAAAGTTGGTTTTCCGTAGCGTCATTCTAGCGTGGTAGGCCAAGTCGGAGTCCTGTGGCAGGAAGGTACACAAGGGACATAGCGCAGACTAACGAAGGCGCTGCAAAGCCGCCAACGCAAAGAAGAGCTGACTTCAGATTGGCCGGAGAGAGGGCTTGCATGGCAGAGATGGGCTTGCAAGCTGAAAGGTTATCATTCAGTTTTTGAGGGGTTGCCGTGTTAACTCGCTGAACATACTCGGTGCTAAGGCGCGCGTCAAATGCCAATGTGGCTGTAGGAGGCAGGTCTCAAAGGCCGACATGGAATGATTTTGCCGTCTCTTGTCGGGGTTACTATACATGGATGGTGGCCGTGATCGTGCGTATGTAATACCGCCTCAATCAATCAATATATACACGGCACGGACCCTCCAGGATCTCAGTTCCAGATTTGGATCTGGACACAGCGGCGAGTTCCTCACGTCTACCATGTCTCTCGTCCTTGCTCGACGCCTAAAATCGCGTCAATCGCCCTTCTCAAATGCTACGTCGGCGTACGAGAAAATGAAGCGCGACCGGAGAGACTCTGCAACAGGGCGTCAGCAATATTCTACCCGCTCTTTCCTACTGGAACTTCTCAGTCAAAGAACGCCAGGCCTTCGCTAAGGAGTGCGTCCTCCCACCTGACAAAGAACAAAACCTACCTTGTGGTGCGTAGCCCACTACAATCTCTGTCATCGCTCTCAAATGCCACTGGCAGCCCTACGCCGCATACCCTCCGATGGTCCTTGCCAGGACGCTGAGACCAGGAACCCAAGTCACGCCCACTTCTACTCGAGAAGAGCGTCAGGGCTAGCAGAAGGCATAGAATGCGAGCGAGGTTCGGCATCCCCAAGGTGTCAATGTTTCCAGCCCTCATTCTTCTCCTGTCACCAGGTGCCACCTGAGCTCGGCCCATAACCAGTCATACGCCTTCTTTTCTGCACTCCAATCATAAGCAAGACTCACTACCGAGGCCGATGGGGAATGTCCCCGAATCTGCGCGATTCAGGACGCGAAACGGGATTCTACAGGCCTTCACACGGAGGGCGAGAATCCGGGTGTTGTAACGCGTACGCAGAGTCGAAAAACTCTACAGTTGTGCATCACTTACTAGCGGACAGCATCGGGCGTACAGCGACTCAGAGACTCGAATGCATGAGGTTCCCTCACTTCGGGCCTAGGTGTGTACCGGGATCCAAGAGAATCGCTCAATCGAAGTTCGGTCACCTGTACAGCTCTCAAAACACGAAATCCGATGCACTGTCTTAAAAGAGAAGGACCAGTCGGAAAGCTATATCGATGACATGGAGTCCCTCTACATCATCGCAGCTCTTGTCATCGGTGTCCTTCTTTTTCGTAGTCGGCGACAACGCTCGCTCTTCCCCTTACCTCCGGGACCCAAGGGTCTTCCTTTCGTCGGCAGCCTGTTCACGCGACCGGTCGAAAGACTTGGCGAAACGTATACACAGTGGGGAAGGCAGTATGGGGAGCTGGTGCACTATGACATTCTCGGTCAAGCCATAGTGATTGTCAACTCGGAGAGGGCCGCCACGGAGCTGCTTGAGAAGCGCTCTGCGAATTACTCTGACCGCCCAAGTCAGTCTTCGTATCTTCAATGACACCGAGTCTGACCATACGTCGAATTCAGAGCATCGTATGCTCCTAGATCTCATGAAAGCAGACTGGAACCTCTCAGCCTTACGCTACTCCGATGATTGGCGGTCAGTCTGTTCTGACACACATGATCGAGGTATGGTTCTTACTTCCTAGTCCCTAGGCTTCATCGTAAGGTGTTCCACCGTTACTTCAACCTGAACCAACTAGAGGCGTATCATCCTGTTCAACTCAAAGCATCTATCACGCTCCTCAGGCTGATGCTTGCCTCCCCCGAGAAGTTCTTTAGTCATGTCCGACAGTAAGCTGACCCCTCTTAGTTCTCAAGAGCTGGATCTCTGAAGTCCATCCTAGTCATTCCGGGTCCATCGTTCTACAGATAGCATACGCCTACGACGTACAACCCGAAAACGATCCATACATAAACCTCGTTGACGAGACCGGGAAGAGAATGTTTCGTATGGCGATTCCTGGCGAATATCTTGTGGATTACTGGCCTTGGATGGCGTATATTCCGTGTACGTGTCAACCCCAGTCTCGTTTACATCCATGGCTTACCCAGTCGCTCTAGCATGGTTCCCTTTTGCGACGTTCAAACGGGAGGCGGAAGCGGCTGTCGATGATGTTGCCAAGGTGTCTGAGCATCCTTTCCAAATGGTCCAGGAAGCGATGGTGCGGAATTGACGTTGTCCCTACGACTATCACTGATGAGTAGAGTACAGAAAGCGGGTACGGCCCGGCCCTCACTCGTCAGCGCAAGTTTGAGTGAGATCAAGGAGCAGGTGCCGCAAGCGGGCCAGGGCGAGAAACTGCGGGTCACAAAGAACGTGGCCGCCATAGCTTTCGCTGGTTAGTTGGTCAGCTTTTATACCCTACCAATATTGAGCACGGCTTTCAGCCGGCGCAGACACGGTATTGACATTCCACCGCCGAGTCGCTGTCGTCTGATCTTGAGCTTGTGTAGACAGTCGCCGCGGTTTTGACCGCAATATTGGCCATGGTCACCCATCCAGATATCCTGATGCAGGCTCAGTTCGAGCTGGACAGCGTGGTGGGCAGAAATAGACTGCCGAACCTTCGTGACTACGACAAGCTTCCTCTGATTCGGGGCATCATCTTAGAGGCCCTTCGTTGGCGACCTGTTGTACCCATTGGTACGTAGGCGCGTGTTGACGACGACGACGCTTATTGATGATTTTTATAGACCTCCCTCACGCTAATATAAGTAATGACGTTTATGATGGACACTTCATACCGGCAGGTAGGAAGATATGTCTTTCATCGTAGTGTTGTTCGTTGATGACCCTCACTGAAGGCTCTATCGTGCTCGCGAACATTTGGTGAGCAGTCAATCTCAATGATACATCGGCTCGTCTCCTGACGCGTTTTACAGGGCTATACTCCACGACCCAGATACGTATCGAAACCCGGACGAGTTTAACCCAAGCCGATTCATGGGGCCCGAACCGGAGCCTGACCCAATCATCAGAGGCGCGTTCGGGTTTGGAAGACGGTACTATATTCATCTC
Organism: Strobilurus stephanocystis; assembly: GCA_019915075.1. NCBI lineage: Eukaryota > Fungi > Basidiomycota > Agaricomycetes > Agaricales > Physalacriaceae > Strobilurus > Strobilurus stephanocystis. Next base: position 3,174,135 of record JAHLMI010000004.1, read on the forward strand.
CTGCCATTCTCCGTCAGTGAGGGCTGACATTACCTTAGGATCTGTCCCGGACGCCATCTCGCGATGAACACCCTCTTCATCGGCGTCGCGTCCATCATCTGGGCGTTCAACATAGAGAAGGTGCCTGGCGTCGATGTTGATGACAGTCTGGAGGGGTATATGGATAGCTTGATTTCGTCAGTTCAACGAGTTCAAATCTTTTTAACGATGGCGGTGTTAACTTGTATAATAGGATGCCTTTGCCGTTTAGGTGCAAGATCTCTGCGCGCTTCGGGGAGGTCGACACCGTGGTCGAGTCGGAGGCGCAGAAGTTGGGTATGTCGGAGTAGAGTATCGGCTGCAGCGACATAGTGGGCGTGATTGGGCACAAATGGAGGGACTTTCATCTTTTGCACCAGTGGCGTCTCGTACCGGAGAGCATTCGTCGCCCAAGTGTTTTCTCGTACCGGCGGCGAATGCTCTCAAGTTCCTAAACTTGAGGCAATCTGTGTAACTAATCACGCGTGACAAATCGGTATTGGTCATGGTTGTCGTGTTCTGCCTCCATGCTCCTCCTCAAACTCCTCAGTACTCAGTCCCAGCGTTCGCGTCTTGCCTCTCGCATAAAGAAAGCTCGAAGTTATGAAGAGAGGACACTGCGCAAAAAATTCCCATCTACTCATGATCACATAATACTTGGCGGTGACGGCCGATCACAATAATCTTGTCAATCGTCTATCCCTTCTTACTGTCTCCGTAAGTCTAGTACCCACTATCAACAGCTGTCAGCTCCGTTTCCTCTGTTGGGCTGCATCAGAGCCAACCATTGACAAAGACACGTTCGTCCTCCGCTGAATAGTCTAATCGCGGCCCAGAAAAGAAGCGTGGGTCAACTTGAGCCCACAATGCGCAGGTGATGATTCAGACGTCTACTTACTCACGGGTTCATTCAGCAGAACCCACTCACTAATCCGCTGACCAGCAGCTTGCTTTCACATACGGCTCAAAAATTTGCCGGGGCCCGCAGAAAATTAGAACAGTCGTCATGCTCTAATTTCTTCTCTGGGTCGGGTATTTTCTGATGCGCCTCTTTGCCTTATTCTCCTTGCCTTGGTAAGGACTCTCCACCCCGAAGTTCTTATGTCAACATAATCTTCAAAAAACACTCGTCACGTGAATTGCGCCATTTCCGTACCAAATCAATGCCTCCTTCTCGCGATTTATTCCTCTGTCGTTTTCCGAGAAAGACTGTTGACCTATTTTTTTGGTTTAATTCGTTTCGTGGGCGCGAACGTTTCGTGGCGCTGTGTATCTGTATCCTGCTGAAAAATGGTACAATTGCGCCTGCTAGTCGTCGTGTGCCTGAATTCCTATTCGTAAGTTCGTGACTCTTATGTAACCCTTGCAACTCTCTGGTCTTCTTTGGTGGCCATGGCTCTTTTCGATGGCACAGACCCTCGGCAAAGTCTCCGACGCATCGATGCAGCCTCCCTCATCACCCTCTTCTCAGACATTAACCTCCAGATACCTGCGGGAACCCCTGTGGACGAGATTTTACTCTTGACCCCAATTCTCCCGTATCCCATCCAATTGCACCTGCGCATGCAGGTCCTGAAATCCAGTGGCGATATATTATTTCATGATGGTATCAGCGCACACTTCGAGTTTTGCAATATCTCCGAAGCTTTTCTTTTGCATGTGTTTCAGTGTACTACAACCAGTGCGTTTGAATCACTGCCTCTCCACTGACACTGACTTTTGTCAGTTACATACCTTCCTCCTCTGAATGTGCGCACGGACTATTACGCTTTCATGGCTCTACTACCCGTCAATGTCATTGGTCCTTTCCGTGAATTCGCGCGGGTTCGCCTCCTCAATTCGCCTCACCCCCTCCTGTGCAATCTAGAAGACGCATCGACATATATTACAACATTTGGTGTCCCTATGTTCAAACGACTCCTCCGCAACATCCTTCCCATTCCTCCCAACCTGCATCGCACGTATCTCGACCTTGTCCGCTTCGCATGCTTGCTCGACGAACGTCAACTCGTTGCGCTGGAAACTTCTCGACCCGTTGATGACACGCACGAGTATCGTAAACGGCGCCGCCTGGATGATGACTCCCTAGGAAATCAAGTCTTTCTGCCAGTGCCGGACACGGCGACCGTCCTTAATTGCCAGACCGCTTTCGTTGATGCTGTCAGTCACACCTCCCTGAGTCGCAAGTCTTGTGTTGTTTGTGCCCAGGAGTTTTTTGCCACAGATATGCACGCCACTTCCCCATCACAGATACCTAACATCGATCTCTTGAAACCGGTCCGAACTCATCCAGACCACAACCTCTTCGCCGGGAAATACCTTTTACACGGTGTTCCTTCTTCCTCGGGCTGTGTCTTCATTTGCCACAATTGTGACCGACTCTTGAAACGCCAGAAGCTTCCCCCTCTGGCATTAGCCAACGACATGTGGATCGGGGACGTGCCTGACGTCCTTTCCATTCTTACTCTGGCGGAGAGGGTGCTCATTGCGCGATTCCTTCCGGTCGCGTATATCATCAAGCTGTACCCCAAGTTCCCTGGATCGCACAAACTTCCCGACGGGCACGTCATGAAGGGTCTGAAGGGAAACATCTCCAGCTACCCTCTTCCTACGTCCGCCGTTGCTTCCTTCATCGACGGGACTGATCCACATCTAATGCCATCACCAGCAAGCATCTTGTCTGCGGTGATTTCGGTCACGGTCGTCAAACCGGACAAGAAGATACAATATCCTTATCCCTCCTCGCTGTCTGTTTCACGCCAGAGGGTTTTTCAAGCCTTGACATGGCTGAAAGCAAACAATCCCTTATACAAAGATATCATCATATCTCCCTCCCGCTTTGCCACCCTCCCCGCAACCGACGACATTCCCCCTGAAATTGCTGAAGGTGTTCGAGAATCCGTCGATATTTCGGCACTGTATCGCGAACATGACACGTATGTCCCACAAGACTTCCCAGATGATATGTGTCAGTTCGTCAGCTCCAAATTGAATTAGTCTGACTTTATGCCTTCAGCGGACAATGTCGAAGAAGACGACGATTTGACCTATGGTCACATGCCAGCAGCTATTGAACTGCAGCGCATAGACTCCAGTGACTCTCCAGACGCGCCCTCTGCCTTTACTCGTTTGGCCCAAGAGCCCATACCCTTACTGTCTTATGGACTCGTCGACGTAGATGGGAACATGATACCGGAGGACGATCTGAGACAACATGCCATGGCCAATTCATCTGAACCTCCGGTCAAGTACCGCGATGACATTCTTGGCATCCGTCGCTCCTCTGCTTTCGTGAACGAGTACGCACGTGTTGACTTGAACGGCCAACGGACCGATGGTGGACCAGGCAACCCTAATCACTTGCTGGGATCGTTTCCGTGGCTATTCCCGTATGGACTGGGTGGCTTTGAGACAGCTCGACGTGTGGATGTCCCATACGAGACACATGCTCAATGGGCTCTTCGTTATGCCGACCGCAGGTTTCGTCGGGATGTACACTTTGTTTTTCAGGTTTTCGGTGTCATACAAAAGCGAAAGATTTGCCGGCAAGCTGCTCTCAAAGTCAAGAGTTCTTTCTTTCGGGAACATGCAGCCACGCTGGCTTCCTTAACTCCTGCGGATTTGCGAGACGCTGAAGGAGAGGAGAATCGTCACGTCGCCTTTTCTAACCCCAAGGTCCAAACTCTACGCAACCAGCTCACTTCCATCCGGTCTCACGTCGAAGCTACAGACGAATCGCGACGTACCATTCGTTCCAGAATCTGGAGTACCAACGTTGTGTTCAATACACCTTCTCTTTGGCTCACAATCAATCCGGACGATCATCATGATCCAATCACCCAGCTCTTTGCTGGTGCAGATATCCACCTCGACCGCTTTCCCGAGGGTCCAGACGTCAGTGCACGCATAGCAAATACAGTCGCAGATCCTTTTGCTTCAGCCACCTTTTTTCATACCGTTATCCGTGCCGTCTTGGTTCATCTTTTCGGTGTCAAGATCAATGAGAGGTCCCGGATCACACGTTCGCCTGGTATGTGCACTCCTCCTTTGCTAGAACAATGCTCATGTCATGAAGGTATCTTTGGGACTGTCAATGCCTACGTCGGCACTGTGGAAGCCCAGGGGCGTGGGACGCTACATTTACACATTCTGCTCTGGTTAGAGGGCTCGCTATCTCCAGAAGAGCTTGCTAGTGCCCTCCGTTCCCCTGTATTCCGAGCATCGGTCAAAGCCTTTATTGACGCCACCATCAGTGCTGATATTGCCGGGCTAGATGCCAAGCAGATCCTGGCACTCCCAAAAATCACCTATCCGTCACACTCTCGCCCCATGGACCCTCGTCATCCGGCTTATGACGAATTTCTTACGAGCACGGGTCGAAATTTGGCTCGAACTGTACAGGTTCACCAATGTCTACCCTCGACTTGTCTCATTTTTGTGGGCGGACGGCAGGTGTGCAAACGACGACTTCCTTTTGGCGTTTCGGAAGAAGCTTGCGTCGAACAGGATGGTTCATGGCTTCCGCGGCGGTTGTATGCCTATGTCAACAACTTCAATCACACTCTATTGCGAATGTTACGTTGTAACCACGATATCAAACTCATTCTCCAGTCCCCTGACGCCGCAAACATTATCTGGTACATCACCATCTACGCTACCAAAAAACAATCGAAGTCTTCGAACGCATCGGCATTACTAGGTGCAACGCTGAAATTTCACAAGCGGCGGAGCACTTTCTCGGATGATCTCTTTACCTCTCAGAAGCAGTTACTGCAGAGATGTTGTAACGCCCTGGGCTCGATGCAGGAATTTAGCTCTCAAGAGGTTATTTCGTACATCATGGGATATGGAGATCGATATTTTTCGCACTCGTATATCCCCATATATGTGAACGGTATCATCTCTTTGGTCAAGAAGGCCTTCCCTTCATTGCAGAGAAAAGAATCTGTGACCCTTTCAGCAGATCACGATGAGGTATGGTCCAGTCTTTCGATCGACGAGCTCCTCTAATCACTTTTCAGACAATTCGTCTGAATTTTGTCAACAACAAACTGGCACGCAGCGATCAATTGCAAGAGTACATGGACCGTGGACCGGCTCTGTTCCCCATGTCCTTATTTGCCTTCCTCCTGGACACGTACGATGCAGAGAAGCCAAAGAGTCTCGAACATACCATTGCTGTTAGGACGGACTACGCACCAAATACTGGTCGTGATTCGAACTGTCGTGTTACGCGGCTCCCAGGACATGAGATGCTGCCTGATTTCATAGGGTCGTGGTTTCCCAGACACGATCGTATGGAAAGCCAGGAACTACATGATGCGACCATGCTCTGTCTCTTCAAACCTTGGGTTCTTCTTTCCGACGTGATAGCTGGCTTTTCATCGTTTCATGCTTCTCTGGCACTGCTCGTCGCCGAAAACCCCTCCATATCTCTGCACATCTCCAATATCGACTTCTATCATACGTGTTCCGACGCTGCGAAAAAGGAGAAAAAAACATTCACACCCATCGAGGACATACCAGACGCCATTCGACCTGTCGCCACAGCTGATCATCGTGCTACATTGGATGAGAACTCTATCACTGATGTAGAGATTGAGTACATGCGACTCACTCGTAACCCCATTGGCGAGAGAAAATTTGCCGACAATACCCTTGCCCACGCTCGTCGTCTAGGACTTTTCCCTTCCCAAGCGCCTCCTATGTCTTTATCTTCACTGTCCCCACTAGTTCCTCGAGCCTCCATCGAAGATGTTGCTTCATATACAGCGATGTATAAGAAATTAGAGGGCTTGGTGCAGTCAAACGAGCTTCCCTTGGACAATATGCCATCGATGGACACTGGCAGTATCAACGATATCACAACCCAACCACCCACCATTGACCTATGCAGTGATGCCTCGCGTGCAACTCCTTCTCGCCTGCTGCGTGACATGTTGCACGTGAAACAAAGAGCTGTTCATGACGTCGTCGAACAGCACTTAGTCGCCTCACAGTCTGGAGGTTTGACAGAGCAGCTTAAGCTTCTTGTACTCGGTGCAGGGGGAACGGGGAAGACAGTCCTCATCAAAGCTATCCTAGAAACCTTTGATCATCACAACGCAGCCAGCTGCATTCAAACGACAGCTACCAGTGGCGTTGCTGCCAGTCTTACACGAGGAGTCACTATACATTCGTGGGCGGGTCTGCCTATCTCCAACTCCGATATTCCTGGTCTCGAAAGCATGTCTGAGGCCAGTAAAAAGAAACGGACATCGAACATTTTACCCATCCAGTACCTCATCATCGACGAAATTTCTATGCTCAAAAAGAGTGATCTGGCCAAACTGTCCGACATCATGGCGAAGGTCAAATCCAATCACGGCTGCCCACACTCCGATGAGGCTTTTGGTGGCGTGAATGTCATCCTTCTCGGTGATTTCCACCAATTCCCTCCTGTCTCGGCAGAGAAGAGTAGTCTATATCTGGAGAAGAGCTCTAACGACTGGAGTGTCAGAGGGTTCAACCTCTACCGTTCGTTTGAGGACGTGGTCATTTTTGATAAACAGCTCCGTGTGCAAGATGAGGAGTGGATGCGCATGCTCACAAACCTTCGCTCAGGCGCTTGCGATGCAGCAGACATCAGCTTGATCAAAAGTCGCATCATTGAACCATTGGACAGACTCTCTACGGATGTCGACAATTCGGTTTGGAGAGATGCCGTTCTGGTCACGTCCCGCAACGTTGCTCGTCAGGAATGGAATGCTGCGGCTCTTCGTGCTCATGCTCGGCGTACAAACCAACCAATATACCGTGTAAGCTCCTTAATGTCTTTCCGCATACATCATGTTTATCGTTGACAGACACCCGCCGAAGACACTAAAGGACGACAGAACTCTGAGCTAAGCAGAAAAGAACAGCTCCTGGTAGCATCGCTTCCAGAAAAAGACACCAAGAGACTGCAGGATGTATTGGAACTGTGCATCGGGATGAAAGCCATGGTGACTTTGAATATCTCCACGAAGTCTGACCTTGCCAATGGGACTCGAGGAACGGTAGAGGATATTGTTCTAGATCCCCGTGAACCTCATCACACACCTGATGCCGACGGCATTGTGCATCTGAAATACCCTCCTGCATTGGTCGTTTTCAAACCAGTCACATCCAACCAGCTCCCATGCTTTCCTGGTATACCGGATGGCATGCTGCCCATCATTCCAACCGTTCAATCTTTTCGCGTGACAAAGGCCAGTCACACGCCGTTTACTGTCTACCGACGCCAGTTTTCGCTTATAGCAGCATATGCCTTTACGCATCACAAAAGCCAAGGACAGACATTGGAATACATCATCATCGACCTGGCTTCACCACCGACAGGTCACATTACATGCTTCAATGCGTATGTTGCTCTTTCGCGAAGTCGAGGACGTTCGACTATTCAAATGCTACGGGATTTCGATTATTCTGTGTTGACCACTCCGCCGGGATCTGAGCTAGCAGACGAGGACAGGAGGTTAGTGATTTGCGAAAAACACACAATCGTGAAGTACGCCACCATCTGTAAAGCTATTGTCTAATGTAACCACTCTTGCCTGCGATCTTCCGAATGCTGCAATAGTTCCCAGTATCTTGTGGCCTCTTTCACATCTTTCGAACGCAGAGCAATTCCAATTCCGTGTGAGTACTTCCTGCGGTCGTGGACCGTCTGTCTTTTGGGTGCAACCGTACCGTGTAGATGTCCAGCAAAGAAAGGCCTTAAAAAATTTAGAACAAGTACTGCGAGCAGAGTCCTCACTCACCATAGCATGTTGGAACGCGTCTGCACAATAACGCCATACTCCGAGTAGGCAAAGTTCCATTCGCCATCTGGGGAGATTTTGTCGAGTTGAACTGCCACTGACCAAGTGTCGTCCTGGTCCCGATGTTGAGGAACTATATAGTCCCATGCAAAGTAGGCAGTTACTCCATACTTGCCTAGTGGAAAGGTATGCGCTGCGTATTGGCTTTTTCTAAACGCATGAAAAATTTGAGGTGCTGTGCGCCTCAGGCCCTGCATGACTATGTCAACACACTGCAAAAACACATTAGTGTACATATTTATGTCACTAGCATGACTGACGTACTCGTCCAACTCCAAAATTTCGCTCGATAGCAGCACTCGCCTCCACGGGGTCATCGGGTAACAAGGTACCTGGGTGAGCAGTATAGCAATCCCCGGGTCGCCCTCCTTGTGATACACGATAACCCATTGCGTTGATTCGTCCACTGTCCACCTTTTGCATTGAAGAACGGCGTTTAATGTTTCCGTTGTCTGCCATTTTCCCATGTACCTGTAGCATGTCTTTCATCGCCGATTCAGAGAATGGATTGTACTCGATTGCACCAATGAACGCCCCGGTAGCGGATTCAATGAGGTGTGTTACGTCTCGACCGCAGATACGCATAACTTCCGGACGAGTGCGAACATATGTCATTGGGGACATGTCGCGTACATCGACGGTCTGTAGTGTTTGTGAAGACTGGAAATGTCCTCAGTCTACTACATCATAAAGGTGCAGGTAGAGAACTTACACCGTGGATATGGGGAGCTTGACTCTCGTCAAAATTGATGAGTAGCTTGTCTTTCAAGCTTGTAACATCCTGCTTGTGCACTCGAATTACTCGAATACAACGTTGCGCGTCATCAGAGGGCAGATCTGCACATCGGCCACAGTCGTTACTTGTGCGTCCCCGAAGGGCGTCCTTGTTGAGATCGTGATTTTGTTGTGTGAGTCTGAGAATATGGAGCAGCATGGGGTTCTGTGTCATGGCAGTAAGACTGGGTTCTCTGCATGACAATCGGCGAATCAGTTCGTGGCATTTGCGTAGCGTTTCATCCGACAAAAACGCCTATGAAATGCGATTAATACTCGGGACTTCTCTGGCACCTGTTTGCTCACATCCAATCCTATGGCTGAGCATGCTGGTGTCACATACTCCTGCCACGCGCGCCCAAAGTTAACGGCGTTTGAGAAGCAGAAGCATGTCTCTGGAGCGCTGATGAACGGCACGTAGCGGCCAATTGCAGCTAGCACTTTCTCGACAGGCGGGAAGTCCTGTACGAAGAATGAAACGACTAAGTGCAACGAGACGGTCGAAACTTACCTCAGTAAATAGGCGCGGATTGGGTGCCGTCAGACGCGGAATGTAGCGAGGTGGGGCCCAATTTTGTAGACACTCTGCCAGAGTAAAGTTCCAACGATGAAGTGCGAAGGAGCGAATGAGATTGGCAAAAAATTGGAGCTCGTAATGAACATCCGTGATGCAAACGATCAGCCGTCCGAGTCCCGTAATCTATTGTGCATTGGAATATGCACACTATACACTGAGAAGGAACGTGCACACCTTTAAATCATCGTACCACCCTGCCAGGTGCTGCACGGCCCGACAGACCCTCATCTCTCGCAGAACGGCAACTGCTGTAGGCATGTTGGAGCCACGGGTCTATTTGCAAATGGTGAGAATAGACGGTGGTATGCGCGCAGATGGACACTCACAATAAAGAAGTATTCTGCTAGAACATTGTGCCAATGCTTCATCAACCTCTGCCTGTTCTCCCTGGGGTGGAGATGCTGTTGTCTCCATTGGCGCGCATTACGGGCAGTCAGTGCTGAAGGCCAGTCAGAATCTTGTGCGTCGGATGGCATGTCTTCACTAGACTTGTCGCAGTCCGGGTCGTCGGCCGCTGGAATTGGCGTGATGAAAAGGCCGCTGCCTTCATCGTGATCCGACGGTTGGAAGTCACGTCTCAAATCCTGTAAGACTCGGGTGCGCAGGCGCCGTCGCGTAGAGGAGACGCCACTGGGGTATACGTAGGATGTAGCGCCTGCTTATATGTAAATGTTGCTTTGAATATAAAAACGGCTATGCGCACCTTGACGATATATTCTCATCGACCGCCGCACACCGTTTGAGTTTCTGAAGCTCGCCTAGTGCATTCTTGAGTGGTGCGGTATGAAGGTACGCGAATTCTTACCTGCGTGTCCATGCCAGTCTCTGCTCCGAGAAAAATGTAAAAGAAATTTGAAGAGGACGCCCCCGAAACGTCTGGATCGCCTTGCGACGGACAGCACGTAGTCGTGGTTTGTGGAACAGAGTCAACAGGGCGCGCAAGGACTGCATGTGATCGGGCCGTTCGTCCGAACGAACATTCAACCGCGTCTCTAAATTCTAATTCTCCTCACGACGACCGCTGACCGTCCGGTCTGTGCTCGACGGCTGCCGCACGACAAGGACGCCGACGATGCGCCCAGTGCGCTGATGTGTTGGAGTAGGGCGCCTGTGTATGGGGCGATCCCCCAGCGGAGCATGCGCGGGCACACCGTCAGCCTGCTCGACAACATCGCCTGGGTCTTTGGCGGCTGCGACGACGAGGACACGGCGCGGGGCATCTACTGCTTTGACATCGGTGCGCAATTCTCCATCCTTTTCTCCCCATATTCACGCCTACGCGGCAGAAACGATGCAGTGGTCCCATCCAGAGACGGTCGGCGACGCCCCACCGCCGTCGCGCGCACACACCGCCATCCTCGTCAACAAGAAGCTCGTTGTGTACGGTGGCGGGAAGCGGCACTTACTACGACTCGGTGTACGTCTTTGAGACCACGACCCGCCGCTGGTCGCGTCCCAAGATATCGGGCGATCCCCCGCCGCAGCGACGCGCACACACAGCCATACTGTACAACAAGAAGATCTGGGTGTTCCAGGCTGCCCTTCCCCTCCTCGCCGCTGCCGCCAGCCCCGCCAATCTCTCCTTCACCGACTGCTTCGACGCCTCTGCGAACGTCTCCCGCAAAATCAACGTCTCTAATGTATACGCACAGGTGTTACACAGCGAGCAAGTCGACTCGTACCTCGACCTTGTTCTCATCGCCGACTCGCCGCTGGAAATCATCGCCCGCGCAGATCAGAGTCCCAATCTTGGTGTGTGGTCCGCTCTGTAAAAAAGCACTGCGGCCTAACGTTCGCCGCTCAAGCTACGCTGTTCACATCAACCTCCATTCTGACTCTCAGCGCGTGGTCCAACAGCTCGTATCTCCGCGACCAGATCCGCCCCAGAGGCGCCCTTTGCTGGTTTCTTGGCCTTGCTCACATCCCGATGCCGGCGGATGATTGTCCATGCCACGATGATGCGGTGGAGTCTGGTGCCGTGGCGCTGGGCGCGTTCATAGGACGTTGGGCGTTAATCTCAAGAATGGAATGGCCATGGATCGCCGAGCGCTCTCTGCAGGTTGGCGCAAGGGCGCTCTCTGCAGGTTGGCGCAAGGTTGGCGCGTCACTTGCTTCCAACATGACAAATTCAAGGTCCTCAGTGGGTTGGATGGGACGCTGAAAATGTGGAACATTCGCGATGGCACCGTTATCCGAGATCTTCTTACAGGAATCACCGGTGTCTGGCAGGTCGTCTTCGAGAGCAGGTGGTGCGCTGCCGCCAACAACCGTAACGACACCACAGTCCTCGATGTTTGGGACTTTGGTCGTGAAAACGATGACGACTGGGTGGGCGAGCCGCCCAATTGGCAATACGACGAAGACGCGACCGACGATGAAGAGGACGACGGCGTTGGTCAGTTTCGGTTGGCGGATGGCGTGCCAGCATTAGATGTGGATCTTGAGCAGGCGGAAATCGATGCTATGGACCAGGACCTCGTACCCTCGGAAACAAAATCTCAAACAGAGATTGATGAAGAGGGACTATTACCTTTATTACCTTCTGGTGCGAATGGCGACGACGCGGAGCCTGTTATGGTTCAGTCAAAGGAAGAGGAGGAAGGCGTCGGTGCTTCACAGTGGGCACCGAATGGCATGCAATCTCGCACACGATTATCGACGGCGGCACGCAGGGTCGCGTCTACCTCTACGAACTAACCCGGAGAAGGCTATAGCAGACCGCGGGCACGAAATAACGGAATACGGCGACGGTGGGACACTGTATTATTCTTTCCTCTATTCCTCATTTGTTGTGCTACTCGATATATATCTGGTACTGTGTCCATCCATTCCTTTACTGTAATCCTTTCACATACACACTCCTAGTACATACTCACTTTCACTTCTCTGTGAAAACCAATCTCTCTATGCCGCCTCGAAAACGGCGATGTTCGTATTCTGCTGGAAATTCACAACGTCCTTGTCATTTATCTCCGCCACGAACCACTTGACCATTGACGTTGCGCCTAAGTTGAATGAGAGGTCGCACACTCATGAATCTGTCAGTGTCGAACCTGATAGCTTGGACCTGTTCAGAAGTGCCGGACACAGTAGAGCTCGGGAGTTGTTGGTCTATATACTGAACCGCACCTTTCTGCCTTCTGCGGCACTATATCCACCGAGTTCTGACAGCTTATAGTTAAAGAATGCCATGTCTGAGTAACCTCGATAACCGAACTCGGACTATACTTAGCTAGAATTGTATGGACCGGGTAAACATGCCAATGTCGAAAGCGCGAAGAAAGATTGTATGATCTCATTGAGCCAGAAAGTCTTTCGCGTGACCTGCTACAGTGAAATGGTACCGCACATTCGATATTTCATCGCGTCATGAGAAGCTACACCTTGGGCATATTATCGCCACACTTTTCTTCGGAGTTCCACCAAATATCCTCATAGCCACGGATGCCAAGATATATACCGTCGATCTTTATGTGAGTGAGGCGCACAAGAAAGAACTGTCTAGTTAATTCGCTGCGAACGTTGTGCATGTTCCGCGCCCGGAGGAACATTCTACTCTCTAGGTTGGGTACATGACTGTATGATCTGAACGTTCAGCGTGCACGGACCACCGGTCATCGGTCCGATCGTTCGCTCACTCGATCGAACCGAAACTCTCCCTTTTACCACGACAGCAGCTCTTCAACGAGCAGCCATCCAGGCTCCTGTTCCCTCCTGCACCCTCCCTGGACCTGGCGCCATGGAATACCGATTGAACTGGGACCCGCCGCCGTCTCCACGCCGCCCAAATGGCGTGGGTGTCGCGGAATCTCCAGCTCGCGCGTAAGCCGGCTGCGACGCCGCTGCCTATCGCGTAAGCCCTCAGTACGAGGCATCTACTCTTATGGACGGCGTTGACGACGTTGGACATTTGGAGGAGGGGATATAGCGCCGCGGATGCGACTGCCCGGGCGCGCTGGTTGGAATGGCAGGCAGACTGCCTGCGGGGTCTCTCGATTTGGTATGTTCTCCCTGCTGTTGTAGTGCTCCTGCCTGCGCGACGGCGACGACTTTGGGCCCACGCCGAGAGCATGGTTCCCGTCACGACGACGACCGAGAACCGTCGGCGGACCGATCGCACCACAATGGCTGGCCACCACCCCTTCCATCGACTATCCCTCACATCGACGCGGGCATCGCTTCCACACGGTCGCGTTGCTGCTCGATGGGAGGGACGCCATCATGCTGGGCCAGGTACGGACTGCACAGTTGTGCAGTCCGACGCCACCCCGCCTGAATACGGCCCTGGTCTTCCCCGTCCATGCACTTATCACACCGGCGCCTCTGAACGGGTCTCGCGCAAGTTGTCCGGGCGATCACATAGGGCGACGTTTTTCGTTGTGCCCATCGTAGTCGTGCAGCTGGAAGGACGGGCGCGAGGTCATTGACCTGACTGGGAAACGGCGCATGCGGGCAAAAAGGTACGTTCATTTTCCGAGTATGGGATTAGACGGTCTGATGCATCGTACTTCAGATTGAACCGTGTTGTTGTTGACTTGACAGTAAACAATGCTGTACAGAATCCGTCGGCGTCGCAGACGCGAGAGGTGATCGACCTCACCGGACTGTAACGTGTTCTGCCACACCACGCCATCGTTTTTGTCAAATTGTCCTATTGTTGATTTTAGTGATAGTTTCGCATAGTCATCGAGCTCAACCAAAATGGATTGTTTGCATGCATATTCATTCAGTTCGGCCGTGTCTCGTCGCCCTCATTCATCGTTATTGCTTGCCCGTCTGCGCGATTGTACTTACTGTAACACCGTGTAGGTCAAAATGTATTCATGGCTGCAAAGAAATCTAATGTACAAAACGGTTTTTTGTGGTGCGTGATATTGTAGATCTCTCGGAACGTACACAGGACATGCGTCTGTCGGCATGCGATGAGAGGCATGCGGCGATGATGGCGTCAATGGGCTTCCCGCGCAGGATGCGCTCCTGCCCCGCACGCTTGAAGAGCTGCTTTGCGATGTCGCTGATAGTTTTAGGGAGGGAGAACTGGTCGCACCGGCTCGAGATGTCGCGGGAGACGTCCATAAGATTGCGCTCCTGGTGGGAGTCCTGTCCGCGAGACTGAGCGCGTTGGAATTCCCTCGATAGTCCATTGCCGCCATCTCTGATACTGAACACGGTATCCAGTTGCTCCATGCCCTCCATGGGTCGCTTGCTGCTCCGACACGCGAGGGGTCGTCGCCTTCGTCGTTTGCAAAGTCTATGAGACCCATCCTCAGAGCGACGCGTTGGGGTGAAGAGAGGAACACATACACGTCATTCACTCCGTGGTCGCGCAAACGCCGGTGCACCTGCTGGCGCTACTTTCCGACAGCGATGAGCACAAGCCATCGTGTATGTAAACTTAACGTTGCCAACATGCTAAGAAGAGGTAAGAAAAAAAGGAGGACATGAAGTGCAATGCACCTTGTCCCGCGGTCTTGTGCGAGCGGGTGCGGTTATGTCAACGTGAGCACCGTTACTTGGCGCGCCAATCCCGAGTGCGCATGCAGCGTCGGTGTAGCCGTCGTATAAAAAACGTCCCGTCGGACGTGATAATGGGTGGATGGGGTGTTGATGGCGTGTGAGGGCGCAAGGGTGGTGGTACGAGTGCAGGTGACACTGAATTTCTGATCGATCGAAGCCTTGTTGCTTTCTACGCTCACGATGCCCACCCCACTTGATGCCCTACACGACCGCGTAGACGAAGTCGTCGAATTATCGGAGATGATACGGCTACACACCATGGAGCTCATGGACGACAAGCGGTTCGCCCAGAACGGAACAGGCGGTACACGCTTCACGGATCCTGACGCGGAGAAACCAATGGCTCATACGCCGGTGTTGGCTATCCTTGGGCGCGGAGCCTTGCGGGTGCGTGGATTTCTGGGGTTTCACTTGACTTGTGATCCATGTGAAGGAACAGACGTTCAGCTCGTCTCCCTATGTCCTTGCCATGCCCGCCCTTCGCAAATTCGACAAGCGCTTGATGTACTCGTCGCTCAATATTCATGTGCTCGACATTTGGATGGAACCTGCTGCTGACAGCCTGGACACGAGAACTCGCCTGCAATCATACTTCCAATCAGGTTTGTGCGCCTTGACAGATCTCACATTCCGTTATGAACGAGACGAGACACTTCGAACGATTGAGGACCTCATGCATGTATTGCATCACGCACCTGGTCTGATCCATTTCAGAATTCAAGCAGACGATCTCACTGTAAGCAATGGATTTTGACTCCTTCAACGTTACACTAATCGGCATCAGGAGGCCTCTGGGTCTTTCTTTCGGTCGATGCGATTCAAGCGCGCCTTGCGTGTCCTTCCCCCGATACAAGAATTGTCTTTGTCTTACAACGGCCCCATCTGCTGGCCTAGTTTTGCTGCCATGGGCCATTTCTGGAACTTTTATGACAGAACAAACAATGACTTGGATGCGGACAGGAATACAGTTGACCAAGGGCCCCGGAGGACCACCACTGGCAAGAAGGAGGACCGTTCTGTTCGCAAGAAGATCGAAGCTGTTTTCATGTCTTTCTCCAAGGAAGAGGAGGGAAGCGATGACAGTGATAGCGATGGAGAGGAAGGATTTGAGAGTGTCGAATATGACGAGGACCATTCCTATCCTCGCTCGAGCAAGGGATGGGTCCAGATGGAACGTGCCTATGCCGCTTGGGCCGCACCTGCGTCAGTGCACCTTGTGCATCTTCGGCATGCCTGGGAGCAGGAGGGCTATGTCCCGGCGGACTCTATGGATATGAATGGCACGGACAGGGATGTGACTTTGGCCCGCACAGCGAAGCCTTATGTGTGGATGAAGGGTGGCTCCGACGGAGGTCGGAATCGAGCGCCGTTTGCTCATCGCGACCATTATAGTGAGGCGTTTGGCCTCCCTCATGGGTCCAATGTTATGTGCTATGATTCGATCTAGATACACCTTCAAATTTTGTGCTTCTCTTGGAACCGGTGTACAGATGCTATAAAAAGATAACTTGGAAATCTACTTGACCTTAACTTATCCTACAAGTTTACAATGCATTCTCGAGCTCCAGCCTAGGTGACCCTGAACTTGTCAGGTGTTACCGTGCGACTGGGCTATCGTGACGTGTTGTCTTTTGCACCCATCCTGGGTCTCGACTATGGGTTGTCCGTCGCAAGGCGATACAGCACAAATCGGGACCCCAATTCCTGGTTCTTTCATGGACTTGAGCAATTGCATGCAAAGCATCATGCGCGTTAAATCGAAGGTTGGATGGCAGCTTGACGATCAGAAAACACAACTCATGGTGCGTTGCATGAAGATTGACTTGCCCCCGACACTACTCACGCTCTCCGTTCATTGCATAGGTGGAGCCACCGATTCGTGCCCTTGGAACAACGGGGACAACGTATCAATGGTCATTGTACCAAAATTGTATTCAAAGCAGCGTCTCTGACAGACCGAGATGCGTGAAGCCTGCCTTGTGAATGTCCATATAGAGCATTGCACCTCGACCATCCAGCAATCTATATCTTCCATCCGTTTCGTCACAGGCGTGTATGTGGCCAAATGTGTCTTGTATGTATCTTATGACTCGTGAGTACGGCCTTTGTCGAGCAATGCAACGCTTACCTTTGCACAGCAGCTTTGACATCGCTCAGTTCCTCTGGCCTAGCGACTTGTGCATGGCCAGCTTCGTCCTCCTTTACTGCCACTATGGTTCCATACCAGTACCAGCCGTATGGCAGATACGCTGATGCCCAACTATTCTTTTGATTTGGGTGCTCCTCTGTATGGTAGATGCCCTGGTGTCGGCAATGGTGGATGCGGATGAAACTACTGTGACCGTAGAGTGCATGGACGCCACTGTGACCTTTTCCAGGTGAGTAAAAGTCGCGGACAAGTTTGCCTGTGGTCAGTCGGTCCTGCCATACTGGCCCTACGATCTCGTACACCATGTCGCTGCTAAGTGGTGTGCAGATGAAGTAGCCTGCGCTTTTTAGTAATGCTTAAGCATGGTGACAATACACGAACTCATTCCAGTGAGCAGTTTGCCTTGGCTCATGGTTTGGGGGTAGTGTATCAGGAGGTTGGCCACGATCGTCTTTCAAACCCTTACCACCATGTTGGATGAAATTGAACGGTCGGCTTCAACAACTTTCACATGACAACGGTGCTGACATCCATATTAGACGAACTATCAACACTGAGCCGGATCGAGGATGGCATGTGGACCTTGTTGTCTCGACTGATGCCGTGAGTGGCGTGTTTGTCCCTTCGGTTGTCCTGAAGATGTCTTGCAGTATTCACGCAGAGGGTTTATCTACTCTGTTGATGCCATTCGGTTCGAACGTGCTCATCCAGAATCTCCAACATGGATCCGTATCTCTTGCGATTACACCACGGACGGTGCTACACGGATGAACTTTACCGAGGAGAGGTTTTGTCCCGTGAGGACTGTCTCCTTTAATTTGCGCCGCTTTTCCGAAGGCCCGGAAGTCCGTTATACCGTGTTGCTTGGTCAGAACGGAAGCTGTGTGATCGTAAAACACGATCACCAAAAAAACTGGCGTTTAATCGGTATTAACACCGCCGAGAGGGACTGTGTATTAGAGAAGGCTTTAAAGATTCTTTGAATTCGATTTGGCACTCTTCATTCCCTATGATTGCGTCAGACGGTCACAACCTCCCTCCTCCGCTTGTTGCGAATGCTGTGCAATTGCCAGCCGAAGTGTACAACAACATTGTCCTTCTGGCTAGTGAGCATCGGGGGTCAGCAAAAGCTCTGGCACTCGCTTGTCGGTGTTTTCTGGTTCTAGCCCGCAAATCGTTATTCTCCTCTGCACGGTTCCATCGTTTGAGAGACATACAACGGTTCGTGCACATGTTATAACCATGCATGAAGTAACTCAAGCATCGCAGTTGGGAACTTGTTCTCCGTGTTGCTCCTCATCTGATGGGCCTTGTACGATCATACACGTTAGAGTCGCAAACTGGGGCTCTATCTGACGTAGATCTTGAGCGAATTCGGCCTCTTCTCGATTTTTCAACATCTCTTCATGGCTCCGACCTTCAATTCACGTTCGTCCGATGGGGCTTCACCGCAGGGAAGCTGTACATGTTATGGGGAAACGCCATGTTCAAGCATGTTTCTCTGAAGTACTGTCGGTATGTGGTGTGTGTTTGATGTTTGCATACTTCTCATCGACCACACAGTCTAACCATGCGCTCGTTACATGCTGTTCTCACCCATACCGACGATCAAGCCACGGTTGAACTTCTGTGCTCGTCAATCACTCATGACACGCCGATTGACTACTTCATGGGAACCCCCTTATCCGACTTGCGTATCCAGAAGTTTGTCTACTCGCCCAGCATGTATTTGCCGGATTTGCCGTTGTTGCATCACACTCTCAATTCTGTTCTTTCCGCTATCCAGTCTCTTACGATATACAACAACGACTCTGTTATACAGTTTAACTATCCCATGCTCATTGCGAGGAATGCAAGCACTCTCACGGACCTTTGTCTCTCGTCAACTGGTATGTGAACGACCACGCTCAACGAGTAGATATCTAACGAGACGTTAGAATTGCACGTTCGACAATTCAACTTGCACACCCTTGTTGCTCTAAAGGGTCTCGCAATCTCGGTCGACATGGATGCACCCCTGATGACTGGACTAAAGCACTTAGCACGGGCTTTGAGCATCACCAGCGACTATAATCAAGTGCCCACGCTGCAGAAACTGGAGATCAACATCGTGTGTGGGAGGTTCAAGATCATTTCTTCGTTTTGGGCAACTCTTTATGACATATTGAATTCTGACTATTATGGCGAGTTGACGACTATTCATATCAAGGTGTCTATTCGGATGTGTTATGCAGAGAGCTTGCCACCTTTGGCGTGTGACGGAGTACGGATAGAAAGGTGGTTGCGTAAAAAGATGTCTTTGTTATCGTCCAAGATTCACGTTTCCACAGTTATACATGTACGCCGATAGATAGGTCCTATTTGTCCATGAAATTCAACTCGGAATCCCGCGTGTGTCTCCACCATCACCAGACTGGCTATGACCCGTGTAACGAATCTACGACATGAGTATTATACAGGAGGGTGAGCAAATACTGACTGTTGCAAAGCAATTTCGAGGGCTTTACGCTCGCTTTCCGTGCCTGACATCGACATGAAGGATCCTTCCACATTGCGCCGCAGGACAACAATAGGACCAGTCCAGATACCGCTTCCTTCCACCATCGATGACAGATAATAGTTCTTGTTATTGCGATTGTTGGGGTCATGGTGATAGCGTTGAGCAAGAGTATAGTGGATCTCAAATTTCGACCCGTCGTCAAGGGCGACTTCCGCAACTCCTGCTCCTTGCATAAGATAGGCGTCCTTGATATAAAGCTGGGTCTCTGCGTGCAGCCCTTTGACAACGACTCGAATCAATAGAGGATCTAGCGAAAAGCATCCGATGCAATAGCCCTGAATCTGTATAGTGTGATTCATTCAGTCTACGGACGTGTAGATTGTTGCTACTTACCACATCGCCTTTAGGCGTATATACTGAGCGACTGGTGTGCAGGATTTCCTCGTCGGTCTGATCGTTGGAAAAGAAAGCCATGATTCGAAGCCCCTGTCATGCCTCCAGCTTTCGTCCTGCCATGAGCATTACACCTGTACAACCACCCAATGCTCGTATCGAGGAAGCTTTACGATGGCTGCAAGCAAATAATCCTGTATTCGGCTCTCTTGCTGTTAGCCAGCAGCGTGTAGGGCGATTGACTGATAGCGAGCAAATTCATCCAGCGTACGTCGTCGCCATTTTGCTTTCAAATAAACTAACAAAAATAGTATGATGGCCGACACTCATCCTGCCCTCCGTCTAGTTTTATCTATGGATTCTGTGAGTTCCACTTGCATGGCGAGCAATATATTACTGAATAATGTGCACAGTTCTCCACTGTCGACTTCAATCATGGACTACCTGTCATTCTCATCAAAGGATCACGCCGAAAGCCTGAAATCTCTGTGTTGCCTGCCCTCTACACATCCACTGGAACGGATCTCGATGTATCGTTCCTCCTCGAGGAATTATTCAATGCCGTGCCCTTCACGATCCCTGACGCCTATGGGAATGCTAGCTTCACTTACTTCCAACGCGCTGGGGTTCCTTCAGGAATTGTAGTGCGTCATCATGCGAGAATTTCTAAGATCCTTCTACCTATTACATCGGACGTGATGGAGACGATTGTGAGGTTTATGGCAGAGACAGGGCTAGTTCCACGGTGCGTTGAATTTTCTCATGGTTTGTATAAGCTTATAGGCCTTGAACACAGCACGGAACATACTCAACACACTCCCGAACAAAACCCTCTTCCAACGCTGCCCGTCGAGTTGATGGATCTCATAGTGGAAGAAATCGCCGATGACACAAGGTTCATCAAGACTCTTGCGATACTGAACAAACGCTATCGCGAAAAAGCTTTGGGGATTCGGTACCGCGTTTTGGAGATTCTCTGCATCCGTGATCTTGACCTTTGGACTCTGGCTTTGACACGCTTTCCGAACCGTTTGCGTTACGTTCAGGTCTTTGTGTTCTCCCTGGAGGGGGATATCACAACGGTCCAAGCTCGGAGCATTCGGCGTTGGGTTATAGCTGCTCAGGCATTCAATGTCTTGACGTTGCGACTCAAGCACATCGATCTACCCAACTGCAATTTCTCACTCGTACACGACATCTTTCACCGCTTCCAAGCATACCAGTTTGATGATGGCTGTGTTCATAACGATCGTGCCCTGACACGCATACTAGTGGTCTCTCAGCCTTGCGATCTATGTATATCCGACACTGACAATCGCAACGACCATTACCTGGGCCTTTATGCGGGCGGACCTATCGAATGGCAGACGATGTCCCCAATCGGCTTTTCATCGTTTCAATGGACGATGAACCGGGAGGGCTGCTTGGCAACATCTGATTGGTTTCTCAGCGCAGCCATCCCCGCTCTGGGGGCATGCCGCAAGATGTGTCTCAACGTCGAGACGGTGTATGAGGGTCGTGACGTTGTTTCCTTAGCGCAGCATTGCTTGGAGGAGTTGCGCCTACTCTACAAAGGTGCGCTCTTTATTCATACCATCTGTTTGATCTCTCACTGGTATCTTGGCAGAAAACTTGACGGACTCCCCTCGTTGGCCTGTAGTCTCTGCATGCTCAGTCCTTAGACGCTTGCTTATTCGGGCACCGCACGAGTTGATGACGTCTCATCTTGTACCTTTCCTTGGCGCCGGATGTCAAGGGCTCCAAGTATTGACGATAAGGATAATTGACTTCTGCGCAGATCCAGGTCTTCGGGATTTGTGGCGTGCAATTATAGATATTCTCACGGATGGACAAAGGTTTTCCTCTTTGCGAGAACTGCGCATCCTTGTCCACGCACCCTTTTCTGGACCGACACACGTTCCTATAATTTTTCCTGAGGGGGTTGACTTCTTCCGAACGCCATTTAAAACAATCGTAACCTTTCAGCCGTATTTGAAAAGTGATCCAGATATCTTCCACTGAGCATGTATGTGGACCGCTACTTTGCCTCAACAAAACTAACACAAACACTTCAGCATGTCGACTTCCAGCACCCAGTCGAGAGGTGCAATTCACTTGCACATCTTCCGCTTCTCTGAGCCCAATGAGACGTCTCGTATACATGTCATAACTCCTTCTGTTGAAAATTCATCAACCCAATTGTTGGCATCCGCTGTGCCGACGTCACCCCCTGCACCTGGCACAATAGGAATGTCAAACGGGGGAAATAACGATGGCGCCGAGGACCTGGAGACGATCGCTGTCGAGGGTATAATTCTACCGGATAGTGGAGAATCAGAAGCCAATCCTCGGGACGGTGAATTGCTTGCTCCGATGCAAAGAAGTGGCGGTGGAACTAGGAACGGAATGGGAAGCGTTGACTCCGACGATGAAGAACCTCCCCCCTTGGTTCGGGCCAATCATGTTGGAACATTGCGATCGTGAGTAATTCGCCCGAGTTGTTCCTATCTGCTCATGCTTTTCGCACAGGATTACTCATGTGGCGTGGGTATTTAGGATAGACTTTGTTGAATAAATAGCTTTGTGTTGAACCCGACATGCCCATCGCTTGATTCATGCCTTCCAACCTTCCCAACTATAATCTTCCCTGGCAGCTTGCCCAACTCCAAAATGATCCATCCTTCGTTGGTCATCGGGACTTCCTCAAGACGCATAAATGGCGTGCCAATGGCCAGACCAAGGACCTCGTCACTATCGAGGATGACGCAAAGCCCCCCTCCGCTGGTCGCATTGAGCCGGCGACTTTGAAGATCTTGGGTCAATCCTCGTCGGGAGATTTCGATACGATCTTATCTGGTGTCGGTGAGTTAAGCCCTGCTCCATTTGATCCGCCTCCGACGATGTGATAGGGAATTTCTTCGACGATCCCGACAAAAGGTCCAACATCAGAGATGCCAAGTTTTTGGTATCCCTGCAGGAACCCATGGGCACGTGCGCCGTGGATGCTTGGGATGAAAGCGTCAAAAACCTCATCGCCATCAACCAGCAGGTCTGCGACAAACTCGGCGCGGACAAGTACTTCATCCGACGTCAGAATGGCCGGGTAGATGACGAAGTGAAGGATATCAGGTTCAAACGCCCAGTTTTCGTCCGGAATAATTCTGAAATTCGTATGTGGTCAATGCTAATGAGAATTGTTGCTGATCTGCTTCCCAGGTGATGAGCTGATTCAGTCGTACGAGGTACCTTCCAAGTATGATGCGCAGATCAATCTCCTCAAGAGCCACTACAAAATCAATACATTCCCCGTCAGAGACTGGCAGAAGGCGGCTGTCGTACCGGCCCACTCGTCATTCATGGACTTGGAGTTGAGGGGTGCCATAGTCGTGGTCAAGTTCCACCTTAGTTTTCGTTCATGGGGCGAGGACCGCAATTTTTGGAACGGGACTATAGTGGGAATCGATGTTGTGGTTCCGGAGGCTGCGATTGCCCGCATTGTCGATGAGTACCAAAATATGTCCCCAAATGTTCGCATGCAAATGGCGGCAGCGAAAGCTTTCAATCCTGCCGACGGTGAGTGGTTATTCTTCTTCAATCTGCAAGACCTCATGAACTGTGCAGCTCAAACGCTTGTCTCCAACCCTGGCAAACCCAATGGTTCGGACAGTGGTTCAGAGCCCCTTACAGGTGAGTCTTGCTTTCCCACTGTGTAGGATGCGGTCCTAAAGAACGCAGAAAATTGGCCATCTTCACCTAAGGGCGAAGAGACTGCTGCAAAAGGACTCCCGCCTATGGGTCCGTCCGGTGTGGCTGCGGGTGTCATTACAGGTATGACAGGCCTTACTGCTGGTCCAACAATTTGTGCAAATGGTGCGAATGGTACGTGTACAATGGCAGATCTTGTCGGGACCATCTTAACTCTCCCGATAGACGTCGAGAAGGGGAACATCGAAGAGGTTGCAACCAAAACTGCTCCGTCGACGCCGTCGAACAATAAAAGTGAGTGGTCTCGGGTTTCGCGGTGTGCTGTGTTGACTCAAGTGCCAGAACGCCCAAGCGCGGGCATGCCCATTACACCGCCCCCGAGCGAAAAAAAGAGGAAGTAATAATAGAATGGACCCCTAGCCAGTATTGCTTTTTAGTTAGGGCTTTTGAAAATTGATCTTCTTCTTACTCCCAACCTCTCTGACATGGCCGAACCTCTAAACCCTGGTGCACCTTTTATGGTTGTGGGTCACCTTGGTATCAATCGTCGGGATTTCTCCCTGATGGACTGTGGTAAGCACGAACTACTCCCCTCAACGCATGTATCCAAGAAAGGACTCAGGTCGGCGTATACCGATTGTCGGCGGTGAGATGGGTGATGGGTACTGGCACGTCTACCTGTTTGAACCCATCGGTACCGCGTTCGTGGACCAATGGCGAACTCGACATTACCAAGTTGCAAAGCAGTGCGGTAATGCCGCGACCACTGAGCATTGCATAAAGTTCTGTCTCAAAACAATGGACCGACGAAGCGAAGGTGAGTCGGGCCTCATGTGGAATTCAATCTAATTGTCATTGAACAGGGCGTCGTACGTGCGACATCGTATGTGACAAATGGTTAGACCATGATGAGGACTTGCATGGGGCGCTTGTCAAGGTCACGGGTCACTTAAGAGTTCAAAACAGAACGCATTTTGAGGTCTTCTTACCTAGTGTCTTGGAGGTTATCAGGGTGGAAGTGTTGCAAATGGCGTAACGTGTACATGGCATCGGCAATGGAATGGGATAGGAGTATGACGTACACGGCAAGGAGAAAGTTCGCAGCGGCACGCTGAGGACACCTAGTATAAAGAAGACGCACAAGATCCTCTGGCTGTTACCTCCCCTCGATCACTATCCAAATGGCACCCATTCGAAACAGCGTCGTTACCTTCAACGAAATCCCAACGGGTATGTCGGAACACGATCTAGTTTGGTCCTTCATCGAACTCACTTGTTTCCAGGCTATCCCATCCCGGGGAAGACCATGGTTTATGATGCCTCGCAGACTATAGATCTCGAGAACGTGCCGCTTAACGGCGGCATCCTCGTCAAGACACTGGTCTTATCCGTCGATCCATACCTACGCGGAAAGATGCGCGAAGCGCACATCGAGTCGTATGCTGTACGTGTAGCAGCAGCTTCCATATTTCATGGCCCCTGAATAATTCCACAGCCGCCTTACCACATTGGCCAACCGTATGGAACACTTCATTTTCTACCGACTTCACACTCAACTGATCGTCCAGGTTGTACAACTACGGTGTGGCACGCGTTCTGCGCTCCGAGAGCGCGGACTTCAAGGTCGGTGACCACGTTACTGGCAACATGATCAGTATGTATCCTGCTCTTGACGTTCGTGGACCGTTGGACTAATCAACCTATGCGCCAGACTTCCAGGAATACTCTGTCATAAACGATTTGGCGAAACTGCAAGTAATCACGAAGGAAGAGTCCCTTCCTTGGTCGGTCTATGTCGGTGCCGCTGGCATGCCCGGCCGTACGGCGTACTTCGCCTTCAAAGAGTTCGCGAAGGCAGAGAAGGGCAAGACCATCTACGTGAGCACAGGTGCAGGCGCAGTCGGAGCGTGAGTGGACTTCGTCTGTGGACTCCCTCCGCTAACAACAAACCCATCTGCAGTATGGTTATCCAGATTGCAAAACTAGCAGGAATGAAGGTCATTGGCTCTGCCGGGTCCGACGAGAAAGTTCAGTACATGAAAGAGATTGGCGCGGATGTTGCATTCAACTACAAGACCACGAACACTGCGGAAGTTTTGCAGAAGGAGGGTCCTCTCGACGTGTATGTGCTGCTTTGGCTCTCTTTCCCGTCCCTACTCAATCCTTTCAAAGGTACTGGGATAACGTCGGCGGATCTACTCTCGACACGGCCATCGCGAACATGAAGAACTTCGGACAGATCATCGTCTGTGGTATGATATCCGATTACAACAACCCAGCGGGCCAGAACTACAAGGTATGCTTTCTGCACTCCCTTCTTTTCGTGCACCGGATTGAACCTGTGTTACAGAACCTGTGGCAGATCTTCGGTCGCTGTCTTTCTATCGACGGTTTCCTCGAGTGGTTCTTGGCGCCAAAGTGGTCGGACGAGTTCTACAAGGTCATCCCTGCCAAGCTGGCGTCCGGCGAGATCAAGTACAAGGAGGAAATCACTCGTGGTTTGGAAGGTGCTGGTGAGGCCATCCGCAAAGTTCAGACCGGGGAAAATGTAGCAAAGAGTGTCATCGTGGTCGCCGATGAGTAGATTCGCAGCCAGGGTATTACGAGTAGAAAATCTGTAGCATTAGTAATGTACGAGTAGATTAGCACTAATACGTCGTTTCCTTTTCGTTCGTCGTGGTTGAAGGCCCTCACCGGTGAATGGCGGGACCTACTCAGTATAAATTGACATGTCCTCGAAAAGGATGGCAACAAATTCTCATTCATTTCTCGACGTAAATTCTGTTCAAAGCACGTATCTGAAAGCACGGTTCTGTCTATCAGTGAGATCAAGGAATGCCTGAAATCAAGCGCGTCAGAAGGATAGATTTGGACAGCCCGATTCTCTGACCTTATCGACCTTGATCAGATCCGCCGTCCCATCCTCCTTGACACTCCGCACATAGACTTCTTCTTCCTCCTGAAGCTCCAAGTCCCGAAGACGATTCTCACGCACGAGCATGAACCGAATCAGAATCAGGATGCTCGCACATGACGCGTAGCAGCAACCAATTATGGCCCATGGGACGTGGTCCCTACAAGTGCCAAAGTCATTGTCAATTGTGGGAAACGAACAGCGCGAGGGAGGGCGGACCGAGGCTTGTACTTTGCCTTCCACATGAACTGGCCCGAGGCAGTCCCGATACAGGAACCCGACAGAATGAGACTGTTCATCACGACCTTCTTCGTATGTCCCGTGGTTACGCTGGATGACCAGGACAGCATGATGGCTGCGAACACGGTGTTATTCCATTGAATTCATTAGGGTGCGCTGAGCCTACTGATGGAGGCTGCAGCCGACGCTGGTGATTTTTTGATGAGCCAAGAGCAAATAACGGTACTGATACTCACCTGTAAGCCAGAGGGAGAATAGCAGGCCAACCTTATCGTCCCAGCTCAGAACGTTCGAGAGTATGACGCCACCAATCGCAGGCATAAAGAAAGCAGCGGCAATGTACGCACGCCCGTTCGGCACTCCAGAAGCCAAGAGTGTGCCACCAACGACATAAACCACTACGAGCACACCGTCAACGCAGCCAAGAAGCATGGTCTGCAATTGCGTGAAGCCGAACGAAGACACGATGAGCCATCTTTGATTGCCAACAGATCCCGCGACGGCAATCAACGTCGTAATGAGCATGAAGAGCCAGACTTTGGGATCGAAGAGCGCTTCGACGAACCTAGATATGATCCAGTGAGCTCATGCGGTCGCACGGATATTCGACTCAACACGAACTGTTCTTTCTTGAATCGTTTGTTTTCGATCCCCGTCTGCTCAACCTGCCGATGGCGCATAAGGTCACTGTCTATGTCACCAAAGCTGATTCATACCTGTATGCGTTGGACAGCGATCACGCGTTCTGCTGGGGAAAGGAACCAGGCTGTAGTAGGCGAGTCCGGAAACATCAACCTTTTCGTCGATCAGGAATTAGATCCGAGCATGTAGTGCACCGAGAGCTACTAACCAGAACACAACCCCGCATACTAAGGTTGTGAGACCCGTAATTAGCATGAACCTTCGCACAAGGTAGGTGTGAGTTATGTGGCTTTGGTCCAAAGTTGCGACGGACGTACCACTGCCAGGGTGCTAGAACGGAGTGGGTGATATGCAGCACGCCATACCCAACGAAGCCAGCTATGATGCTCGCTGGAGAGTGGCTGAGTTCAAATGCCATTGGCGAACATTGATACGCACCCAACCCCGTACTACCAACTGGAGAATTCGAATCAGGATCATTGACGATGAGCAAGAGACGGCTCTTACTCCAGAACCCGACACGAGCAAGGTGCTCAGCTCGCGTATAGAACATCGAACTAGTCATCAGGAACCCTGCTGTGATGCATCCTTCCGACGCCCCCAGAAGGAAGCGCACTACAAGCAGACCGACGAAGTTCTTGCAAGCTGCGTGACAGCACAACACAATACCCCAAACAATGATGTTGACGCTGAGACAGAACACTTGCATGAGAGAAGCACGCTACACGACTCGAGCAATGTACCTGAGCCATTTACCCAAAGGAAAGCGTTGAAGGCAGAAGTTCTGCGGGAATTCGAAGATGAGGTAGCCAATGTAGAAGATGGTGCCAAGCCTGAAGCGGGTTAGCACGAAGCAAGAGAGTCGTGATGCCTGTCAGACCAGTTGTACCTGCGATGAGTAATTCGACATGGCGTCAAGAAAGCGGTACGAAGAAGCTTACTCGTTGGTAGTGAGATGATTGGATTCTCTAAGAGATTCCACTGATAAGCCGCCGTCACAAGAGGCATAGACGTATACCCACATGAGTCCCATTATCGCCGAACTCCCAAGCGTGATCTTATCCATGTATTGAACGCTGAACGCGTCTCAAGATCGTCGTTGATCAGCAGGCGGCAAGCGAAGACTAACGCATAAAGAGCTACATTATGCTTCAGTGTGGATGACGAAGCCGACAACGTGCATACTCACTGCACATCAAAGGCAAGACATATAGATCAATCTTTCGTCTAAGTTGCGGTGAGTTGACTGCATAGCTAGTGAGCTAACACGAACCGAACTCGAGTAGCCTCCACAGGATCTAGACGTTTAGCGTCAGTCAGTAAATGTGCTGCAACGTCGACGTCTTTGGCGTCCAAGACTCGATGCTGGTAGCTGGTCTTCTCGTCCATCGACAGTAGTTGTTGAGAGGAGATGGCAAGAAAAAGAGAACTTGGAGGACGCGCTGATATAGCCTGGAGGCAGCATCAATTGAATAATTATACTCTGTCTTTAGGGTCGCTGTTATGGTCGTCTAAGTGCCTATCAGCAAAAAGTCGCTCGAAGCATGGGGAACAAACGGCTCTACAAACTAGATAGAGCGTAGTCCAGTGGTGTAGAGCATACGTCAGCTAATGGTTTCAGAACATGAAGGGGTGGAAAATGACCTTCTCACGGTAATGGTTGCCCGCTAGAATTGCGCTGTAATTGCGCTGAATGTATCATCCGACACTTCCTGGCCATGGACGTGATGCTTAGGGTCCAGGGTGTTAAAGGGCGGGCCCGTCAGGTCTGTGCTGCAGTAAAGAAGGTCCACGAGGGGCGTTTCGTCGTCTAGCTTGTAGATACTGAGGACCTGGTACGCATCACTGTCAGATAGGTGAGTCGGCTTCGAACGGTTGGATACATACTCGGATAGAGATAGCCTCATTGTGATCTTTTCATCTTGCAAGACCATGACTTGGCCCCAGATTCGAAGTTCCTCGCGACATGCATGACCGTTTGGCGCGCGTCCATCCATGTGTTTGTGTACAGAGGAAACGGGTCCAGGCCAAGGGAGCTGAACCTCTTCATGGCCTCTCCGGGGCTCGTCCGGCCCATGACTTGGTGCGCTGGCTTGCCCTTGCGAGACACGTTAATCAATCAACTGAGACACGCCAGCTCGCATACCTTCCACTCGCGCAGTTTGCTCGGGTTGACTGGCAATGGCAGACTGTCTAGCTTTTGCGACATTGTGAGGGCGTTGCTGAGTTTCTGGTCGAGAAGGTCGTCTATGAGCTTCGTGTCCGCCGGCAGCTCCACTTCCATCGATCTGAGCAGCCCGAGGAGGTCGTTCCGGTCGTACACCTTGCCCTCCAGATCCTTCTTCTGAGACTGCCCGATGAGAACGTTGGTCCAGTTGAAGCAGTCCTCGCAGTCGTCCTTGCTGTGCTCCTTGACATGAAGATCCCATAGCGGCCCCCATCGCGCTGTGTACCGGAATAGACTGCGCCGAGGTAGAACGCCCTACGCGATTCTACCTGCAGCGTTGGGAATCTCAACGCGCCGTCCCCGGGGCAGTCTCCGCGGCCTCTGTAGACAATGGCGCATTCGCTTCACGATATACTTCAAGCGCCGTGTAGCACGAAAATGGCGAGAACGACAGGAACTCGAGGGAGTGGCGGCGAAAGAGAAGGTGGTAACGGGCCGGTGAGCCGTTGCTCCAACTGCCAACTGGCGACCGCCGAATCTTACACGTCCTGCCAACATCGCGCCCGACAAGAACAGACAAGAGCAGCCCGCGAACGCGACGATACATGGCCAGGTCGCCCTCCAGATGACAGAAGCACCCTCATATGCCCGGCCTGCGGACACCCAGACAAGGTAGTCTCCCCTAGGCAGACTATCAAATCTACTGGCGATTTGATCTTAGACCGAGACAGGCACTATCGTGCGGTGTTGCGTGATAGACCCGCGCCCTCCTTGGCTCCGTACCTCCACCATGGACCGCCTACGACGCGCCGCCGCTGCGGTCATTGCCTGCAGCGCCCTCTCACTGGTCATCCTACATCAGTATGCTGCTCCTGGACGCGCCGAGCACATCCCACTCCACGCTGAGCAGACGATAGGCAGATGCCGTGGCTTGCACACCCTTCCCGGACCTCCGCCTGGCTTCAGCGACAGGGTGCAATCGGACCGATTCGTTCCCGGGACGAAGCCGACACTATTGAGGAATGCGACCCTCTGGACGGGACGCAACGGAGGGTTGGAGGTTCTCTACGGAGACTTGTTGATTGACGGAGGTATCATCAAGGGCATTGGCTCCGTTGATATCGAGGGTTACGGCGACGAGCTGGACGTTCTCGATGTTGCTGGAGCATGGGTTTCGCCTGGGTGCGTATCCCCTGCATAGTCACAATCTATATGAGTTCAACGAACTGCTACAGCATCGTCGACCTACATTCTCACATGGGTGACGAGCCCAGTCCTGCCATGATGGGTGCAGCGGATGACAACTCGTATCGTGGCAGCGTGCAGCCGTGGTTGCGGAGTCTTGACGCCCTCAACACGCACGATGAATCCTACTATCTGGCTGTCGCGGGTGGAATGACAACTGCGTTGATACTCCCGGGCTCTGCTAATGCTATCGGCGGACAAGGATACACCATCAAACTCAGACCGACTGCCGAGAAGTCCTCTTCGTCGATGCTCCTCGAACCGCCATTCCATTTCAATGGCTCTGAATTTGATCCTCCCAGATGGCGGCAGATGAAGTACGTACCATGATCTTGCGTTTATCACTAGCTCATCCTACGCTACTCAAAGACACGCGTGTGGAGAGAACCCTGGTATCGACATTCGCTCCTCGAGCTCCTAGTCCGTCTAACCCGTGTCAATAGCCCAAGTTTACGGAGGTACTCGTATGGATACTGTGTGGGACTTCCGTACAGCGTACGATTATGCACCCCGTGTCTTTTCGTTCCACTCTAATCTCCTGCAGGTACAACACCGCTCGTCAGTTGAAGGAGAAACAGGACAGCTATTGCGAAAAGGCGCTCGCTGGTCAATGGATTGGTCTCGGCGAGTTTCCAGACGATCTGAAGTGGGAGGCCTTGGTTGATGTCCTTCGCGGACGCGTCAAAGTCCGTCTTCTATCGCGCTACTACTGCTCCTGGAGCTGACGTTCGGCAGGTTCAGAACCACTGTTACGAGGCTGTCGATATTGATGGCATGGTCCGAGTTAGTCCTCACATTTTTGTCGCTTCGCAGAGTCCACCCTGACCTTCCATGTAGCTCACGAACGAATTCAAATTCTCGATTGCCGCCTTCCATCATGCCCACGAGGCATACCTTGTAACTGACTCCATCAAGAAAGCCTACGGTTCGTCCTTTCGATCTTCGAGTTGCTCAGGTCCTAAAGACAAGTCTTGCAGGTACCAGACCTGCATCGGCTATGTTTGCTATCATTGGTCGCTACAAACGGGAGGCTTATCGACACTCAGAGTATGCGCCTCGGATCTTGGCAGATGCAGGAATCGACGTCGTCATGAAGGTTCGGTCTTTCTTTTCGTTGGACGTGTCAACCACACTCATTTCTGGCACAGACCGATCATCCTCTAGTTAATGGGCGATACCTGCTCCACCAAGCGCAGCAAGCGCACTATTATGGGCTTTCCGCGCATACTGCACTTTCCAGCGTTACCAGCACCCCTGCCAGAATTATGGGCATGGATCATCGAATTGGTTTCCTAACGAAAGGTATGCGAAGTGACCAACTACTGGATAACGAAACTCATTGCTATCTCTTCTCACAGGGCATGACGCAGGTACACAGACCTTTCCTTGTATTGCCGCGAAGAAATGAAGCTCAAGTCTGTTAGACGTCGTTGTATGGGACAGCCATCCCCTTGCTTTGGGCGCAACACCCAAACAGGTCTACTTCGACGGAATCGCCCAACTGACCAATCCCTACGTGGTTGACAAGCCCGCTTCATCGCAACATATACCCAAGACTCCTGCTTTCAACCAAGAAGCCAAAGACGCCCTTGCGTACGATGGTCTCCCTCCCCTCAATCCCAAACTTGCTATCTCTGGTGCTGTGGTGTTCGCCAATGTTGGGAGTCTGTACATCCAAAGTGGGGGCAAGATTGTTGAGGTCTTTGTTGCGAAGAACGCAGGGGAGAAAGGAGTGGTGTGTGTGGAGAATGGCAAGATGGTGTGTCATGGAATGCAACCGGCGTGCTTGGAGTTGAAGGGCTTCGCTGGCGCGCACATGATCGATTTGGAGGGTGGGTCGATTGCGTACGTCTTCTGCTAGCCTTGGTCAATCTTCGAGTCTAATCGTCCTCGTAGGCCAGGACTCGTGAGCGTTGGGACCGGCATTGGCCTGAATGAAATCCAGGCAGAGGCGAGCACCGTTGACGGGCCGGTGTTTGACATACTCTCCGGAGAGATACCTGCGATTGTAGGGGAGCATACTGTGATTAGAGCAGTGGATGGTCTCATGTTCCAGACGCGGGATGCTCTGTACGTCTTAGTCTTCTGCTTCAGCTTTCATTGCTCAAGATCGTGCGCAGGCTAGCATACCGTGCCGGAGTTACGACCGCTGTGGTCTCGCCTCAAAACGATGACGGTCTTCTATCGGGTCTGGCAACAGCATTCTCTACAGGCGCGAAGCATAAATTGGAACCCGACGCTGTCGACGTCATCAAAGACGTTTCCGGCGTACATGTCATGTTGTCGCTGGGGTCTGCAGCCGGCGTTAGTACACAGATCGGCGCTATGAGGCGTCTATTGTCGGGCTTCGCTGAAGGTGATCTGGGAGAGCACTTTGAGCGTGTCGTCAATGTAGGTTCGGCGCCTGTTTTTGCGGGTACATTTCTCATCCCTTTGCGTAGGGCTCTTTGCCCTTGGTGGTTTACGCTCACAGTGCCGATGTCATAGCGTCTATGATTGCCCTCAAGGTGGAAACCGAAGAACGAACAGGCACGCCTATGAAGGTGACCATCGTTGGCGCAACGGAGAGCCACCTCATCGCTTCGGACATTGCTGCCGCTGGGGTTGGGGTTATCGTCGCGAACGCTCGTCCGTTTCCGTATGACTGGGAGTCGAGTCGCATGTGGGTCAGAGTCATGTTTGACGCGACCGGTTGAGCTTACTATCTGTGATAGCTTACCTGGTCCACCGCTTTCCAAGGATACAACAATAGGGGTGCTTCTTAAGCACAATGTGTCTGTGGCGATAGGTATCGATCCTATGCCCCGTGGTCCCCTTCAGAGCTTTGCGCGCAATGCACGTCTGGACGCTGCTTGGGTATGTGCAACTTTGTGTCCTCAGAATCCTCGTCTTGATCTCGAAACGTATAGGCTGCGATGGAGATGGATGCGACGCTGTCAGCTGCAGACACGCTTGCGCTGGCATCGGTCAACGTTGCTTCGCTTTTGGGCCTGGATGTAGATGAATACGACCTGGTGGCCACGAAGGCGGGGTCGTTGTTGGAATTCGAGAGCAAAGTGGTTGGGGTGATCTCTTCGCGGCGTGGGATTACTGATATCTTCTGAGAAATCAATGTGAACGATTTGCAACGCTGGACTCGGATTTTGCTGTTCGCCGTGAAGATGTCAATCCGTTCGAACCGCCATTCCATTTCAATGGCTCTGAATTCGATCCTCCCAGGTGGCGGCAGATGAAGTATGTACCATGATCTTGCATTTATCACTAGCTCATCCCACGCTACTCAAAAGGCACGCGTGTGGAGAGAATCCTGGTATCGACATTCGCTCCTCGAGCTCCCAGACCGTCTAACCGGTGTCAATAGCCCAAGTTTACGGAGGTACTCGTATGGATACTGTGTGGGACTTCCGTACAGCGTACGATTATGCACCCCGTGTCTTTCGTTCCACTCTAATCTCCTGCAGGTACAACACCGCTCGTCAGTTGAAGGAGAAACAGGACAGCTATTGCGAAAAGGCGCTCGCTGGTCAATGGGCTGGTCTCGGCGAGTTCCCAGACGATCTAAAGTGGGAGGCCTTGGTTGATGTCCTTCGCGGACGCGTCAAAGTCCGTCTTCTATCGCGCTACTACTGCTCCTGGAGCTGATGTTCGGCAGGTCCAAAACCACTGTTACGAGGCTGTCGATATTGATGGCATGGTCCGAGTCAGTCCTCACATTTTTGTCACTTCGCAGAGTCCACCCTGACCTTTTCTGTAGCTCACGAACGAATTCAAATTCTCGATTGCCGCCTTCCATCATGCCCACGAGGCATACCTTGTAACTGACTCCATCAAGAAAGCCTACGGTTCGTCCTTTCGATCTTCGAGTTGCTCAGGTTCTGAAGACAGTCTTGCAGGTACCAGACCTGCATCGGCTATGTTTGCTATCATTGGTCGCTACAAACGGGAAGCTTATCGACACTCAGAGTATGCGCCTCGGATCTTGGCAGACGCAGGAATCGACGTCGTCATGAAGGTTCGGTCCTTCCTTTCGTTGGACGTGTCAACCACACTCATTTCTGGCACAGACCGATCATCCTCTGGTTAATGGACGATACCTGCTCCACCAAGCGCAGCAAGCGCACTATTATGGGCTTGACGCGCATACTGCACTTTCCAGCGTTACCAGCACCCCTGCCAGAATTATGGGCATGGATCATCGAATTGGTTTCCTAACGAAAGGTATGCGAAGTGACCAACTACAGGATAACGAAACTCATTGCTATCTCTTCTCACAGGGCATGATGCAGGTACACAGACCTTTCCTTGTATTGCCGCGAAGAAATGAAGCTCAAGTCTATTAGACGTCGTTGTATGGGACAGCCATCCCCTTGCCTTGGGCGCAACACCCAAACAGGTCTACATCGACGGAATCGCCCAGCTGACCAATCCCTACGTGGTCAACAAGCCCGCTTCATCGCAGCATATACCCAAGACTCCTGCTTTCGACCTAGAAGCCAAAGACGCCCTCGAGTACGATGGTCTCCCTCCCCTCAATCCGAAACTTGCCATCTCCGGTGCTGTTGTGTTCGCCAATGTTGGGAGTCTGTACATACAGAGTGGGGGCACGATTGTTGAGGTCTTTGTTGCGAAGAATGCAGGGGAGAAAGGAGTGGTGTGTGTGGAGAATGGCAAGATGGTGTGCCATGGAATGCAACCGGCGTGCTTGGAGTCGAAGAGCTTCGCTGGCGCGCACATGATCGATTTGGAGGGTGGGTCAATTGCGTGAGCCTTTTGCTAGCCTTGGTCAACCTTCGTGCCTGATCCTACCCGTAGGCCAGGACTTGTGAGCGTTGGAACCGGCATTGGCCTGAATGAAATCCAGGCAGAGGCGAGCACCGTTGACGGGCCGGTGTTTGACATACTCTCCGGAGAGATACCTGCGATTGTAGGGGAGCATACTGTGATTAGAGCAGTGGATGGTCTCATGTTCCAGACGCGGGATGCTCTGTACGTCTTGCTATTCTGCTCTGACTTCCACCGCTCAAGATCGTGCGCAGGCTAGCATACCGTGCCGGGGTTACGACCGCTGTGGTCTCGCCTCAAAACGAGGACGGTCTTCTATCGGGTCTGGCAACAGCGTTTTCAACAGGCGCGAAGCATAAGTTGGAACCCGGCGCTGTCATCAAAGACGTTTCGGGCGTACATGTCATGTTGTCGCTGGGGTCTTCAGCCAGCGTTAGTACACAGATCGGCGCTATGAGGCGGTTATTGTCGGGCTTCGCTGAAGGTGATCTGGGAGAGCACTTTGAGCGTGTCGTCAATGTAGGTTCGGCGCCTGTTTTTGCGGCTACAGCTTCTCATTCTTTTGTGTAGGGCTCTTTGCCCTTGGTGGTCTACGTTCATAGTGCCGATGTCATAGCGTCTATGATAGCTCTCAAGGTGGAAATCGAAGAACGAACAGGCACGCCTATGAAGGTGACCATCGTTGGCGCAACGGAGAGCCACCTCATCGCTTCGGAGATTGCTGCCGCTGGGGTTGGGGTAATCGTCGCGAACGCTCGTCCCTTTCCGTATGACTGGGAGTCGAGTCGCATGTGGGTCAGAGTCGTGTTCGACGCGATCGGTTGAACTTACTATCTGTGATAGCTTACCTGGCCCACCGCTTTCCAAGGATACAACGATAGGGGTGCTCCTCAAGCACAATGTGTCTGTGGCTATCGGTATTGACCCTATGCCCCGTGGTCCCCTTCAGAGCTTTGCGCGCAATGCACGTCTGGACGCTGCTTGGGTATGTGCAACCTTGTGTCCTCTGGATCCTCGTTGATCTCAAAATGTATAGGCTGCGATGGAGATGGATGCGACGCTGCCAACTGCAGACACGCTTGCGCTGGCATCGGTCAACGTTGCTTCCCTTTTGGGGCTAGATGTTGATGAGTATGACCTGGTGGCCACGAAGGCGGGGTCGTTGTTGGAATTCGAGAGCAAAGTCGTTGGGGTGATCTCTTCGCGGCGTGGGATTACTGATATCTTCTGAGAAATCAATGTGAACGATTTGCAACGCTGGACTCGGATTATGCTGTTCGCCGTAAAGACGTCAATCCGTCACTGGTCCCTCCGTCTCCGGCGCCCTCTCTATTGTGGTTCGGACAGTCAGACCAGACTCTCGACATCATCGCCTCTGTCTTCTGCTGCTTGATGCGCATCTTCCAGAATGACGCCACACTTGGTATCACATGGGGACACGCATCGTCTTTCAGTAGAGGCGGTCCAATAGCGTCACGGAGCGCAGAGTCTCACAGTCTGAGAAATGGCTCTCGATAGATTACAGTACTATACTCTGTGCTACATGATATCTACAGCATGTAACTTGGACGAGGATATCAATAACCATGACACCACGAAAGTCGCGATCGTAATATCACCTCGTGAATCCACATTCAACCTGAAGCCACTCGAGGACGTCCTTCCACACAACACTCTCGTCGAAGTATAGCCATCTCGGCACACGTATCTCTTCCAGCGCTGCAACGACACGTTGCTGCCCGTCAGGATTGACCGAGATGCTACCGAAACGTCGGGAGTCAAGCATCGCGCAGAACTGGGACACATCGAAGTCCGAGGTATGATGACATTGCGACACATCGAGGATACGCAGCTGGGGAAGTTTGACGTCGGGCAAAGACGGCGAGACAACCAAGCTGGTGATGAAGTCTCCTGTAATCCCTGGATTATCAAAGACGAGTTCCTTGAGTTGTGGGGTCTGGGCTATGAGGCCCATGAGCTGAGGCGTCAAATCGCGAGGCGGGTCTGTCGTTTGTCTGACGATATGGTCGCTGCGCGACATGACAGTGAGAGTGATCAGTCTATCGGGTGTCTGATTGAATTTCGGGAATATTATCGGTGCCAATTCAGACATGAAGAGGGTGATCGTGAGGTCTGCGAGTGAAGGGATCTCCAGGAATGCGAAGAGGTTGATCAACGGGGCCGGGTCAACCCAAACCGACACTGTGAGTGAGGAAAGGCGAGGAAGTGACACGACCTGGTCGAGAGCAATACACCGCCTCCAAAAGGTAATGTTCAGAGTTGTGAGCCCGGTCATCTTGGTGAGTCGATCCTGCCCGCTGCGCTTCGAAGCAAGAAGGTCGATGTCAGAGAAAGATGTTATCTGGGACCACGGGACGGAGACGAAGTTCAAGATGCCATTACCCCTGGTCTCCACCGACCGCAGGGCAGGTGCAGATCCAGGTGTCGAAAAAACGTCCATAACCTCGTGTGAAGTCGTGGCATGGAACAGCCGAATATTATGAAGTTTCGAAAAGATGATGCCAGAGAACAGCTTCAAGAAGGCAGCGTCTGACTGCACGACCGATAATTGCTCCCAGCGATGGGCACTGGCTTCGAGTATTGGCAACGCTGGGTGCTGCGAAGTGAGAGCCTGCCGAACTCCATGGAAGTGGAGAGACAAGGGATGACCTCGCGAGCGCTCTAAGCATATTCCAACTTTGTATGCACACTGGCGCCGAGAAAGATGGCCGCAAAGGGAGTTGTCGGAGAGACGGATGCATGTCCAAAGCTGTGGCAATGACACAATGATATCCCTCCAGCGCCGAGATACATGAGTGAGCACCCATGGCGCTTCCATTGGATCCAGGGCTTCCCAGGAGCCGTCATCGAATTGCAGCTCGTCCCATGTCTTGACGCTGTGCGAGAAGATCTCACCGAGGACTTCGTTTGGCAAAGACCGCATGGGATGGATGACGAACTCCGCGTCCAGAAGTTGGGCGTGTACCTCCTGGCGCGCACGAGTCAGGCGCGCAAGTTCGTCTGTAATCTCTTCAATTTGCTCGTCAAAGTCGCAGAGTATGGCCTGATAGTTCTGGATGGCGGCGCGAAAGTAAGAGATTTCGTAGAGACTTGGAGGATTGTTCGAGGTACAGAGTTGTTCGACGCGTTTCGAACGCTTTGTTGGTGGGTCGGCAACACTCATATCAACAAGTGCTAACTTGGGACAGATCTTTTAGTGAATCTACAGATGATTATGCTGAGGACTGACCTGATAGAGATTTAGGGAATATTGCGATATTGGCAATTTGCCGCGTTGTGACGCGTCGAGATGTACGTGTAGCGCAAGCCGTAATTCGAGATTTGACTGCCAACGACGGGGAAGCCTTCGCGACGTCGAGATAGTGTGTATGCTCCGCGCAAGAGAAGAGGATGAGTGAGAGTCAGGCTGTATGTCAGGCTGGGCTTGCGCGGGTAGGGAGTCCTTGCGGCGCGATGGTGATGGGCAAAGGATAAGACGAAAGTGTGCCACGTGCTATAA
The DNA here is from genome assembly GCA_019915075.1 of Strobilurus stephanocystis. Classification (NCBI taxonomy): domain Eukaryota; kingdom Fungi; phylum Basidiomycota; class Agaricomycetes; order Agaricales; family Physalacriaceae; genus Strobilurus; species Strobilurus stephanocystis. Next base: position 3,213,119 of record JAHLMI010000004.1, read on the forward strand.
AAACAGCATTGACTGGGGCCACCCTTCATCAACGTTATCCGTTGTGCAAGTCAACTGTCATCGCTGCTCTTTTCCTTTACTCGGCGACTACGCTTGGCTGCATATCATCAGCATATCATCATCTCAGCGGGCTTACTTTTCGGCATCGCGTATAATGCATGTACGCGACAAATCTGTCATGAAAATGGCGGCCAGTGGGCTGCACAGTGCGGCGGGACAACAACAGACGACACAGGCAGGGCAATGACCCAGACGACGACCCGCGTCGCCGATGGGCGGGCCTGTCCTTGTGGTGCGTTTGCCCTCTATCTCGGTTGCTCATCGGCCTGACATCGAGCAGTTCCAGAGTCTACTCCAGCCGGCAACGCCCTCCCCCCAATGCGCTCTCGCCCTCCTCTTCTTCGGGAAGCTCTCGCTACCACAGAACAGTGCTCCATACCTAGCGTCAATCTTGTGGCGCCTTCATGCCCGAACAACGATGCACACTGGACGAAATACTCCGTTGTCTCACAGGCGCCTTTGGAATTGCCTCCTTGTGCGCCACACAAGCGGAGAGTGTCATGGTTAACTGCACGCAAACATTAAACATTGGAGTGGTCGTTGGTCTTTCACTGTGCTGGCTTTGCGAAGTCGGGCAGACTCTCTCCGTGGTGGCGCATCTATTCATGAACGACCCCGATGTCAAAGTGTTCAATAGAGCATAATTTGCGCCATCTTTGATCTTCTCCAGTTCAACGCGGCCCAAATTCTGCTGGTGGTGGCGGGACCGGCCTGGTCGCTGTTGGCGGCAGCATCGCTAGTAGTCGCCTTCGTTCCGGCGTGGCGATGTTGTGTTGGCACTAGGTTCTGGCTCGGTGGACTAGGCAGTTCCCTTGACTGTGTCGTGAGTGCAGGACAGCTCTTCGGCGCTTATCGTGGCGTAATATGTCCTCCTTTAGATCAACCACTGGTCAAGGATCGTAGCTGTGAAAGCGAATCCACTAGTGTGGCGTGCATGAAACCATACTGACACCGCATCTTGGTACTCATATCTCCAATGCCTTTGAAGCTCTTCGTTGATATCAGGCTTTCACAGTGAGACCGTTGTTATCGCAGGATGACTGCGCAAGACGAACTGATCATGAAGAGATGACCTTATCCCTAAATTCGCTGTAGGCATCCGAGACCGGAACCAGGTTTTCGAGCACTTACGTGACGCGTCCTCAATCTAAATTCGTGAGGCTTGGATCTGGGATGTTCGAGTCGCTTGCCATGCATCCAGACCAATGACCCAGGACTTGTCGTCTCTGCGGCGATAAGATCTGACGTCTTTGGAGTTCATGGCGTGACAAAGATGAAGAGTGTCCTCATCGTGCGCTTGATGTCAGCTTTGGCGGGCGACCAAGAACCGGGCTCGAAACCGTACATGCTGATGGTAACGTCAACAGTTCTCCGCGATTGACTAAGAGGTCTGACTTTCGTTTCAATAGTGTTCTTTTTTCGTAGCAACGGTCTTTCTTGGAGACCCTGAACGTTGCCGGCAAGCAGACATGGCTTACTCAAAGAGACCGCATAGCTCACGGGAGCAGCAACTATGTCGGCCGACAGGCTGAACACCCGGACTTGCTAGGTGAGAGATCATCGATCATCCTTGTTGCCATGTCATATCCGAGCGCTTCGCTAAGTCCACCCTCAAGGTCATCTCTCCCAACGGGACGTATAGCCTTGACGGCAGTAGCCATCTGGTTCTGTGGTGCGTAATACCCTCAGTGCAAAGAACTCGAAGTGTTAAGATTCAGGAAGGTTTGCTCGTCCCATACGCAACGTCCAGAAATCTGAGATCTGGATATGTAATTCCATGACCAAATGCGCCGGCTGGTCAACGGCGTTGACCAGCTGTACATAAGTATAAGCCTCGGAAACAACGATGAACCCTTGGTAATCACAAGTAGGCCGAACGCCGACAGTGGGCCTCCTCAGCGTAAGTCGAAGATCCCCGAAGTCAAGCCCGTCCGCGTCCTTACTCATACCAGCCAACAACTCGCGTGACCTCGGTGACCTGGAGCTATATAGGACAGAACCTGAGCTTAAGACAGTCCAATACCGACCAATACCATGTCTGTCACTCAACCCACAAAGCTGTCCACCCTCACAGACTGGGCTCGCTCCCACATCAGCCAGGTATTCGAGTCAACGACGCCGGAGGCGGCAGCGAGCGCTATCGCGCAAACCTTCTCCCAAAGCCTAGGCGGAATGCACAACGGCACACAGCTCACAATCGGCCGCCTGCACGTCGCCGCTGAGCTCGCCCGCGGCGACGCCCGTGGAAAGCCAATTGTTCACTGGCACGAGACCGTCGAAGCTGTAGAGGATGCTGTGACCAACAGGGTGAGGATACCGTGACTATATCTCCAATATGTAGTGGGATCTCTTACCCTCGAGATGTGAACAGGAAGGCGCTGTTGGCGGCGTCTACTCCATTCGCGGGGTCTTTTTGCCCTTGCCTAGCGGCAAGGTCGTCGAGCATGAGCGCAGAAAGGCCTTCACCGCAATGTGAGCTGTTTGGCTTGTTGTGCCTCGAAAAGTAGTCTGACTGAGTCACCAGAATCAAGTCGGAATCCAGCGATTTCTCCGTCGACAGCCGCCGTATTGCCACACTTGTAGTTGTTCAGAACGACTACCCGATTGAGTCAAAGTAATGCTTAGCAGTGACAGCGATGTACCAATAAAAATGATTGCTGAGTAGTCACGAGAAGAGTCTGACAGAGTAAAATTGTGAGCATCAAACGGAGCCTATACTATAGCGCATGCAAACGTCCTATGTTACGACGCACTACGCAGTCGATAGCATAACGCCAGGGATAGCTCCCAATGTAAGGATGTTGACAAATGGTATGAACGCGAGCCTGAGACCGCATGAGTGCAATACAGAGACCAAAAGAGTATGCCCACATTTGCCATTGTAGGAACCCAATGAAACACTGTATCTTAATGTTTCTTTGCAATTTTAAGCTCAGGCAGACTAGATAAGCAGCGATATGGTAACACTTGACATTCAAGCCGACACTCTCAATCCAACCATTACTATCGAAGCCAACCGGTGCAGACAGAGCAGCGACTTACAAGAAGTCGTCTCGGGCTACCGACAGATTGTCGCTCATTAGACACGACCTCCTGGGTATTGCGCCACCAGGGAAAATCTGCCACACGAAGGGAGTGTGGCTTTGGTGCACCTAGAAGCCATGTGCATGTGCATATTGAGTAAAAATCCTTACGCTTAGCGAAACTGTCATTCTGCGCCCTTGAGGCGCCCACTGGCAGGAGAAAACCCAAGATCCGCCTACTACCAGTCAAAAGAGACTTCGCCCCGCGCTCAACGGCAATCAGATATCATCCATGAAGTCAAATTTTGGGCGGGAGGTGTAATAGCGCGCTAGTCATTGTCTCCCGTCCTCTTTGTGTCTGTGCGTGTGGTAGTCCAGATCACCTTGCCAGTGAGTGCACTTGATTCAGATCAAGTCTCTGAGACCAAAGGTTTGCCGGCGGCATCGCAACCTACGGCCCTAGGGCCGGCGATCAAAATATTTTAATCTCTTACGGGTCTCTCACTTGCCCTGTACTCCTCAGATACTCCTTGCCTTCGTCCTCCCAACCTTGTCCACGTTCTTTTTCCTTCCTTTCTCTCTTGATGCCTCTCCCGCGAAACAAACGCCCAGAGCTTCGACCAAGACGACAGCCGGCTTATGAGAAGCAGTTGGCCAATACGCCCGAGTCGCATGCCGCGACGGGGCTGATTTTACGCGACCAGATCTTGAACGAGGGAGAGTGGGATGCCATTGGTGATGTGCTCGCTCAAGGGATAGGCCTTTCTGGTTAGCACTCTTGATACCCTCGTAGACCTGTACTCACGTAACGCAGACTTGCAGACGCGCCACGGCCTAAAGAAGGCGCACATGAACTTCGATGCATTATACGCCAGCCTGGACAAACTGTACAAAGCGAACAAGGACAACGTGAAGATCTCCGGCGCTGTTGTGGTCGTTTATGGGCGGATGTGCACCGACTTCCTGTTACGAAACAAGTTATTTGCCAAGGGTAAGACCTTCCGAGTCTCACAGTGCGTTATGCGTTATTCATCCTCACCTTAGGTTTTCTCCCCCACATCGTGTCGCTGCTCGACACCCCTGCCACTCTCTACATCACTCTTCGCACTCTCCACACGATCTCACACCACGCCGGAGACGACGTTCACACTGCCATTGGACAGCACTACGAGGTTCTCCACCAAATCTTCCTCGACAGGCCGGATGATATCAAGGCGTGCGAGTATACCATGGGCATCTTATCACACTGTCTCCCCCCACTCATCAAGTCCGACGAAAATCTGCCTATCTCCACTATTTTATCCACCCTCGTCGAGTTCCCAAAGAGAGTAAAGTCTAGGACTGAATGGGTGATGAACCATCTGATGAAACTTCTACGAACGACCGCCTACAGCAAGCGCTGCACGGAGATGCCCGCGGTCGCTGTGAACCTGATTTTGAGCGACATATTTTCCCCAACCCTCACCGAACGGCTTGATGCGGTCTCAGCCCTTCTGCCCGTTCTTCATGGGGATGAGCCAGCTATACATCTCTCAGACGAGAATCCGCCGTTTCCACCAGGCGACTGCGAGTACGAATACCGCACCGAACGGGACGTCGTCGCGCGTCTGAATCAGGCCGCCGACACATATGCCGAAGATCAGGACATCTATGAGTTTGCAAAAACGTTTGCTACACTCGTGCCCCTCGCCGACTGCAAAATATTCGTGGCACCACTGGAGAGTCACACCGACCTCCCTCCTCTATCCTCCCTTGTCGACGCCCTACGAGAAAATCAACAAGCGGATCTCGCAGATGTCCTCGAACTTTGGGAGCCGCTATCCAAGCCAGCCAAGTGCACTGGGAAGAATCCTATGCCTCTCGATCGGCACCGCCATGCTGATACCGACGTCTGCTTGCAGCCGTTTTTCCACTTTGCGCAGGCGGCATCCTGTACTTGCGATCCCGGCTTCGAAGAGAACCTTCGTACAGCGAAGCGCGGACTAAAGCTGCCGCTGTTGTCGCCATTCATGAAGCTGGCATTGTTGCAGGAGGCGGCGGCGTTAGAATTTGGGTGGGGATTGCAACGGTTGAAGCATCGAGGATGCTGTGAACGTGATGGATTCGAACTGGGTTTGATGTTGCTTGGTAGTGCAAAGGAGGATGCTGAGGCTTATGAGCGGGAGGCTCCGCCGGATGCGCGTGGGAGGAAGAGGGTAGGTTGCTTGAAGGTCTTGGCCGATATTATTTTGCTTGGGGTTGGAGAGGACGGGGTGGATCTCGAGGTAGGTGTTCACCGTTGCTCTCAAGTTCACTGCTGATGATGCGAATACTAGGATGTGAAGAATCGGATGGCGAGTTGGGACGACGTGCGCAAGGCCCTGGACGGTGATGCTGATGCTTCTGTGTGTCCCCCTGTGCGTGGGGTGACGGCGATATTGGACAACCACGAGACGGCGAGGGATGAATGGAAGCACTGGACGCATTCGGCGCCCCCTGGCTGCTGCACTGCGCCGCTATCCTTTGAGGATTCCCACTCTCATGATCACTCAGACACGGAAGACTCGGATCTGGGATTGCATTCGTTCATTCCTCGGTACAGGTCGACTGGGTGCCGTAGCTACCAAGACCCCCATCCGTCGCCCGTCCCACTCACGGAGTACGACCTCTACAGGTGCTCGTGGTGCCAGACTCATAGCTCTATCATGAGGAAGTGTGCATGTGGAACGACCAGGTGAGCTTGCACTCGACATTTGTTGTATGCGAGTGGGAGACTTAGGCAATTTCGAATCCACAGATACTGCGATAAGAATTGCCAGAAGAAGCATTGGGTGCATCACAAAGACGCTTGTACCCAGAAGAAGCTAGCGAGGGGGTGAGATCCAATAACAGGTGACACAGACGTTGATCGGACGGCTTTCTCTAATTCTAAAGATTCGTCTAATCACTTCAAACTTGATAGTAATACTCGAAGATACACTAGTGCATTCCAAGCATTACCTTACATTCCATTACATCTAATTGGACGTATCCTTACTTCTATATGTCAAAAATACGTCCATACGCCATCGAATCATCTTTGTCAATGAGAACTGCATATAGGTCCTGGGCTTGGGAAGACGGAAATGCTTCGCTAGATGAGGCGGTATTGACTTGTGGCGGCAGCTTGGCGTATACGTGGATGAAAGCTTCTACCTCCAATTGGCGGGGGGCTTGCTCGTAAGCGACTTGAGAAGCCTCTACTGCAAGTCAACTTCCGTCTGAATGAAGATAAGTACCGCCCGCAGAGGGCAGCGCCTAGAAAAAGCCGACGCTGCGCCCCCGTTGTCTAATGGTTATGATATCAGACTTCTAATCTGAAGGTTGCGGGTTCGAGTCCCGCCGGGGGTTTTTAAGACTGGGCCACAGGTAGCCCATGGCCAAGCGTCACTGCCTGTGTTTCAAACTTTTTGACCGCGAATCCCAGCTTCTGCTGATCCGGATGCATAGGTGTTGATTCTGTGTGAAGCTGGCCAAGCGTCTGGAGCAGCCGTACTGCTTTCGGTACGTTCTGCTTATCGGCAGGATCAAGAAGATTGTCAGCTTCATCCTTACTGAGCCCCGTATCGATGAGCCCTCTCCGAAAGTCCTGCGCAGAGAGCCATGTGTCATTAACCAAGATACCGGTCCAACTACGAAGTAAGGTGGCAAATCCTATAGTAAGGAGCCCGAATCAGCATAGATCCTAGCAAACAACGCGTGAACTCACTCTTGAATACATGCTTATAATCACACGTTCCGAGAATGGTATAGATACCGGTACGACAATTGAAACCAGGTAGTGCATGCAGCAATCGCCCCAGAAGACTTGTGGGATCAAGCTCCTCTGTCATGCAGAGCTCAAAGCGCGCCAGACGAAAGGAAGACTCGCCATCGCTTGCCAATGCTCGAATCGGGCCATAGAGTATCTCTCCAAAGGGATGTTCACGCCATACCATGATGAATAGCCTCAACCATTCCTGGAGCACGACCCCAGTTTCCTTCTTACACGACGGAGAAAGGACGAGAGGAATGGGTGTATAGTGCTCCTGGTCTGTCACTGGCGCAATCGCAAGAACAGTTCCATCCTTTCCGAGGTGACATTTGCCTGCTCATGATCAGATTTGTACGGTAACAAAGATAGGTGACCATACCATTGTCCAGAGCATCTGCGATCGCTTCGAGCGCCTGATAGCTGTCAACAACAAGACGGACTTTTCCACAATGCTCGCGGCAGATACCAACCACAGAATTGCGGACACTATCGTAGCGGCAGACCTCCTCTAAGGCGACACCATCGATCATGACTACAACACCGGGAAGCTTACCCGATGCTGGGAGAGATGGCGGCTCGCGAACGGCAGGATCAAGGAGGGCAGACATATTTGTCCACATCTCATCGCGTGTCGGTGTTCCAGTGCATGCTAGAAGGGGTGCGACAGGCCGGTGTTTCTGAATAGTACTCAAGGCGGGGTATCCTTCTGCACGATGGAGGGCTGTGAGTAAGCGAGGACCTCCAAGTGCCTTGACAAGGAAAGCCTTATCGTAATCACGTTGATTGAAGCCGGATCGTGCAAGCCCCTTCCCGCCGAGTACTCCCTCCAGGCGCGTGACGATGGCAGCAGGTGAACGACCTTGCTTCATCATTACAGAAACCAGACGTCGCAGACCAGGGACGTCATGCGTGGCAATGACCATGAGAAGTCGCTTGTGATCGTCGAGTTTCCGTCTGAGTCGTGCTATTGTCCGGTCCTGGCGAATCCTGACTCCTTAACTTTTAAGAGACTAGACTCACTGGAGCCTAGCTGAGTGACTCCAGCGACGAGCGGACTGAGAGCTCTTGCTCCTCGGAGTCCTCAAGGCCTCAAGGCTCAGTCTCGAGTGAGTCGAATCTTGAGAACTGCAGACTGGAGAACCAGGATTCATGATGATGAATTATTCTGATCGATGTGACATTGTGACCGAGTGCCACTGCCATGTACTCTCATGTACTTTTGTACTCAATCTGCCCCGCGCGCATTTCGGCTAAGTTACCCTCTTCCGCATAGCCCTGGACCTTGAGGGAATATCAGCGGTATCGACAATCGTTGCATCAAGGCTTCGCATGACGTCGAGAGCCTCATTGAGCGCGTCGAACATGGCCCTCCTTGTGTGAGCAAGCCGTCTTCGGAATAGGCTTGACGAGGACCAAACACCGTCGCCGCTAGGGTCGCATCTATGCTCCACGAAACGATGACCGCCGCCAGAACGCCGCGACCGGCCTATCGATAAACATCATGCTCACAAATCGGCAGGGACCGCTCGTACGACAGCTATATAAAAGCAAAGTGCAGGTCTTGCGTGCTCTATCTCCTGTCTGGTTTCCTATGTCCTGGTGAGCTCTAACACCTTTCCCCTTCGCGCGCTAATCACATAACCCAGCCCAGAGAGTGGTCTCTTCGCAGCCCCGTGGCCAATTGTTCGACTGGATGGACCGACGTTCACGAGCATAGTACTCCCGGCGCATACGGGGTACTATGCACTTTCATTGCTGGTCACGCTTCCGGGTACACGTATTACGCGCATGGCGCTCCTGCCGCTGTGTCTCTTCCTCGTGTATAGGATGGCTACGCTGAACATTTCAGAAGGAGTTCCGGCTAGAAATGCTGAGAATATGGGCTTGATGGTTTGGGAACTCTTCAACGTTTCTGCTGCGATGTTTATTCTTTCCAGACATGGGTGGCCGTAATCTCACTGCGCATGATTGTATGGGCCTTTCGCGACAAGCATTATACACGCGTTGGGAAGAAGCGCGACCCTACAAAGACTCGTACAATCTCGGAGACGATGTGGGATGCGGGCGATCTTTGCTTCAATCTTCGCGGGATCGGATGGGATTGGTCTACCACCAATGCAGTCATCGTGCCCTCCAGTTCCCCTCTCGAATCACGCACTCGCACCTTCGAGTTTCTCAAGGGGGCTTTTCTCGAGTGGCTGAGATGCGGTTTGATATTCGAGGCGACATACTTCATGATATCCTTCCTTTTCGACGGACGTGGCCACCTTCCTCTCCCACCCTTCGTCAAATTACTCCTCCAAATCTGGATATATCCTATCTCGGCATACGCTGTCGTGGAGGGGCAGGTGAGGGTGTATGCTGTGATTGGTGTGCTTGTCTTTCGCCAAGATCCCGACGAATGGCCACCGTTGTTCGACGCGCCGTGGCGATCGACGTCTTTGATAGAGCTCTGGGGTGTGCGATGGCACCAGTATGGACGTGATATGTTCTCAAATACTGGTGGGGTTGCACTGGGGTCACTGTTCGGTCGAATGGGGTACGTTATAGGCACCTTCGCGGCATCGGGGCTGTACCATGATTTCGGGGCATGGAGTCTGCAGAGGGACAAGGGGATGTGTTGTTTCTTGTCGCCAGTGTTTGTGTTGATCGGGGTCGGGATGGTGATGGAGCATACATTCAAGAAGGTCACTGGGAAACGCGTGGGTGGCGTTGCGGGGCTGGTCTGGGTGCTGGTTTGGCAGCTTGGGAGCGCGATCATGACAATCAGTCCGAGGTGCATGAGGCTTCTGTATCAGTCTGTTGAGGTGAACTGGATAATGAGACCTGTACATCTTGCCACAAAGTTGGTCAGTACGCTTGTCTGATCACAACTTTGTACCTAGAGTTAGAACACATACAGTACCTTACATTTGTCCGGCAATGCGGTTGTGTAAGATATAACCTGGAATCGTGGCGAGACTTCTTCAACACCTGGACGAAGGAATGATCAATCTGGATTGGATTTCCTTTTCGTATCTAGGAGGGGGACAGCTGAGCAAAAGGCGTCAGTCATGCGTACACTACAACAGTCAGCGCGGCAACTCTCGACGAACGATCCGGCATGTCACACCTACCTCTCAAACTCCTCAATTGACTCAGTCAATGTCAGTTGACGCCTTACATCATCTCATGCCCTTGAATAGAGGAGAGGCTTCAAGCGGTGACAATGCCCGCCTCGCCACACCTACAACCGTTCTGTTCTCGCTGCAGTCTGCCGGCCGACGATCTCAAATTATGTTCGAAGTGTGGGACAGTCCACTACTGCGTACGCTTCGCTATGCACTAGTGAACGCTCAATATCTGACCTTTGCTAGTCCAAGGAGTGTCAAAATGCCGACTGGAAGGTTCACAAGCCGATGTGTCGCCCTTACAGCTCCGACAAGGTCTGGGGAATCAAAATCCTCTGCAACAGGGAAACGGCTCGCGAGAAATGGCAGATCCCAAGCGCTGGCGGCATGTCTTGCTCAGTACCAGCGACAGGATTGTCAATCGAGGGGAGGTATTACCCGCTAGCAAGCTGTATGACTTCCCTCTGCGGATCTACAGCGACACGATCCATGGTGGAACGTCAGAGACAGATGGGGACGGGAACCCAGCTGCGATTTATCTCCGTATTGTGGTGGATAACGGGTTAGCACCCACTCGGTGAGTATCTCTGAGAGATGCAAGATTCACGCTCTCTAACTGCGCGTAGGTCGCAATTGACATCTCCCGGAAATGTACGTCGGTCTCCAGAATACCTAGTTCGTCCGTGACAAATCCCTCCAGTGTTTCGTCTTCCGCCAGGACTTGAAACCACTGACGCGAGAGGCTATCGAAGCCGTCTGCGCATTCCATGCAAGATCAATCATAGACGTTATGGTTTGGCCGGAATCTGATGGCTGGGCTCCTGCCTCCCAATTCTTCACGCCGGCAACCTTCCAATTATTTTACCGAAAATATTATGAAGAGCAGAAGGAAAAAGGCCGTACAGAGTTTACGGAGCGATACAGGCCGTTGTGATTGGTGAAGTACCAAGACTGTATGATGTTCCCTTTGTACTATAGCTTGGTTCCCAATCGAGTCGATCACAACCGCCCATAATGGCCCTTGATGATATCCGCTGCCCTCTCCGCAACCGCATATACAGCTGCACTGGTGTGTGCGGCCGGCAACCTTGGCTATGATACAGCGGTATCAACACACGTCTCGGTACCCGCACAACAAAAAGACTCACAATGACACTAGCATCGACGATCCTCAGCCCCTCTACGCCCTTCACCCGCAAATCCGGATCCACCACGCCATAGTTAACCCCCTTTGGAGACATACTCGACGTAGAAACAGGGTGAAAGAACGACACTGCGTTGTTCCTAGCAAATTGATCTATCTCCTCGTCTGTGGTGGCGTTATTGTTCAGCGAGCCAAGAACGTAGCCAGACCAGGCGGGTGCCGCCATGAACCGACGAGCACTCTTGATAGCTTCGCGCACGATGCGGAGGTCGATCTCCTCGGCGAGAAGATTGGGGCTGACAAGGGGTAGAGCAAACGGGTCGCTGGAGTTGATGGAGACGAATCCGCCTATAGGCCATCTCAGTACGATGGGATAATGGACGAGAGATGGATACTGACGTGATGAAGGAGAGACACATGCTGTGGGGAGATTCAGGTAGTTGCCTGACGCGGTCACGCTGTTCAGTCCGTTCTAGCATGTCAAAATCCTAGTCAGATCCGTTGAACACGCGGAGGAGATGACCCACCTGGAACAAAAACTCGTAATGCGCCGTCCCCTTCCCGCTGGATGGATCATCGAATTCATCCCAGATACTCGCATTGTCCGGGATCCTCAACCACGCAGCATGGTTCTCTGAGGTGTCAACCAGCAAGCCCGTACGATTTGCCTTCCACTCTTCCAGCCATTTATCCAGAAGCGTCTCGTTCCTTATGACCGTATCCCATGTTTGAGTGGAGTTGACGATGAAGGTCGAGGACACCCCGACGTGGTCGGTGAGATTCTTACCCACGGAGGGCAGGTCGAGCAGGACAGGGATCTGTAAGGACTCAAGTAGGGCGGCCTCTCCAATTCCGGAGTGCAGAAGGATGTTGGGCGTATTGACGGATCCGGCGGAGAGGATGACTTCTTTCCGTGCGCGGAGGGTCTTGAACGAGCCTGTTGAAGTAGGTAGGTAGATGACACCGTTAGCATCTCGAACGTGCAGGACGGCTTTGAAGAATACTACAGACCATTACTCGCATCGAAAACTTGTACAGCGCGAAAGGCCTTGACGCCATGCTTTGTCCGACTTGTCTGAAGAACTCGCGAGACTTTTGTGTGCAATGAGATATCCAGATTCGTCCGTTTCGCAGCTGGGCCTGTCAAGTACGCCTTCGCACTGGACCGCGCCCCTGTATCAACCAGCGCTTGCACCCAACCTAGATCATGTCATCATCAATATCAGTCCGAATCATCAGACAATACAAGAACCTCACCAACGCCCAACTGCTTTCCAGAATTCATATCGACCGAGTACGGAAATTCTACTAGTTCGGTGGTCGTGTTGATGATCCTCCCATCGATGGCCCTCGGGAATCCAGGCAAGCTGACGCCAATGACGCCCTCCGTCCCATGAAACTCGGGGAGATATTGGCCAGTGGGGTCGTGTCCGTCGCGTGGGAGGTTGAACTTCTCACTCTAGAAGATTGGAAGTCAGAATAATGTACAGGATAGAAGAAGACGAGCGAAGGAAAGCACCTTCATGAAATACGGCAACATACTATCCCATCCCCAACCCTCGTCATCGGTCATCTTTGCCCAGGTATTGATATCGTCGACCGAGCCACGAGTGTATACAAGACAATCTACATTCAGTTTGTTCACCCGATGTTTATAATTCATGAGCACCAATTACTCACTAACTGCGGTCGACCCGCCAAGCCCAAAACCAGTAGGGAAAGGTACACTACGATTGTTCAGCCCAGGTTGCGCAATCGTTGTATAGTTCCATGAGTAAGGTGTGTTGGGTGTCAGGCGCGTACAGAGGAGAGGTACGTCAATTGTTATATCGTCATCGTTACTGCATGTGCGATCTTGAGTAGACGCATTCACGGACATAGAGGAGTAATAACTTACGCGCCGCCTGCTTCGATGAGGAGCACACTCAGCGAAGGATCCTCTGTGAGTCTGCTGGCAACTGTACTTCCTCCCGGCCCGGCTATATACCACCGTCGTGAGTGCGCTTCTGCCAGAGCCAGACAGAAGAGCGTACCGCCAACGATGATGAAGTCATATGCATGGTCCAAAATGTCCAGCTGATTCACGTCCGTATATCGCACACAAAGGACAGGCGTCGCCAAGGCGGCAAGGAGGAGCAGACGCATCTCACAGGGCAAGAGCGACTCGGAGTGAGAGAAGCAGCAGGCATATGGCTCGCCCTTTATAAGTGGTCCCAGAAGAAGTTACGCTTGAAAGAGGCGAAGAACGACATCATCTGATTCCCAAGGCTTCTGCGACTTGGTTCTTATACGCATCACGAGGAGCAGTGGGGTGAGAGCGCGTTGAATCATTGGTCCAATGGTCTGACGGCTTTGGGTTCAATCGTGCTAGCTAGGAAGGCAAGTCTAGAGTCAGAGACCGCAAGGCCCCGCTATGTATACAATGGCCGAAGAGCACATACAGAGGTGGGATTAGGGTTTGGCCGGCGATTCGTCGCAAATCCCCAGTCTGAATGGAACCTCGTATGCGCTTCGTTTCGCCACTACTATCAGGGCCCTGCTGCTGCCATCCACCTAGTGAGCGCGATTCGATCGCCGCCGACGGGCTCTGGCATGCCTTCATCCACTGTTGGGTTTGGCTTGGACAGACGCCAAATTTGCGCGAACTGGATGTGAAGGTAGAGAAGAAGGGTGACAGGTGTTGATGACATCAGCACAAGCACTGACAGGGACCACTGAGGGCAGGCGCGTCAAGTGAGTCTGCTCCGTGCCTCGAACGTCTCACGAACTGTCCTGGCCCGATACTATCGATCAATCGGAAGTGTCAATCTGGACAGAAGTGTCAATCCCCCAAGAGAACAATTTCTGTAGCCCTCGTGTCGCACTCGTTCCCTCTGAAAATTTGGATTCCAATGCTTAAACATGTTACTGTTGGATTTCTCGGCTCAGATTGCTGGTGCACCTGCCCAAAGATATTGAGGATTTTCATTGATGGCACGAAGTGTCAATTCTGGATTGACACTTCCATTGAACAGCCTGGCACATTACACTCGAAGACCCGTTGCCTATGAAGAGTTCTCACAGTGGCTTTGGCATCATTTTGGTCCATTCGAGCCATAAAGCAGATTTTTCAGGCATGAGTGAAGAGAGCGAGAGAGCGTTCGCTGTCGAGCCGTGACAGCCAATGTTTCAAACTCCGATCTGCCTGCGAAAATTGGCAGAGTCACAGCGCGTCACGATTGACACTTCCTGCCAGAATGGAGGTCCCAATCGGCATTGTCTGGCATCGCTCGCACAAGCACTTAAAAATCGGTTTTTTGCTTCAGTCCATGCATTGAGCTGAGACTGAAAAATCTGCAAGCTTTCACGCCTGTACATGAAGAAATGAGTGAGTAGGACAGCAGTGTCAATCGCGTGCCAATGGATTGACACTTCCGATTGATCGATAGTACACCGTTTGTCTTGCCGTGCTTGACTTGGACCCCGAAGCCTGACTTCTTCATCGACACCCGCGTCTGCCTTTTTCACTGGGTGCTGATTTCCGCTTTTCTCAGTGAAATATCCAGTTAGAAAACTTCATGATTTTTTATGTCTTTTTTCACCAAAAATTTCACCAAGAATATTTAAATATTTCTCAGTATAAATACCAATGAAATAACCGGTGAAATTTCACTGAAAATATTGAGTTAAATATCACAAATACTAATTGAAATTATTTCACATTCTTTATAGCCATAAGTTTTGCTGAAAATGCTAAAATTGAATGTTTTCAACATTTTCAGCATTTTTTTTCGGATTTTTCAACAGATATATTTTGTTGTTTTGAAGTGTGACATGGTCACAAAGTATTATACATTTTTCAGCAGAATATCTACTGTCTTTTTTAACATTTTTCTTAGTGAAATTATGCTGAAATGAATACATGAATCTATTCTAAATAAATTCCTAAAATTTCTGAATTTGAGATCATTTGGATTATTCAGAGATAAATATAGCCAATGCAATTGCAAATTCTCTGAATAATCTGTGAATTCTAATCTGAAAGAAAAAGAAATAATATTAGTGAGATTTCACTTTGACATTAACTATAAGATATTCCCATGATTTGTGATTTTATTGACCATTCACAAATGTTCGTGAATATCCGCCAAACATCTGTGAACATCCACTGAACATCCGTGAACATCTGTTGAATATTCTTGAATATGTACCAAATATCTGTGAACATCTATTGAACATTCGTGAACATTCACTCAACATTCTTGAACATACATCAAACATCCGTGAACATCCGTGAACATCTATTGAATATTCTTGAATATGTACCAAACATCCGTGAACATCTATTGAACATTCGTGAACATTCACTCAACATTCTTGAACATGCACCAAACATCCGTGAACATCTGTTGAATATTCTTGAATATGTACCAAACATCCGTGAACATCTATTGAACATTCGTGAACATTCACTCAACATTCTTGAACATACATCAAACATCCGTGAACATCCATGAACATCTGTTAAATATTCTTGAATATGTACCAAACATCCGTGAACATCTATTGAACATTCGTGAACATTCACTCAACATTCACTCAACATTCTTGAACATACACCAAACATCCGTGAACATCCGTGAACATCTGTTGAATATTCTTGAATATGTACCAAACATCCGTGAACATCTATTGAACATTCGTGAACATTCATTCAACATTCTTGAACATGTACCAAACATCCGTTGATGTGCAGTGTGATAAAGCGGCGTGAAATAACCACTATCTAACCAACAACAAATCTACTGGTGCTTGTGGTACGAAACGGTGGTCCTAATCGTGTGATCGGGGAATGGCTGGTTAAGGTAGCGGTGGACTTGTACGTCCGTTTTGGTGCACGAATGCGGGTTGTTTTGGGGGGGGTTGTAAGCAAAGAAGATCTACGTGAAACACCTAATCGAATAAAGACTCAAAGCCAAACAGAGCTCGCCAGGAAGACGGGAACGCGAAGGCCGGGACCGCTCAAGGGTAGATGTTCTACAGTACTGGGGCGATCGAACTGACAACAGTACACTGACTTGTTATCTGCGTTGATACTATCCTCGTGTACCAAACTTACTTCTCTACTTGGGTGTGACAGATCGTTCTTTTGAGCGTCGGTCAGATACCGTGGCCACAAGACGTTCTTTGGCTGCTTAACGTCGCACCAGTTCAGGCTAACTAAGCTTCGCTTTCACAGGCGGTTGTCTCTCGGGAGACGATTGCTGCTACTTGGATCCGTGCGGTATCTCTGGGGAGAAGTCCGGGCTCACAGAAGTTAACTGGGTACTTGACAATAAGGGGCTGTGCATGATTCTTGTCTGCGGTTCTTGAGTATCTCGCCACTTAGGCGTCTTAGGACACTTTGCTTTGCTTGGGTTCTTGGTTGCTTAGGGGCTGAGGTGGGTTTTCAAACGTGTTGAACTTCTTATTGGGCACGAAACCCAAGTCAGATTACTACAGAGGAATGCTTGTGGGCTTTTCACTGCGGGGCACTAAACTACTCTACTCTACAGACGCGGCGCTACTTATACACTCTACAGACTCTCCCAGGTAAGCTACGTAACTACTCGACGGTTGGATACGGTCCGTACAAAACATGAGTCCTTACTCAGCCTGCGCAGGCAAAGGTCACCAGACAGTTCCCGCCGGCGCATATGCCAGTTTCTCTACGTTCAGATGTTGCGTAGACCACCCATGGACTCTGAGAAGCAATGCGCTGCATGCTCAGATAGGCGTTCGCGTTTCCTTTTACTTAACTGGGCGTTCACCGGCTTATCCAGCCTTCGCGCTAAACTTGGGCGTGAGCCCATTCAATCGCGAGCTGCCACCAGTGCGCATGCACTGACATGGTCTGCGGACTCGAATGGTGACGTGCTCAAGCTTTGGGCAGCGTATCTGGATGGCTGAATACACATGTAGTACATGAGGCAGGTCTCCGAGTCACAATCCATGTGGATCGCGCCTCGCTGCCAGTTTCATATCAATCAGACGTGTCGACCGATGAATGTGATTCTCTTGAGATAACCGCGAATCATCCCCGTTTGGGGGTTGGACTCTCTTGTTTATTGTTATCCAGCCTTTGTCACAATGAACAATGTACCATCCGCTTTTGGTAATGAACTCCGGTGGTTGTGAACCCCGCTTTGACTCATTCAATATTGAGGGTCATGTTGCTGCTGGTAGAGCGCCGTCAGAAGCGACAGCGGTTCGTCCCCGATTCGGGTGCTGCTTGTGTGGCGCAGTTACGCGTACAAGGTGAAATGGACCTCCGCAGAGGGGACAACTGGGTTTATGATATTCAGCCCTGGCTATGGTTGTTCTTTGACTAATAGTTCCATGCTTGGAGTTCTCTCCTTGTCCTAGAGAGCGTCTCCGTGATGACCTTTGTAGCGTATCCAGCCTTGCTTCCGCTTGGCTCATAGTTGCATATGGCTGTCTAGAAATCACAAAATTCTGGATTCCTGGCTATGTAATCTCAACATGCATATCACCGTGAACATCTGTTGAATATTCTTGAATATGTACCAAACATCCGTGAACATCTATTGAACATTTGTGAACAATCACTCAACATTCTTGAACATACACCAAACATCTGTGAATATCTATTGAATATCCGTGAACATTCACCAAACATCTATTGAACATTCGTGAATATTTACTGATCATTCCCTGAAAATTTCTGCACATTAAACTCACTCTATAATCTGGCTATTTATTCAATGTTTGTGAATATCTGTTGAATTTCCACGAACATCTATTGAACATTTGTCAAATATTCATAAAAGTCTATTGAATGTTCATAAATATCTATTGAATGTTCATAGATATCCATTGAACATCTGCTACTGTCTATCAAATAACCACAAATATCCGTCAAATATCTGTAAACATCTATTGAACATCAACAAACATCAATTGAAGATCTGCAACTATTTATTAAATAATTGAACAATTGCAGAAAACCATTAAACATCTATATATATTTGTCAAATGTCTGTGAATATCGTAGATGCGAGAGATAGGAACACAAACTACTTGTCCTCGTGACCAGTCCACGACCAAGTTATGACACTATTTCTGGTGATATATAGATATCCTTGTCAATATAATAGCTTACTGACAACCCTTGACTTGCATCTTTCATAGATATTTGAGGCACATTTGCAGACCGTTTACAGACTTTTGGCAAATGCTCAATGGATATTAACAGATGTTTGATGAATATTCAATAGATATTCAATGAATATTCAACTGATCTTCAATGAATATTCAATCAATGTACATTCAACAAATATTCCACAAACATTCAACAGGCGTTCAATGAATATTCAACAGATATATGACAAACATTCTACAGATACATGGTGAATGTTTGATGAATATGTGAGAGACATTTGACAAACATTTGCAAACACTTAACAGATATCTAATAAATATTCAATAGATGTTCAATGAACATTCACAGACAAATGTGTCTGTTAGCATCAATTCTGTCATCTGGTTCTAATGTGGAAGACAAAAGAGGTCATCCCATTGGCAGTAATAAGCACACAAGGTATAATGGACCTTCCAAAAGTGACTCCTTTAGTCAAAAGGATATGTCAGTCAAGATTCAGAGAGAGAGAGTTCTGTGGGAAAGAAATATGTGCAAGGCAAAAGACAGGATAGTTGCTGCGCGTAGAGACAGACATGGGTGAGAGGACGAGATACCTGACTCAGGCACATATAATTGTAGAGCAGAGGATATCTATTGAATGTTCATTGGACAGTTCATCAAACATCTGTTAAATGGTCATGGGACATCTGTCATATTCTGGTCTTGGACATATCCTCAGTGGAGCTTTCAGGTGCTTTCCAATGAATAGTATGTGCTCTGCTGCTGTTTGGCATCTCATCCCCTCGCATCAGCTTGGGGCTAACATCTTGTCCATCTGTGAATGAACTCATTTGAGTCATTGGGCTGACTGAAGCTTCAGGAAACAGGTCAAGAATATCTATCCAAGTTAGACAACATGACAATGCAGTCCCACCGCCTGATATATAAATGGGGCGCTTTTATGCTTGTAATTCTGATTTCTTAGAGTAGACTTCATATTGAAGGTCTCGCGAAGAGAGTAGAGTTCCAAAAATTGTGTTCTACGACACAGGGAACAAATCGCCGAGAGCCTCGTACGCATAGCCAACACGACCAACCGAAGGACCGGTGTCAATCACGGCCTAGTCCTCCCAAGGCCGGAATAAACGTCGTACTGAAGGAACGGCGCAAAGCCGAACCCAATGAGAGTGCTCAACGAGGAGACTCCCCAGTAGACAGCTCGATCCGCGGGACGTTCAGATGAACCGAACCCGTCCCGGAAGATACATCCTATTCTCTGCAGTAGCACTGCTGGCCAGTCGGTCCTGACTGTGGTGGAGTGCCTCCAAGCATCTTGCTTATGCGACAATGAATGTAATTTGGAAAAATGATAACATTTTACTTTAAATAATTCTTCGAAGTTCGCGACGTGTGGGCCGGTATACGAAGCCGAATGGCCCGGGGCGCGACATCCTGTCCCTGATGTGCGCCACATCAGCCTTTTGGTCAGGTTCGCCTCTCGATTCCTCGACGCGTTGTGTCGAATCATACTAGATACTTTTTGCTGTGTCTCGACGACGCCCTGGGCAATTGCCGTGATGCAAGCCCTAACCTTAACCCGTTAATCATTTCTCCCCGCCGTCATCTTGCCTGCTCCCAGCGTCTACAATCGACACTCACGACACTCACGCGCGTCCAACTCGCCTCGAAACGTTGCCCGCCCAGCGTATCACCATTTGACGGGGCGTCATTCTCTAGCATAGTTTAGGTGTGTCCAAGCTAGAGCAGCAACTTACCTGCCCATTAATCGTAGTTTCCAGCCTTCAGCACCATGTCCACTGGGTCCAAGTCCATGATCATGCTCACCAATGAGACCATCCACGGTCCCATCATCATCGACGTCTACATTCCCGCAGACCAGCGCCCTCGGTACGACGACGCCCATCTGTCGTATCACGCGCGGCTCTTCCTCAACCATCTCACCGTCCGCCACGCGCGTAACCTCAACCGCCAACTCCCGCCCCTCCCACTGCCGCGTTACGTTCGGATTTGTCTTGCGTGCGTTCTTCCCTGTGCTCACAATATAAAGCAGCCTCACTCACCGTCCCGTTTAGCATGATTGGTCACAGCCGCCAAGCCAAGTGGCGTACCGCCAAGATCTACACATCCGTCTCAACCAGCGACCAATCCGGTCCATCGGCCCAGCTCCTCTCCGTCGTTCGTTACGATTCTGCTGGTGGATGCCACGAGAGCTTCGATGAGGCGGATTTGTCTATTCCCTTGCACGAGAGGGAGACACTCGACATTAACACCCAAACCTTCATATTGCGTCGGTAAGCAGATTTCCGTCGTGCGCACAACTGTTTGCCCATCTATTTTGCAGCGTTCTTTGTCAGTCTTAGAGATCAATTGGCCAGGGGATGTTCGGCTGACCTTCTCGTCGTTCTTACATCCCTCTCTCTCTTTTTTGCTTTGTGTTCTTAGTCGCTTGCTGTACTCTTGAGCTTTGTCTGCTGTCCATCTTGCTACCATCTTGCATTGTACATTTCATCTTACCACTACCTCTGTCTGTACCCACTTGTTACAATCATCATGCAATGTCGGCTTGACGTTTGCCAGTCCGTGACTCGCGCACTTCTTCTTCGTCGTCTAAGCGAACATGGCCATTCGTGTCGTTCGAGTTGTTACAAATATCGAGGTCTACTTCAGGATCGATCTCTGTAGAACGCTGTGAGTAGAGTTGCGAGATTGGAGCGAAAAAGTGTACCGTTACGTCGGGGAAGAGGATGCATGATAATCATGTCTAATTGGCCCGCGACAGCACCGAATGATCGAGGTGGTAAGCGTCCTTGAAACGGAGCCATTCCGCCTCGGTTTCGAACCTCTCTTTCTGCACCGTGGTTGCGTACAGGACATCGGTGTCCGACAAGAACTTCCAAGAGTTTCGCAGATCGTAATGTGGACTCCAGCCTTTGGGGAGACGAAATTGAGGCGGACCGAGTACAGGCAGAGTAAGGTCACCAAGCTGTGAACAGAGCGTCCGTTCTGGAGGTCCGTCTAGCAGAGCCTGCAAAACCATCAGTTACGGCCCATCATATCGTCGAAAGAGAGCATACCTGCGTAGGGTGTTCACCGATCCCATCTCCAGCATTGATGATTGGAACAGGCAAAAACTTCGCCGCCAACTGCGCGCTACCAACGTCGGGATGACGCAGAACAATAGCATCACCGTAGCACGATAGTGTCTGGATAGTGTCTGGCAAAGATTCCCCCCTAAGGACAGAGGAAGTGTCGGCCGTGATTTGGACGACTTGCCCTCTGCATCGCTTCATGGCAGTATCGAAGGAGGAGCTCGTCCTGGTGGAGGGTTCGTAAAATGCAGTGCACAACATTTTGCCTTTGAGGACGTCCAAAACACCATTACGCTCCACCTGCAGACGCATTTCGTGCGCCAGAGAGAAGAGGTCGTACATGTCCTTTCGAGTCAATTGCTTGACCGTGAGAATATGACGGCGATGAAAGGAGGGGTGAGCAAGGAGATGAGAGAAGATGTTGAGTGCGGGTGGGCCTTGAATCGCCGAGTGAAGAGCGGGGCCCAAGTTCAGTGATGCCATGCCAGTCAACGCCGGAACATCTGTCCGTTCAATGGAGAGAGATCCCGCATGCACAATAGATGTAGGGTGATTGATCGTCGCACTGGATATCTCGCGACCGTGAGGAGACGATGTCAGAGCTCCATCCAAGAATGAAGTCTGTCCGTGAACAACGACCCTGTGGATAGCGCCGGAGACAGAGCCCTGCTCCAAAGGCGATCAACAATCGACCTTCTTCACAAACGCAGACTTGCGTCCGATGACAACCTCCACTTGCGTGGACGATTGCTCCGGCAACCCGAATATGAGACTAGGATTGTCATGCAAACGAAGGCGGAAATCCTCGAGCTTGAGTCGGCCGTCGGTCACGGTAGTCAACAAGAGCGGTAGGGCCTCCTCAAGACCGGATTTTACTGACGCCAGATGACACTCCTGAACAGCAAGGAGGTACGGCGTGGCACCGACCGAGAAGACATCGATGCTATCGAGGTGCGACCACAATGCTTGTTGGTCTTCCGGGGAGGGCAGACACGTAGCCTGTGGATATTGCGATGTATTGAAGAAGAGAGAGTAGATCGAGACATCACAGGTAACCTTGAGATGCTTCGCCTTGCTGAGGGTGATCAACAAGAGGTCATCATTCGTCAAGACATCGGTGACGTGAACACTTCTGCTGCGCAAGCTGGCTAGGAGCAAGATGGACGCCAGATCCGAGCCCTTTGCGTTCGTAACGATCGGCTTATCGGAGGGCCACGGCGTGAAATGAGATGCCAGAATGGATAGAGAGTTGTGAGGACCATCAATTTGGAAGGGAATGAACAGGGCCTGGCATCCGCCTGTAGCTCTTCGTCAACGATCGTCACATTCTGTGACGATGCAGAGATGCTCAGAGCGAAGTTGCAGTGTGCACCGCCGTTGATGTTGGCACGAGCGATGTTCAAAGTCGCGGCGTCGGTAATCCTACTCTTGAGATCGACGGGAATCACGAGGGCAGTCGTGAAGCCGGCAGCGATGGAAGCCTCGGTGGCTTGGGAAAAGTCGTTGCTTCCTGGCTCCGTTAAGCCTGGTACAAAGGCCGCGACGTTGACCAAGCCAGGGAACGTGTGAGTGTCGTGCGAACTTTTGGAGTCGATGGTGGAGACATCCAATGGGAGCCTGCGGACCAATGCTTCGGTGAGCAATCTTGGCGTTCTTGACATTCGTGATGAGAGGAACAACGAAGTCGACGGCCATCCGTCTGGTGTGGTATCCCTTGCTCTCGTAGCTGGCGGGCCGGCGGTAGTGATTCTTGGAGGGAAGGTTGATGTACATGTCGATGAGATTATTGGCAAGATGCTGAGTCAAAGAGTACTCGGATTTTTGCTTGTCGCGATTGTCCTCTCCGAGAGTCTCGAGATACTAAGAAATGATCAAGTTGAGAATGAGAAGGCAATGTACACTGAAAACGTACCTTGCAAGGAACGTTGTGCTCCGTCAAAAAGTCTGCGGTACCGGAAGTAGCGAAAATGTTGTATCCCACTGCACTGAGCTTCTGTACAGACGGCAGGATCTCAAGCTTCTCGCGGTAGCTTCCGACAGAGAACAGAATGTTCTTCTTGGGAGGCACGATACCGGTGGAGATGATGGCCTTGAGGTAAGCCTCATACTTGTCTCGACCGAAGCAGGCGACCTCTCCAGTCGACGCCATCTCCACACCAAGGACTGGGTCAGCCCCGGAGAGTCGGTTAATGCTGAACTGGGGGACTTTGACGCCGACATAATCAGCAGGCAACCCAAGGTCGGGGTATGCCTCGACGGGGAGATCAAGCATGACCTTCGTCGCCATCTCGATAGCATCGACCCCAGTGACTTTCGAGACGAAGGGGAAAAACCGAGCTGCCCGAAGGTTACATTCGATGACCTTGATCTCGTTGTTCTTCGCAATGAACTATATGTTGAATCTTCGCGGTTGCTTTCTCGATCTGGCGCACCGTCTGCGGATCGAGATCCTGGGGAGGGTGGATGAGGGTAGCGTCACCAGAATGCACGCCAGCGTTCTCGACGTGCTCGGAGATATAGGGCATGACCATTTTACCGTCCTTCGCCACAGCATCCATCTCGATCTCCTTGGCCTGCTCGAAGTACTGTGATAACGACCGGGTGGTCGCGAGAGACGGCAGTGGCTTGCGTGAGGTAGTTCATCAAGTCGTCAGCCGTAGACACGACGTTCATCGCAGCACCGGATAGGACATATGAAGGGCGAACAAGCACGGGATATCCAACTGACTCGCAGAACGCATAGGCTTCGTCGTAACTGCTGGACTCTTTCCACGAGGGCTGGTCGACGCGTATCTCATCGAGGAGACGAGAGAACTTGTATCGGTTCTCGGCAGTGTCGATCATCTCGGGCGACGTTCCGTAGATCTTGACGTTCTCGCGATACAGCGGAAGGCAATGCTGTTGGGTGTCTGTCCTCCCATGGACAAGATGACACCCCGGGAGTGTTCGACATCGTAGATGTCCAGGATCGTCTCCAAACTGATGTTCTCGGAGTAGAGCCTGTCGGCCTCGTCGTAGTCTGTACTGACTGTTTCGGAATTGTAGTTCACCATAACCGTAGGAAGGCCTTGGTCACGTAGAGTCCTGATAGCGCGAACAGCACACCAATCGGACTCCACGGAAGAACCAATGCGGTACACTCCGGAACCCAGAACCATGACGCCACGGTCACGGAAAGATATGTCGTGTTCGACCGCGTTATATGTCGTGTAGAGGTAGTTGGTGAACGCGGGGAATTCGGCAGCAACAGTGTCGATTTGCTTGACGTACGGGGCGATACCCTGCTCCTTGCGCAAAGTTCGGACAGCGAGTTCCTTTGAACCCAGGTAAAAGGGCGAGTTGACGATCTGAGAAGCCAAGTTGTTTAACACGTCGAAGTAGGTCCGGTGTCATTGTGGGAATTCCTTGCTTCCTGAGAGACAGTTCAGATGTCGAGCGAGATGAGAGTGACGCGTAAACTCTCACTTGAGAAGCACCTCCATCTCATGAATGTAGTGGAGTTTGGTTAGGAACCACTTGTCGATGTTGGTCATCTACCAAATCTTGTCGACGCTGTAGCCCCGGGGGAAAGCAGTAGAGATGGCGAAGATACGCTTGTCCGTGGGAGTCACCAATTCCTCGTCGATGTTTTCAACGAGATCGTTCTAGAAAAAGTGAGCCGTTGAATGTGTCTTAGCACCAGACGAGGCGTACCTTGGCAAACGCAGCGAACTGGTCATCGATGGCCCTGATAGCCTTTTGAATCGTCTCCTCGAAAGTGCGCCTGATGCTCATGACCTCGCCAACACTCTTCATGCTGCTACTCAAGAGGCGGTTGACGCGATTGAATTCCTTCTGATCCCAGCGAGAAATCTTGACAACAACATAGTCCAAACCTGGCTCGAAGCAAGCGCTCGTCACTTTCGTTGAGAGGGATCCCGAGACCCAACTTGGCGGCGATAAAAGCCAGGGGATATCCGGTGGCTTTAGAGGCCAGGGCAGGGGATCGGCTGGTAAGCGTCTGTCATTTCGACCGTAAGCTGGTCCACTGGACAGCCATCAACCGTACATTCAGGAAGGAGAAGCCAGGGACTTACCAGTGTTACACATTTTCTTGTAGTTCCAATCTGCGGTGTGCATGCTGATAACCTCTTGGCGATGACCGTTGGTTATTTGAGAGGTTTGAGGACCGATCTGATTCGCCTCCGGCCAAAAGTGTTCTGCCGTCTCGCCATGGAAGTGACCGCACGTCCGACAGTAACCTCGGGTGTTAGACAGTGCGCTAGGCGACGCAGCGCCGTGGGAAGAGCGTAATCCGCATTGGCAAACCTAGGTGATCGTCAGATATGCTAAACAGCATCCGTCGCGGTACACACTGTTCGCCAAAGGGAAGATGCGTGTTCTTGAACTTCTTGCGATTCTGATTGTTGATGGCCTTCGAATATTGACAGGTATGTTTCTGTAGCACGATGAGCCTGAGCTCAAATGACAAAAACGATGTCTCACCGTGGGGGTACATATGCATCTGGAAGACACGCCACACACGCGTGACGTCTAGGAGTTGTTCTTCGTATGGCTGGAGCATGCGTCAGACAACTTTCGAGGAAGTATTTGGCGACTTACCGTGACTCCTTTGGTGAATCTGCTATCTGTTTGACGGCGCAGGACACCCATGAAATCGTAGACGTTTGTCTTCGCCCCCATTTGAAGGAGATGAAACAACTTCAGCGCCTGAACGAAAAGGCGCTGGCCAGCAACACCGTCGTTGGAGGGAAGAAACGGGCAGCTGGCGGATCTTGGACATGTTGAAATTTAATGTCCAAGCTCAAGCGTTCCGAAGTGGCAGTGTCCTCCTCGGGGTTGCAGCCACAGATCTGATCCTGGTTTTGTGGCTGCCGTCGTCGCATATGAGGGAGAAATTGATGGCGACCAGTGCATGATCGCAGTTGTAACCAGCCGCCGTGCTGATGAGCCTCGATGAAGCGATCCCCACAAGCCATTTCGTAGCCTACACATTCGTGGCACGTCACAGGTATATCCCCTTTTCCGCACGCGCATTTCTATGCGTCCTTCGGTTCGGCACTGTGGGCGAGGAAGCATTCGGTAAAGAACGGCTCTGCCTTCATGAAATTTTGGAGTACGAGAAGACGCTGGAGCACTGATCAGCAAGTTTATCGTTGGAGATAGAATGTACGTACCTTTACTTGGGTATCGGTTTGATTGGAACTGCGGTTTCGCCAGCAAGGGGGGAAGAAGAGGAACGTCCAGAATCCAGCGATGTGGGAGTCGATGGTCCAGATGGGCCCACCTTCTGCGTCGGTTTGGCAGCAGCGGGGGCTGGAAGAGGAGGACGCAAGGGAGCCGTAGTTTGAAGACGAGAGACGGGAGTAGCATGCATTGACAACCGGTGGTGGGGTTGTTGATCCGTATAGCGCCCGATGCTCGAGAGGTCTCTGCTTGTTTCTGTCGTTGCTTCGCCGGCTTCTCATCCTTCTTGGCCATGGCCGTAAGTGGAAGAGTCGGAAGGGCGTGTGAACACAAGCCGCATTTGGGATACCCTCGAAAATGTCTTGTCTTTCGGGTACTCGGATACTCATCGGGTATTCGGAAGTCCTCAATCAATTCTTCTCAAGCCAATTCAAGCAGGCGATTCTATGGTGCAACTTTCCAGGACGGAGAGCCTGAGAGGACTTTGAAAGAGGCCCATTTGATGTCTCTCAAATGTTCATCAAACATCTATCGAATATCTGTAGAATGTTTGTCGAATATCTGTTGAATGTTCATTGAACGCCTGAATGTCCGTTGAATGTCTGTTGAATGTCGGGCGGGATTGAGCGAGATCGAGTGAAATCGACGTCAACATTATCACTAGATCTGACTTGATCTCATCTTATGTATATTGGGGACTAAATAGCAACTGACATTGGTTGGGATCGAGTCATATAGTCGAGTCATGTTCGTCAATATTGTTTGATTTGATTATAATTAGCGTTTCAGTCGGTCAATACATTCATGTCGCTTGGTACATATCCTGGGGCCGTCCTCCGCGTCCTATTACTGCGCCGATCCCCTCGGTCTTTGTCTCCCATCCTTGCCCTCTCCTTCCCTAAACCTCGGTACTGCTGCTGATCGATGTAGCATACTGCGCAACCTAGAGAACTGTAAGCAATCTGTAACAGGAAAAGCCAATGAGACATGTACCTTCCGCTGAGCAACTAATTCGTCTGTCACGTCTTTGTAGCTCTGAAAAACTGTGAGATTATCATTGGCAGAACGTGAGAAGACCTACATCTTGAGTCGACTTCGGCATGGTACTCCAAAAGTGCGCAAATTCGCTCTCGCGCCCGTCCTTTACGTGCTTGATCCAGCCGCGTTTGCAGTTGGCCCTGGGATGGAATCAGATTCGATAGACTCAAACACGCACGCGAACAAGAATGACTCACTTCACATGTTGCCTGAACGCACGGTGGCCTTCTTATCTGCTCGCTTGTCTGCGCATTTTCCAGGAGCGGTTGTTTCCATGGCTGAGCCTGATGTCGATGTCGATGTTGGTGCCAATGTCGAGGTCGGTGTTGCGAGAGTTGAGGTCGGTGTTGCGATAGTCGAGATCGTGTGTGTAGCTGAGTTGTCGAGAGTAAGGAATGCAGTCACAGTGTCCGAGGTCAAGATCATAGCATTGTTGGGAACTGAGGTCGTCTCTTGCACAAGGGGTTTTGATGTCCATGTCTGAGATACTCTCGCCATTGCAAGGTATGACCGCGCTACTTGTGTCGGCATTGAGATCAGAAGTTAGACTGGGTGCAAGAGAAGTGTCCACTGGCAGCGGCGTTGACAGTGCATCTGAATGGGAGTCGGTTGTCGTGCATGGTACGAGTCCTAGGTTCGGCTTGAAGACGCCAGCAGCAGGAGTCTGATTTTCGGCTCCAGAGTCGGAAAAATAGTAATCGATGCGCTGTAAATATCAGAGGAGGTAAACATGAAATGGAACTTGCGTGCTTACAGAGGATCAAGAGCAACGATATCGGGGCCTTCGGTACTACCGCGTGCCCGCTGCGTTTTCGGTCTGTAGTTTACTGGTCTTGGAAGTGAATATATGCGCGTCAAAAACAACAGAAGCGCACCATAGCGACTCAACCTGAGCTTGGACATGCTTCATTGCCCCGAAAAGTGTCTGAAGCTCAGAAGCTCATCGGATATGCTTGGCTGGGCCATTCCAGTGCCCATGCCCGTGCCCATGCCCGTGCCTATGCCCATGCCCCTCATACCGTCATACCAAAGCTACCCATGCCCATACCCATGCCCATGCCCATGCCCATGCCCATGCCCATGCCCATGCCCATGCCCATGCCCGTGTCGTTGAACATCTGGGCTTGACCGAAAGCATTTGCGCACGCATTATTGTAGCGACCGTTGCTCGGGTCGCTGTCAACTGTACAGAGTGTCAGTGCTGCCTTTACGATGATGAAAGAGGGGCAACCAGAGAAGGTCCCAATATCGCTACTATGAGCGTCGTCGTCGGAGAACATGTTGGACTTGAAAGAGGGAGATTGTGGTAGAAGGCAAGACGGAATGGGCTTTCGATCACGCACACGATCACGATGGTACACCATATAGAAAATATTTCTACTCGAGTACATAGTCAGCGTCATCTATCTCGCGACGATCCTCCTTGTCGCCATTTTTGTCTCTATCATCCTCAACCCATCCTCCCGTATTCGCAACGTCAACCCAGGCTTCTCGACAACGAAGACATTGCCAGCCCAATCTGGCTGGAGTTCGGCAGAGTGTGGTACCATTGCAACTACGGAGTCAATCCACTTGATTGGAAGAACAATCATACCATTTGCCTCCAGACTACGGCATGACCAAACTGTACGCGAGGATTCCCGAAGCAGGCCCTCGTCCGGACTGCTGTAAAGCCTCGAAAGAGGCATTGCCAATCTGCGCCCGCTGGTCGCCCGCTCATGTGACATGACAGGCTTCATCACCCGGCGAGAACAGTCTGGGAACCAACCAGCCCTGTCATGCTGAATTGTACTTCAGCCTGTTTGTTAGGCTTGTAGATGCTCACAGCCAGTACGCTGGATAAGACAAAGAGGAATGGATGTATGTTGATATGATACAGAGCTACAGTAGATGAGCAAGTTTACACAAGTAGAATTCAGTCTTCAGATGTCGTTGAGGTCTCCATTTCCATCATCTTCGTCCTCTTTATCCTTGTGCTGATTGTCGGAAGCCAGCGTCTGCGAGTTCTCTAGCTCCGATTGAATGATGTGCCACTCCTGCTTGATAGCCATCCCGGCGTCTACTCGTTCAGTATCATTGTCGTCACGATCCTCTCCAGCTGCCTGTTCTTCCTGTCTGATCTTCATCATCTCACTGGTTATCGCAGCCCAAACGCCTGGAGTGAAAGTGAAGTGAGTCCTGACGCTAGTCCTTCGAATGAAACAAGGTTGCTCACGTTGACTTTTCTGGAGACTGGTGGCCAAGGCCATCGCTTTTGCTATGATAGATCGTTAGACAGAGGTATCCATCTGAAGCACAACGTACCATTGGCATCGTCTATTTTTGCGTTTGCGGTCTTGCGCGACTTGATGAGTTGATCCTTCAGGTGACGAATGTCAGACCGAGATTTTGCGTTGAGTTCTGTGTGTCGTAAGCCGGCGTTTCATGTGTCAGATGAGTTCAGATAGCTCGCCTTGGGTCTTAAGGAGTTCCTTCTCGAATTGGCTTGTCTTCACTAGAAGTAAAACCGAGTGTTGACCTTGGCTGACTAAGGAAGACAGGAGGCACAACGCACCCTTGGCTGCCTCGAGTTGGGCCACGGTCTCGTCTAGTGAAGATTCAGTACACTATGTCCTCTCCAGTATGTATGAGTTCCGACCATGGGCTTGTTGTACGGCGCTGTCATGCTTTGCCTTTGTGGCATCGAGTTCCCGCTTGAGCAAGTTCGGAAGCGCTGTATGATTGGTGTCAGTAGTACGTTTTTCTGGTAAAGACACAGCGTCACCTTTCGCTTCATCCAAGTTAATCGTCAAGAGTCGAACATGGTCTCTGGAAGCCATCAAAGCTGTACGCAGTGAATCGACCTCGAGTTGCAAGTCGGAATTGTCCCCTATAAGATACATGAGAGGGGAAGTTGGGGAGACAGGTGAACCTGACTGACCTTTCAACGCACGAATTTGACCCCAGAGGTCTTGCAGTGTTCCTAGAGATCAAGCTTTGAGTGAAAAGTGGTACGGCTCGTTATATTTCATAAAACCTGGCAGGATTTCAGAGTTTGTTGCCTCAAGAGCAGCAAGCCGCCTCTCCATGTCGTACAACGCCGGAGCTGTCGCTGGGTGTTCTGATTGACAACTAACATGTCCGGCAGCGGATACAGATGGTTCGGGAGATGGAGCAGGTGGGGATAGATTGACTGGAGCTGAGTCAGGTGTAGTGCGTGCGGTGGGCTTGTGGCGGTCAGAGCTTCGACGTCCAGTGGGCGAGGCCGGTGCTGCGACTGTCGTGTCGCGAAGACTTCTTCCTACATATTGATTGAGTTGTGAGGGCAAGGGAGAATGAAGATATAGCTTGCTGGAAGGGACTGGCACACGCCTGGATGTGGAGGCAGTCTGTGTGATTCTTGGTCGCTTTGCGGCTGTAGGATTAGAATCTGCCGGTGTTGTGAATGCGGCCAGGTGAGTGGGCGTTACGAAGAATGGATAGGCGTTCGCGCACCGTCGTCCAATTCGGTGTTCTCATGCGTCTCCGACGATTCCTGTTCCAGCAGTGTCTGGTCCGCTCCCAGCATGCGCTTGTTCGAATAGATCCTGTTGGCGGGCTTGGGAAGTTGCTGCGCGTAAGCGGTAAATTCCACATTCGTCACCTGGGGGTAGTTCTTGCGAAGAACAGACAGCAATTCGTCGTTGGAAAATGAACATCGTCCAGGTCCATCACGGCACTCTGGCGTATCGCAATGGGCTCGAGTTTTCATGTGTCTGCAGACCAGATTTTGCGATGCACAAAAATAACAGGGGCCCTACGTCGAAGTAAGCAAGCTGATTAGAATTCAGCCACTAGGGAAAACACTTACACGCTTGGGATTTTTCTTGACCCATTTTTTACCCCAACGGAATTGGGCGTTGAGCGCTCGCGCGGTATCTCGCCAGTCGTCTGCGGTGAGAGGCCTGCCTTTCGGAGGCATGTTGACTGCAATGAAATTCCTTGGGTGACGCAAGAGGCAGACACTCTCGCGCTGACGACGAGGAGTTCGTCGTTTGCAAGAGAGCAATGCAAAAGCTGCCGTAAGCCGCCGGCTCTTGACCTTCGGAGCCGTGGCAGATCAGGGCTGATCGGAGATCTGTAATTCAGGGGTGCGCCCGACCACTGCCCCGCTCTGACCTCGCTGTGGGGCTTGTGGATGTACACAGGCGGACACTTGGGGTGCTGTTGCGGCGCCGGATTGAGTTGTGCCGATTTTGCATGTCAAATTCGTCGGAACGGTGTCTTGGCTGCCCCAACACCACCTGTGCAATCTCAGGCAAATGTCGGTACGATGCCAGTGGCCACTGGTGGTGGTATCTTAGTCTCATCGTTGCGCCAGGGCCCAATCCGGTAGCAATACCACTCAAATAGTACGCGGGCAGATTACGATGAATTGATACTCATTGAACCAGCCAGCCATCATACACAAGAGGCGGTGCTAAGTACAGTAAACAAATACCGGCGCTCATTGTTGAAACTGTGACTGCTGAGTAGAGAGGCGAGCGATACAGCTGCCCCACTCACCAGATGATATCACCTATGGGTGATGGGTCAGACATGTAAACGTGATACAATAACTCTCACGGCGAATGGGTCAATGAACGAGATACGTCTTGTGAGTTGTTGGGTTGAGGCTGGTTAGGTGTTGCGATGAGCAGGTCGGGATATTCATCGGGCCAATCGCAGTTGCAAGGGGCGTAATTACGTGCGCCTAAGCACTCAGCTGGAGTGGGCAGAGGCAGTGGAGGAGACGTACAGAGAGATAGTCAAAGCGTCTGCTCGCACCAGAGCGGGGGTGATGGAGCTCAAACGCGCCAGACAAGGCGGCGGTCGTCAATATAAGGTCTGTGCGCTCTTCCTGCCCACGTCCAGTGATTGATTCGCGCTTTCAAAACGACGAAGACGTGCAGATCCCTGCAGCGAGACGACTTTGTGGATACATGGACAACGGCTATCAGCGGCTCCGCGCAGGTCGAGCATGGCGTTTCTACACTGGTGGAGCGCGGCCTTTCTGATCAGTTGAATGACGGCTGTCCTCACAACTGCCCTCCGGCTGCTCTGATGGAGCACGGCGTTTCTCCTCAGCTGGATGGCGGCGGTCCTGGAAACTCCTCTCCGCCTCATCTCGTATCCTCAATCGCTTGACGCGGCGCTTCTCCTTGTCAAGGGCTTTCTTCAGCCGCATGTTCGTCCTGGACCGAATCTGTCAGTAGACGCAGAAATATGAAAGAATCACACCAACTTCCGTCACAGTCTTCTTGAGCTTCTTTGCCTTGGTCTGCGAGTGTTTGCGCTGCTCATCCGTCTTAGCTTTCCTCTTCGCCTCGTCATTGAGTTGCTGAGTCGCCTCAGCCGTCAACGCGGCCAAATCCTAGGGAGAGAAACGATGTGAGACGAGAACGAAAGGTAAACGACCGGTTCTGACTTATCTCATAAATTTTCTTACGCTGTTCGTAGTTTGCCTTGAGCGTGTCCATAGCATCGATATTCGCCTGATTTCGCTCGTTCTCCTCGGCAAGGTCCTCTTGAGCGGCCGTCTAACAAACAGCGGTGAACAGGAGGATCGATGCTGAAAAGGGCAGACATACCAGATTCTTGCTCAAAGTACTCTCCTTAGCCCACAACTCGAAAAGATGGAATCGGTACAGCTTCAATTGTGCGCGAATGAGGTTATTGCTCAGCTTGTACCATTCGTCCACCTCCTTTTTCTTCTCCTCGAGCGCATCCTTCTCCTTCTCGGCGAGGCGCAGACGATTGAGCTGGTCCCCGCGGCTCTCTTGGAGCTCCTCGACCTTGTTCAAGGCCTCCTCGATGGGCTCCTTGTACTGCGTAGTACCGATGATGTCCTCGAGGTATTCAAGGAGGCCGTCCTCGTTTTCGTCGCCCTTGGATTTCATGAGTGCGATCTGTTCGACTTCGCCCTGGAAAAATGTCAGAATCCGAGTGAAATTTCAACGCCATAGACATACCTGGAGAAGGAGAAACCTATTGTGATCCAAGTCGATACCACGTCCAAGGAGAAGATCCTTGACGTCGCTTCGCTTGACCTGCTTGCCATCGACAGTATACTTGCTAGAGTTGTCCTTGTAGGCAGTTCTGGTGACGACCAGCCCAGTACCAGGGACGACTTGAAACTCGTCTGGACCCTCCTGATACACTCAGGTCAAAGAGACGAAAAAACACGAAGAGGATCGTCAGCATACCAAGTCTATGATATCACGGAAATGGACCTCGACGCTGCAATTCTGCGAATCGGGATGTCTGGCGGAGTGATGAATGAGCTCAGAAACCTTGCCCTGGCGCATCTTGTTGGCCTTGTAGCCGAAGACGAACAGGAGCGCGTCGATGGTGTTAGACTTGCCAGATCCGTTGGGACCGACAATCGACGAGAAGGACTAGACTGACCATTAGCGACACTTACATGAAAGAAAGAGCAAGTTACCTTGTGGAACGGACCAATCTCCTGGCGACCAGCATAGCTCATAAAGTCCCTCAAGACAAGACTGGAGATGACAAGACGCTGGAGGGGTTCTTTGGGCTCTTCGACCTTGTACTGTGACTGGGAGCGCGGAATACGGCTGGAGAGGTTCTCGAGGTCAACGTCATGCTCGTCGACCGTGTCGGTGTCAGGCGCAGGGTCGGCTAGAGGTGGTGTTGCCTCTTCTGCGGCTTCTGGAACGGACGGCAGGGATCGGTCGGATATGGGATCCACCATGATGTCGGTGTCGTCGTCGTCGTCGTCGGGTGGCGGAGACGGTGGATCGCGGCGAGAAGAGGGCTTCGCAGAGCCTTTGCGTGTCCAAATGGGAGGGATGTCCGGCTTGACGTCCTCCTCGTCCTCGTCTGCTTCCTGGACTGATGAGCGGTTCGACGTACGGCGGCTGGCGGATGTGCGCCTGCTGGTGGTCGGCTCAGACAAAGGTGCGCGGCGGGAGGGTGGCTTCGATGTACGCGTTCGAGTCGCTAGCTTAGCCGGCTTGACATCCTCTTCCTCGTCCTCCTCTGCTTTGGCATCTTCCATCTCCTCGTCCTCACCGGTAGCAAACAACGGCGTTTCCGTCTCCTCGTCGCTCGGATCGACGTTGTGTCGTCCTCATCTTCGGGCTCCAACGACGGCCTAGACTTCTTCGTCCTCCTCGTCTTCGTCCGGTGCCGGATAATATGGGCGGCTGACCGTACCTGCAAGCGGTTGACAAAACCACTTTCGGCGCTTTGGGCGACAGGCCTGAGCGGAGGCAAGCAGGTTGACCGTGCCACAGCACCCATTGGCATCGGCGTCAACAAGCAAGAGATGGCACGGTGTGACAAAAGGCCTGATCGTGACAATGCTCGTAGTCGAAGCACTGGGCATACCTCTAACAAAGTGCGTCTCGCCTGGCAAGCCAAGCGGTGCTTCTGCATTGAGATGACCACGGCGCATTTCCTCCTCGTTTGAAAAGGGAGGGAAGAATAACGGTGGTGGAGGCGGTTTCAGAGCTAGATCTCAGAGATTCCTGCTTTCGATGAACGAACATTCGTTCTATTCAATTAATCATGACAAAGTCTAGACAAACGGCTACTGTTCAGATGAAACGACGATCTGTGCCACGGTAATAGACCATTTTCCATTTCCCAGGAAACTCTCCAATTGATCATCACTCGGTCCCACATCCCCTTCCCTGATTCGTGACTAGCAAGCGGTGACTTGGCGACGCGTCCGCATTTCTGTATCTCAAATTTTCTTGGAAACACCGCAAAATCGATGGAGTATAACAGATCCCCTGGCTGCGCGGCTGGGTTTTCTTTGAGATGCTCAAAGACCGCCTTATGGTAGAAGTCACGCGTTTCGGGCGCCCTCTCCCTGGCGCGCACTAAGTCGATGAAGAAGGCTTCGAAGTATGTATACTCCCAATGTCGAGACCGATCGAGAGGAAGTGAGTGGCCGCCTGAAGCTGAGAGTAAGAGGCCTGTTGAACAGCCTAAAAGTTGAACGTACTTTGTAAAGCCAACGCTGCCTTGGTACACAATGGGCGGTGTCGGTGCCAGTCCGCTGACTGACAGACCCGGTCGCAATACAATTCTATCCGGCAGCTCTTGCATTGTTGCCGAGCGTTGACTTTGGAACACTGTGAGACACTGATCAGTAACGGGGAATTGAGGTGAAAATTCCGTCGCACTCACAGCGGGGAGACTGCAGCGACGCAGGATAGGAAGATCCATATGATTCTGTACGTCGCCAATCTTGCAGATCTCAGACATGAGACCCAGCAAGAAGACTTCTGCCATGGCAGGGGCGCCGGATTCGACTGCAACGTTTGCAATCTGCCGCTTCACCCGTCTAAACACCTTTGGGCAGATGATATTTCGCATAATATGGGCGAAGAGACGCGATTGTATGCCTGCCAGTGGCTTGCGTAGCTCTTGACAGTACAGCCTCGGGTCAAAATTTATGAGTGTCTTGAGCATGTCATGTGTACGAACGATACAGCCGACCCAGCGTGAAGCGGCCCCACAAGATTCGTCCACGTAACGCAGGCATTGTAGGACATTGCACCCAAACTGGGAATCGGCCACTGCTTCGTCAGTTGTTGCCATTTTTACGAGACGGGGGAATAATAAAGCTACCCAGGACGGGACGCCACGAGCCATAAATAGGTTTTGTACCCTGACGGAGACTGACGTTGTGCGAACCATGCAAGTTAGCATATGCATGATGCCAGTGCTGGGCATCTGCAACTCGCCGACAGCTCTTTGGACCGCGCCGACGTAAACCGCGTCCGGCATCGAGTCGAGAGCAGCAGTGAAGAGCGCTATGCTCCCATCGCACAAGTTCGGATCCAGATCGCTGACGGCCATAGGGTGATAATGGCTGTGTAGCATGGAGAGGTTGCAAAAAATACCGATGGAGGAAGAGCCGTACATGGGGTCCGAGGCTGCCTTGATCCAGGCGCCGACAAGCGCAACGTAGCATTGTTGAGAGGGTAGGACTTGATTCAAGGACCAGCTCGCGTCTTCAAGGATGGAAGAGACGAAGATTTCGCAAGTACCTGTGACCATGTCGTCGATGTCCTTTGTGATCGTACAAGCCGAATGAGCAAAGCTCTGGTAGAAGCGAGTGGCACAGCTGATGAAGACAGGGAAGATGCGCTGGATGTCGTTGAGGGGGAATAGATGAATCCGCCAGAGCCTGACAAGTCCGTCGAGACAAGTGGCTTGCATCTGCAGAACCCCGCAATCCTCATGCATGAGATCGGGCAGAGTGTCCTGGCTCAACCAGTGGAGTGTGCAGCGAAGGATGGCCGCTTTCAAAGAGGGAAATCGTTGAACGTGTGCAATCATTCGGCGAAAGGCGCGGGTTCCGTCCTCTCCAGTCACCATACTTTCCGTCTTCAAACGGCGGGTCAATTCGAGTTGTGAAAATTAGTGCTTTTACACACCTCCCATTTACTAGCAACCTCCTTCCTGAGGGGAATCGATCTTGGGGCAGAAGTGCTGGGTCGACTCATGTTGACGATCGAGGATGCGTTCTTGAGCGGTCGGTGAAACCCCAGGTCGAGGTTTCTTATACGGTCTCGGGAACAAAGGAAGCTTAGTGAGTTTCTTGGATCCCTTGGGCCTTTATGACATTTGCCTGTGGCATGATCAATGCATGATCCGTGAATTGCCCTGCTTGTTTGTACTCGCGAGACATGGAGGGTGCAGCGAGTGACGAGAGTACGCCGTCCATCGTCATCGTTAGGACCACTCGCCATCCGCTTCACCTACGGATGTTGAGTTGCACTTGGAGGGATCCGACGGGTACGAAACTCATGTTGTATGCATTGATAATCATATTTCGCGGTGTTATATAAGTTGAAGTAAGCGAAGGACAAGAGCAAAAACAAGTACACTGTGATGTGTCCAGATCACTATAACGGCTCGAAGAATGTGATG
This sequence comes from Strobilurus stephanocystis, assembly GCA_019915075.1. Taxonomy (NCBI): domain Eukaryota; kingdom Fungi; phylum Basidiomycota; class Agaricomycetes; order Agaricales; family Physalacriaceae; genus Strobilurus; species Strobilurus stephanocystis. Next base: position 3,250,595 of record JAHLMI010000004.1, read on the forward strand.
ATTCATGACATACCAGCAAGAGGTGACCCACTGCCATGGCAATTGAGCGGCAGCGGCAGGAATACTGAGGCTGCTATCTAGTGATGCCTCCCAGATGATAGCTGTATTGCACAGTATGGACATGAATGAATGCCTCGTTCCTTTGCCAGTCGAACAATCCTGAAGATACAAGAACGTGAGCTGACACAGGGAGACATGAAAGCGCGCTTACAGCAATGACTGTGGTCAACGCATCTCCGTCAGGCTGACGTCCGTTGACAATATGAGTCATGTGGGGATGAATGAGGCGCCCATCCACCAAGGGATCCCATACTGTCAATTGATTGTGAGTGGCTATCAACACGAAGCGGCTCTCGTGAATGAAGGCTGCGGAGAAATCTGTATGAGCATCCTGTTGATTTATGGGCAGCAGAAATCGCGTTTGAATTCCCGTGAGGCGGTAGTGGCACGTAAAAACAAGGGCTGTGTTCTGTCGAGTGGCAGTGATGTACCGGTCACCATCCGCAGAAAGGCAGGCGCTGCATCGAACTCAGCTCAAGCAATGAATGACAATAGTTGGCGAACTCACATGCGACCAGTTCGCCCCGGTGTGACAGTAACGGCTGTTTTTCCAAGTTTCATCGAACAGGTCCTGCTCATAATATAGATAAGTTGAGCACACGAGTTAAAGGGACAGAAACCACGCACACGACACGATCGTCGTAGACAACAAGAATCTCAGAGTATTGATTGTGCGGCCAACGTAATCCGCGAATAGGATCCTGGTCCGGCATCAAAAGTTGCCTGTTGAAACACCAAGTATGTGCCCTGGTGCGTCGCCAAGTCTGGATAGTTCCCTTGCAAGCAACCACTAAAACATCTTGAAGAGGACTGGCGATGAGCGACTCTATTTGACCAACGGAGGCGCGCGTCCCGAATGAATGTCCAACGATTTGGGTCTATCATGACATCAAAGTGATATCAGAGGATGCAAGAGAAAGGCGACTCACGTTAGAGAAAGAGATCTTTGTAGTTACAAATGTGCCATCCTGGTAGCCAGCGATGAAGGTGTCCTCCGTGAGCCAAATCAAGGCTGTGACGTTGGATGATGCGTCTTGTATGTACACTAAGTCGCATCGAGAGTCGCGAATGGCAGTAATCGATACCCGCGAGCCTTTGGCAAGGCTGACATAGTCGGAACCCGGTGCGAATGCCCCAAGGGAAATGGGCACTTCGGCGGAGAGTCGTTTCTCGGCGAAGTAACGAATCTTGGGTGGCTCCATTTCGAGGAAGGGGTTATGAAAGGATCAAAAGCCGCGACCTCGTGCGCGAATAGCTACCTTCATGCCGATAGTTGCCGATGCCGTTTTGCCGATCACTTCGAAGACCAGAGTCCGATAGCCGATAACTTATTCCTATTCACTCATGCCTCTCCCTTCGCCCGATACTCGCGACGACTTCTTGCCAGGGAATGATTCGTTCGAAGTCCAGTTCAAACTCTCTCAAACAAACGCGTACGCTGTGCTCCCAATTCTCAAACGGTCATCGGCCTTTGACATCCCTCCACTGCGCAATCGTGCTACCACTTCCTTGGAGAGGCAGGATAGGTGCGTCAATGTATATTTGCTCTTTGTGAGCCTCACGATCTCTGACTGTTCCTCAGTGTCCTTCTCATCAATCCAAGCGAAACAGGTCGCCCTCCGGCCCCGAGCTCAGAGGCCCCGAGCTCAGAGGCCCCGAGCCCAGTGGTGTTGAAGTCTGCGACTGCAGCGCGTGCTAGCGCGGAACCGGATTTGCCGGATGAGGAGGACGCACCATTCGACGAGGAAGTGTACGTACTGTCCTTCTCTCTCTACTCCATAAATTTCACATCCGTATCGTGTAGGAATCTGGATCTCTGCCGCGTGGCAGTGAATGGGAAAAACCAGCATGTAGTGACCTATTTCGTGCCCCCCACTGTGGCGGATCCCACTGCTCTTCCTGCGCCGGTCGGATGGGACATGGTGCTCAACAACCGTACAGCTGCTTTGATGTTCATGGTCGTACGAGAGGACAAAGATCATGCTCGCATTTGGCAATACAAAACCCGCGCTCCCTACTGGGTTCCTGTGGTTTTGGGTCGTACCTACCATCAAGATGAAGAAACGGGTCAATGGACAGCTGCCTCGCAAGGTAGTCATATCTTATCGTCCAAAGAAGGTACAAACGGTGCGCTTCAGCTCCTTAACAAGTCCTACGTGACACGAAGGAAAGGTGTACCTCGTTGGTAAGCTTTGCGATCCCTACGTATACCTCTCTCAATCTCATCTAAGTCTCACTCTAGATAGCTTGCTCATTGCAAACATGTAGTGTCGTTTCTATTTTTTCAATATAATCATACGTCAATGCTACATGTCTCATGCGGCTCAAGGCATCTTTCACTCTGTTGATCTCTTCTCCTTCTGTCGAAACTAGTATGCTCTCGTTTACTTTGGTCCCCGCCTTCGACTTCGACGGCGTGATTAGCACCGACAGTCCAAAAATGGACCGTACGACTACGAAAACAATCACCTGGGATGAGTAGTGCGCAAAGTTGACCAGCATGTAGCCGCGCCCTCGACACCTTCCATTATTCCTGGCCGATCCCGTCCTCTTCCGTCATAAAGCTAGAGGGATCTCTAGATCTGGAAGTGTATCCAGTTGCGCGCACAGAGGTACTTTCTCTTTCTCTCTTGGCTTTAATGTCCTTGATGCCAATCAGCGCTGGATCGCCGAAGTCTCCGGATCCACCAGCTGCCCTACCGTTAACGAGCGGGACCATCTGCCCCGACACTTGCCACCTAAGGCAGTGACGGCGACACCAACGAGCGCTACGACGACGTCCTGTCATGGGGGACATTTCCTTGATCTAGTGCCAGTGGAGGACCGCCGTCCTTCGAAACAAAACTTTCGCGAGGTCTTCAAAAAGAATCGATTACCGTCGTCTCGAACGCCGCAAAGCTTTGGCATTCGACTCCACTCAAGTGTCGCGCCGACTTGTTGTCCTATGGCCGAAAGTGTAAGTACACTCGCGTCTGACGTTAGCAGCTTGTGCTGCCTTGTTCGCTGATAACTTCTATGCCTGGCCTCCGCGCTCTCTCGCACTCGTTGCCTGCAATCGCGAGAACAATGAATTACATGCCACCGCTTCGTTACTGGGATCATTGATGTATGAACGGCGTAATCAATTGTGAAGGCACTTCTTCAATGCTGCCTGCAGTGCGTTACACAGTTTCATGCAGTCCTTCATTACCCCGGACAAGGCTCGAGCTTCTTCGATCTCCTCCGCTAATTCCAAAGGCGACCAGATTTGGCCGGAGGTACCCCAATCCTGTATTGAGTCACGATGTGAGTGAGCTTTCCTCGTTCCGATCAGCGCCACATACTTTTTTCGAAGCGGAAATAAGTTGGAGTGCACGAGTTGCCTGTGTAATGTCCTGATCAGTACTTACAAGTGTGTTGAACAATAATCAGCACACATACCTTGTCCAGATTCTTCTGACACGTCCTGGCAACCTCGACAAGGTCTGCATTTTGTGCGCAAAGCAATACCCAGTCATCGTGGTCTGCAAGCTCCTGGCCATAAGAAAGCTGAGCAATAATCTGTAGACACTTCTGGAAAATCTTACAATCTGCGGCGTAACAGTGTCGGTTCTATCTTCAGTGGCTTGCATGATAGTATAAGGCAGACCCGGCCTTTGGTCCTGTCCCTTATGTATGAAAGGAATAATGGTCTTTATCTGGTCTCGTGATCGCGAATCGTGATCAGATGAGGGGGGAGTTCACGCACAAACGTCTCTTAGTCTAACGTTCACACTCGGTGCAAGTTGTTTCTGCGCTCTCTCAGATTCACATGCTGTCTTGCCCATGTTAATCTTATCGTGAGATAATTATAAGGCCTCCCTGCATCGTTCCTTTGTGGCCAAAAAGAGATGAGCCACTTGTCTTGTCTCTCCTCTCAACCGCCATGAAACGGTCTAGGAGCATATATCTCACCCAGACGCCGTCCGCAATCTCGTTGGCTGAGTTTGACCAGGAGCTTGCTTCGTCGCAAGGAAGGTCAGGTCACCCCGCGATTCGGTGTATGTCGCCTAGTTCCTGGACCATGTACGTATATGCACTAAATAACGCAAACGGTCAGCCTCTCGTCAAGAATCCCCCCTTTCAATCAGTGAATTTCAAGCCGAACTCAGCTCCCTCCGCGGTGTGTTACTATACGCCACTCTTCTTTCATGAGCTGAGACGCATCCTTCCAGAATCTTCTCGTGACCGCAGCACCACCCAGATGCTGGATAACCCAGATTTTCTGGCCTCGCGGCCTGCTACCAAGCGTGTCAAGACTCAGGACGAACAGGCCTCGTCGAACGCTTCGGGTCTGGACACAGAAAGATCCTCTTACCGTAACGAGGGTTCGTCTATCATTTCAACATCTTGCGTTCTTCGATCAACAGCGTACAGACCCGGCATTCGTTACACTAGAGGATTCGTCCTCTGACCGTGTAGAGGGTTCGTTCATCATTTTGATTTTGATTTTCTTGCTCAATCAACAGCGTACAGACCCGGCTTCGATTGCACCCAAGGATCTGGACAAAGGGGCCAAGAGGACGGTGGTCAAGCAAGAGGCGCTAGCAGTTGGATTGACAAGTGCAACTTCGAAACGTGTGTCGTCTTACTCGTTCTCATCACTCATCACGGCCAATCATAACTTCTGCAGGCGCGACGAAGAAGAAGAGAAAAGGGCCTAGCGAACGGCTTTGCCATTGCTGCATGCTTGTTGGAACCGGTCACACTGCACGTACGTGCCCGCAGCGTTCCCAAGAACAGAAGTCTATCACGACCAACCAGGAACCTGACTCGGAGGCACAGCAGGGTGAAGAGGATGATGCCAGCGTTGAATATCCCAAATCTCCACTTGAGCATCCTGCCGAAGCTTGAATCCTGGTCTCAATCCTTCCTACTTACTACATATGTCCTCCCAATAGAAAGTTATCGAAATCAGATCCTTCAACTTATATCTCAGCGTGTTATTGTTCTAGTGGCACATTCGCCAGATTTGGGGGATGAGCATTTCGTTAGAAGAAGGCTTGGATAATTCCTCGCAGCGAGCTATGTACACCCCAACCGCCGCTGAGACTGAGGTTGTATTGTCGCGCATCAGGGATGGCGGCAACCACAAAAATCTAGACGAAACAGTCCTTGTTGCTATGTGCCGAGACACAGGTGTACGCTATGCCGGCTCAAAATCCAAGTTATACAACCACCATGTACGTTCACCGCTCATTATGCTGGTGTGTTCTGTGTGTTCTTACCTTCAGGCAGTATCAAACCCATGGGCTCCCTTCCTCCACCTCCTCCATACCCGAGAGCAAGGAGCAGACGGCATTTCAAAGCCTCAGTAAAACCCAGTTGTCCAAACTCAGCCTCGATTTCCTCGCGGATATGTGCTTTGAGATTCTTGGATAACGATCATTGGAGGAATATCGCAGCTCCACCAAGACGCTTCTGGTGAAAACCCTTCAAAGCGAGGTATCTTTCTAAGCAACGCACTTGCTGACCATGACTTACAACTTTTTCGCAGCGTCAATCTCCGGGAATGATCAACGAGCTTGATTCAAAATGGCCCTCGTCGTCCTGGTACCAAGGCAACACGGACAATGCTACTAGGAGAACAGATCTTGTCTGAGGTGCGCCGCGACATGCGCCAAACTTTCAAAGGGATCTGCCCACATACGTCTCACGTCCCCCCTCAAAGCCTGGCGACGCATCTGGAGGCAAGTTCACCGCAGACCAATGGAAGATATTCTGTATTCATCACCTCCCTTTTACCCTCACTCGTCTTTGGGGCGGCTACCGTTACAGCACTCATGAAACGGAGCGGCTGAAATACAAGATGTTACAGATCTTTCTGCATCTTGTCAGTGCTGTCAAGTTGGCCGCTGCTCGAGTCATCACTCCGGCATCCATTATCGGTGTTAACGACCACTCTGCGGAAGACTCTTCGCGATTTGATGTACACGTTACAGCCAATACATCGCGCTCTAGTAGTGGTACCTGACCAAGTTCTTCTCGACGGCAAGAGTCAGAATTTTCTTCGCCTCTCCTGCAGTCCAAGTGGGAATCGCCAAACCCGACATATCGGGATTTGCCAGCTTTGCTGCTCGGCGTCCGTGGTAATAACCTGGTTTGTTCCCCTTCAGGATGACCCAGAATACGTCTTCCGCGTTCTCGCCGTCGAAGGAAGGGTAGGGAAAGGGAGGCGCGGTTTTGATGCTTCTCGTTCTCGCGGTGACGGACGGGGGGAAGCAAGCAGTGCGAGCAGGGTCTAGCGGTTCCGCCTCATACCAAGGCACCTCTCGAACGGAACTCATGCTCGGGTCTAAGACGCATTGAAACCCATTAGCTCACTTTTGGCTATGATACTGATGAACTTACTGCTAGAAGTTTCCTCTAAGTGTCGATTCAGACGCTCCACGTCCTCCCTGTATCGGCCTAGACGCTCCACGTCCTTCAGTGTTGGCGCTACGGAAATTTTGACAGTTTATCAGATGGGACATACGCCGCGCCGCAAGACTGACCATGAAGACGATCATGTTTGGACGCCTTAGCTAGTAGTGCCTTGTCGGTGAAGGAAGTGTTCTGTCGCATAGACGCCGACACTGATACGCTTTAGTGATACCAATACGAAACACAACTCAGAAGACTGACCCCGAACATTGTGATGGGATGCGTCGGCGTTGGATTCCTTGGTAGAGATCTTGTCGCGCTTCCTTGTGGGCGTGCGCAATCCTGAAAGAATTCAGCTAACACCGCCAGACATGCAGATAGTCATTACTGACCTCGACGCCTGCAGCAACACAGACAGAAAGAAAACAAGAGAAGTGGCACAGTCAAGATAAGAAGCTCCATCATCGTTGAAACAGCGGGCGTTTGGAGGCCTCGCGATGGACTACTTATTGAGTTTTCAAACCAAACCGCCTTTATGCACGTTCGAAGACCAGTGACCCGATATCGTGAGCTCGGAACGAAAGGGCGTTTCACGCCCAGATGCACAAAGGCTGCGCATGGTCTTGTCCTCGCATTCATCGATAATCGCGCTAGCTCGACAAATATGTCGGCAAAATGGTGGCGGTCCGTTCGGCGGCGGGGGTGTCGTAGTAGGGAAGCGATCGCATGGTGGTAGTGCTAAGGAGCAAGAGAGAACCTGATTAATTCCTTATAAGCCGCGTGCATCCCTGGATCTACGAAATCGTTCACTTTCTTGTCAGAACCATTGCATGGCTGATACAATTGGGATATACACATGAGGAGGAAAGCCAGTGGGTAGTCGTATTGAATTATACAGCCGTTCACCGATGCAACCAGACGCGCTGCTTGGCTTAACACCATCACCACCATGGCTCGCACCAAACAAGACTACCGCTGTTATTGAAATCCTGGGCCACAATCAATGGCCGACCTCTACGCTCTGGATCGCCGACAAGCCAAATTACGCGCTGAACGCGCCAGCCTGGCTGCTGCTTACGACGAAGCTGTGCGTCGGAGCCTGGAGGTGGGCTGAACATCCCAACCTCTCCATGGTTCATCCCAAGGCCTCACATTCCACTGACGCCTTCTCCACCATCCTCTGTCGCTGAAGACGACCGCGAGTTCGATGACAACGTTCCCCAGCACTACCCCCAGCTCAATCAAAATCTAGTAACGTACATCTACTCTGGATCTACTTGTTCTTTGCTCGGGATCGACGCTGGGGAACTTTGAGTAACCGCTTCTGTAAACCTTGATTATTCTTTCTATCCTGCGCGGTTTCCCACCCCTGCACTAGCGCTGAGAGTGGCACGTCAAACTCGGGCCCTGTCTCGAGATCTTCTTCTCCGTCGCGTGGTTGTATCACGGTTACTCTGTATTCATCTTCCTCGCCGGCTGGGTGAAGGAGCTGTACTGCTCGCACGCAAGTTCCTCTACGATCACCCTTGGTGACCACCATGCGACCAGATTTGTGTGTGGCGGCCTCGAGAAACTCGACCTTGTCCAGTGAGACATCCGTATAGCCCTTATAGTAGGGACGCCTTAGCGTGACTTGGCCATTTCGAATCTCGGTGTGAACGGGGTCCACGCAACTCCCAATCTTGCCTCGGAGCTTGACACCAAGGAAAGCGGGATCGAACACCCAATGGCTGTGCTGGATTTGGGACGATGAAGCGGACTCAGGCTGATGAGGCATAGCAGTCTTCCCCAAAACGCTGAAATTTGCCACGCTGAAAGGGTTCCAAGCAGGAGAGGCATCCAAGTTGGAGGTAGTCCCAGGGGCAGGAGGGGTGGAAGATCGTAACGGCGGGGTGGCAGAACGATATCGTTGAAAATGTTTGGCGCGATCCTCGTCCATGACATGATCTTTTGTCAGCCATACTTCCTTGAATGGATGACTTGGCTCATACGTCTCGAAGCGGAGTAGGTAACTCGTGGCATTCTCGGCCTGAACGCGCGCTAGATTGCCTTTATGAATTCCCTTGTATACGAGAACTCGGTCTCCATTATGCCGTGTTCTGGGAAAGGAATGGATGACCTGTGGCTGTACTCCTTGTGTATCAAGTTGAGCGTCCGAGACACCTGCTCGCGGGAAAGGGACCATGTGCTGGGGTACGAGTCGCAGCGAGTTTGCATGCACGATGAACGTCTATCAGAATTAGTAAGCAAAAAGCACTTGGCAAGTCGAGGATTATCTTTACCTCGCTGTCTTCGTGACGAAGGACAGTAATCAATTCTCCCTCTAAGGCAGACACCAGTCCCGTCTTTCCTACATTAGGTCCACCTAGACAGTCTACGCAATCACCCAAAGAGAACACTTTGCGAATATCCCGCCACTGGAGGCTATGACAATCTTCGCCACCGTCGAGTCGTACTTCGGCCAGAGCATTGGTCTCATCGACGCGGAAAATAGTCCCCTCTACCGCAACGTCAACGTCATGAACGTCATAACACACGAAAACACGATCTCCAGAATGGAAAGCCCAGTCGGACGGGGTAGGGAGTGTAGAGTAGTCGATGAAAGGGTGTCCAGAACCTTCGAAATACGCGATGCTAGGCGAGTGAACGCGTGAAGGAAGGGATACAAGATTGGGTGATACTCGGAGGAGGAGAAGCCCATGTTCGAAATAGTGACGTTCACATTCAAGACGGTACTCGTCGATGGTACAAGGTGCGCCGAGGTGGTAGTGAGTGGCAGGGGAGTATAGAGCTTGCTGGGGTGCCACTTTGCGTGATCGCTTGCCTAGTGAGACATCGTCGTTCTCAAGCAGACGAGGAACAACCAAGACGTGAAGTTTTCCATCGACACCCTCATCGACGACAAACCCTACATCGCCTTTGTACCTCCCTCGACCATTGAGAGAGACCCACTGACCCAACAACGCCTGTGATCTACCGCCTTGTTGCAGGCATTGAAGCCAGTCTGATAGCGGTAAAGCGGCGAAGATGGGAACGCCTTGGCGCGTCATCACGCCGGAAATGGAGAGTAGGAACGAGCGCCATTCCCCAGCATGTGGAGCGCCGGTTTCAATGTAGATTGAGGCGGGATCAGACGCATGGGCGAAGGCAGATGCGATTCGTAAGGCGGGTAGCTTTGGGGCGACGGAGTACAGATGGAAGAGAATATCATTTTGTCGACGAGGCTGGGAGGGATATGATCAAATAATGGCCGGGCGTCTGGGAGATGACTTACCCAACACCTTAGTCTGCACAGAATGTTGTCCTGGTCTGTGGGCGGTTTGCAAATGTTTGTATGGGAGCGACAGGCGCGCACACGCTCATGAGCGCGTTCGACCAATTCGTCGAGGGCAATTTCCAGGGAGGGCGGAGCCAAGGGAGATGAAAGTATGGGGCGCGCGATGGCTTGTGCAGATAACACGTCTTCATCATCGAGGAAACCTACCACTGAGGTCAGAAAGCATGCCACAAGAACGATTGACGGACACACCAGAGACATCCTCATCACTGAGAGAGCCGTCAGACTCTTGTGCATCTTCAACAACTGCCTCTATGTCGACAAGGCGGCAGCGTTTGATTCTTGGGGGCATACGGACGATCGTGCAGGAAAAAGTCGAATAGGTCGAAGTACTGTAACGAAGGGCATCCTCAGTCCCCGCCTGAGCCGTAGCGCGAGGGCAGATTGCGCATTGTCGACAATGGCGATGACGGTCGGAGGCAAAGGGAAAAGGGTACAGTGCACAGCCTGCCGATGACATATTCCCAAAATCTTCTACCCGCCACTGCCCCGATCGTGTTGCCATTTCCGGCCAGTTGTCGCCCACTTCATGATTTTCCTTCCTTTCCGTCGTACTCTCACCATGTTTTTAGTGACAACTTTCGAGGGAGCTACATTCACTGGCCCGCTTTGTTACGACCTTCGCTGCGTTTCTGCAGAGCCCTCAACTCGGGCTGGAGGCCGAACGAACAAAGCGCTACCAAAGCGCCGGCCTATATATTCGAGGAACCCAAAGTCCGTGCTGGCAACCGATGGCTCCCCTCTCTCAGGTCGACAAAGCGCGATTCAAGAAAGAGAAAGAAACAGTTGCTTGGGCGCACGCGGACGCTGGTATCACCAGAAGGCTGCCCACCTGCGTACACGGCGCACCAGAGCGCCACGGAACTATGTCCATCGCGTTCAAGAACGGGGACGTTACTCTTTCTGTACGTGTTCATTACTCCCATGTCAGAAAAGTCTGATGTCGTATGACAGTGTTTCGTTTGTGGCTACAAAGACCGACATTTATCTTTCGAAGGGAATAAAGAGGCGCTACGTCTTGCCCTCAGCAGGATTGAAAACACCGGGGAACTCTCAGTCGCACACACGACCTTTCACATCATCAGCACAGCATCCAAGTCAACACCCTTCGAGGATTGGCTCTCAGAAGAACACAGCAACACGTTCTTCCCCATTCCCAATCAGCCCATGGGCGACGCCGAGGAGGAGCTTGTTCTCAGTGTCCCTTCACTCTCTGTCAACCTCACCAGCTTCTCCCGGTTCGACAGGCCCAGCAGTCTCACCGCAATCCCCTCCTGTTTGGTACGTGCAGTCTGTCCTGGCTGGTGGCTCTGGGAGGTCCTCGACAAAGAGGATTGCGGCTGTTTTAGCCCCTCCCTTGCCTCTAGTTTCTCGAACCTCTAAGTCTACCCTTTACTGACACTTTACTTCAGAGCGTGAGTGGCCTTCTACCCGTTTACGGGTCTGCCCTGAGGGTCTTTGGGGAAATTCTCTTTAGCAGTCAGGTGCCGGCCTTGAAAATCGGACCCCGGGCGTTCTTCACTCTTGAGTCTGAGGGAAGATCGCGGGATGCGTCGTGGATCACCAACGATTAACGTGCGCTGACTCTTTGAATCCGCACGTAACAATCCCTTACCAACTTCAAAGCGCTACGCTTGGGCAGTGTCTTCAAGATTGCACTGGAACCACGACGTGGGCTGGTGGATCAACCCTTCCTGGCGGGAAAAGTCAGATTATCCAATTTTCAGCCGATCTTACTGGCGACGACCTCCGTCGGTTGTTGCCAAGCTCACCGACAGAAGCCTCGGATATCCTCGGCAGCTTGGAGCTGGTGGATGTGGATGTGGCTATTGCTGGTGACGCGCTACTTATTGGCGACCGTCATCTGTGCTCAAAGCTCGGATGTCAGTCAAGCTAGGGCCTGGAGGTCTCGCGAGAAAGCAAACCAAAACTGCACTGCTCTTTTCTGTACGCATTTCCAATCGAATCGTAGTAGAGTACACATTCATAGGAAACTTGAATACTGTACAATGAATAACAGCATATACTGTATGTACCACATACCTTATCAGCTAGTCGACTTTCTTGATGTGAAGGCCGGATTCCCATCTGGATCAAGCTTGAGCGTAAGAGGCGCAATTTGCTCTCATCCTCTGCCGACTGCTTGGGACGATACGCGTTGAGGGACGTCAACGCGACTGGCGGCTGCACGGGAACACGTGGCTTGGCCTTGGGTTCTGGCTTGGACGACTCCTTCTGATCTGCAGGAGAGATAAACGCGTCTACGACGTTACGTGGTGCAGCGCATGCGCAACGCACTTTTGCTCTTCTTCTTTCTTCGGTCGCGTTCCTCCTCAGAATCATATCTTTCAGCCTCCTCGAAGTCATCCCTGCCGTTGTCCATGTATCCACAAAGTCGTCTCGCTGCAGGGATCTGCACGTCTTTGTTGTTTTGAAAGCGCGAATCAATCACTGGACGTGGGCAGGAAGAGCGCACAGACCTTATATTGACGACCGCCGCCTTGTCTGGCGCGTTTGAGCTCCATCACCCCCGCTCTGGCGAAGTTCGTGATCACCGCGATAGGCTCCGTCGACAGCCCAAAGACGACAAGACGAGGCAGGGCGACGTGGGTTTTGTGGGCGTCGCAGCTGCCTAACTCAAGGGATTGGGTGGAATCGCGTATCGTCGGACGCTCAAGAAAACCCGAATTTACTTCAACTACCAAGTGTGTCTTTCTCGATGAATGCCGTACTGTCTATATATATTTGAAGTCGATGTTACACCTAGCTATGGTGTGTCTTTCCAGTACATGACTATGTAGTAATTGTTCCTATTCAATCATCGACAGTTTGACCTCCACCTGCATACGTTTCTCCATGATCGTCCACACGCATTCTTTGGTTCTAGACAACATCCTCTGGCCAATGCCTATGCGCGTCATCGAGCTCCGAGCTAACGCTTCGATCAATACAGTCTGATCCAAACGACCATCAAGTAAGCCCATTACGCTTGTGAAAACTACTTCGATGCTGTGAATGAAGCCGCGGCCACGACTCGCTTGAACCCACTCAGTGAACGAACTTCTCATCCACACAAGGAACCTGTTCGTTGAGGTGTCGTCCAATCGCCCGACCAGGCGAAATTCAACCCTCAAGAGCTTCACCTCTCCCGAAACAAGAGTATGCAAGCTCTCCAGCAGATCATCGCGATCCGAGCCATCAATGCATAGGTTGAGAGAGGTCAACTTCAGATCCTGGAAATTGAAACTCGACACCCAGCACCATGGTGCTGCGCACAGTTCGTCACCCTTTCATCCTGAAGTATACAGATTCACACGTACCACAGGCGAAGATACGGACGTACTTCAACGTTTCACGGCATGTGTCCAAGAGGTGAACGCACGCCTTTGCCGATTCTGGAGTCTTGATCGCCCAGTCCAATGTTTCCAGCGAGCTGATGGGTACAAACCAAGTAGGTTCGCGCTCTATCAGACCATCTCCAAGCCAGGCTGATCCGAACTCAAGGGATCGTAAGGACGCCAGGGATCTCTCAGCCTGCATAACGCGGGACCACCATTCGAGCTCAGCCTTCGGATTCCTGTAGGGACGGAATTTGTGTATGAATCTGCGTACTGCAACAGAGGCTGTCGGGCCGGTGTGTTTGAAGGTGCGCAACGTCGGTGTGTAGGGAAGCAAAAGGGCAAGGACCTGATCGAAGTGAATGTGACAGTCTTGGAATTCGATAAGTCCCAGAGATGGAAATGGTCTGCTGAGGGAGGGAGCACCTGCAAAACCGTCCGTCGATGGATCCCACGGGTAGAAATCAAGTTTTTGCATTGTCAACGCCTGGAGATTTGGGAAAGAGACGGCGAACGTCGCGATGACATGGAGGAACACGCTTTCTTCTTCAGGCTTTGCACCTCGCACCACTAAGGACTTCACCCAGGCAGCTACCTTCCCGTGAGTCGGCTCGTTCATCTTTTGTCTCACCTACAACGGATACGGTAAGCAGCTTGCAGCACAGTTCCTCGCTGTCCAAACTCACCTGCGCGGCAGTGATGTAGACGATGGAAAGATCAGCAAAGCTCAGAGGACTCAGGCCATGAAAAGCATCCTGGCAGATTCGTCTCATGGCTCTCAAAAAGCATAGGCCATCCCCACCCAGGTATGAGCCAATTTCTCCCCATATGTCGGGTGGTAGTCGTGGCATGAGTTGATCAAGAACGACCGTTCGTTTTGGACTCAATCTTCCCGTCTGATTCTGACCAATCTGAGTCTTCATATCGGGCGATCTCAGATTCCCGTTCCCTCGTAGTGCCATGACTGCCATGCCTTCTCTATATTTTTAAAATGGACTCTTGGAGGAGGTCACCAACTACGTGTGTCTGGACTACCCATATCGACGCAAACACCGCTCACTCGCTGCTCTCATACATCGTCAACCGCTCATTCTAGAGTATGTCGAACATACGGGTGTGTAGATACTGAACAATCATTAGTTTGGTTTGAGAACGATATACGAAGAACTGTCTATCTGCGTCCGGCGTCCACCTCAGGTCCACCTTCCGTCTGTCATCTCTCCACATTTTCAGCACTACTGAACGTGTTTCGTTCAGATTCACTCTCGCTCACTGTGACGGGAAGTAGTACAGTAACATTAAGTTATCGTTACTTCCTTATACGTCGATTACCGCGTCCCGCTTCAGCTTGTACAATTCCTATCAACATCATTTCTCGCATCCATGCCTGTCTGAATCCCATCGCGCTGGCTGAGCATCCCTGAGACTGCTCCCCGGAGACGGGCTATATTTCCTCATTCGCCAGAGTAAGAGGCAAATTGACTCGTATTGCGACTACCTACGGCAGTCGCTCTACTCACGGATAATACGAGCTGCGGAATGCCGTTTGGAGGAAAGGGCTAGAGACACGGAGTCGTGTACAGCAAGGGCGCGGGGAATTGCAGACGGTATGAGCCACGATAATGGCTGTCAGCACGGCGAACTGATCTGGGACGGAAAGGGGTTCGCCATCCTGTGACAGAATCGGCGCCGTTCGGCGCTGTTGCGGGAAGAATGTTCATTTGCGCGAATTCAGAAGTTTCAAAAACCTATCAGAGTGACGAACTTCGCGATGCACTTATGATAAAACCTGATAAAATAGAAAGCATTCACTACAACACATCATCGATCTCCGTTAAGTCTATGACAGGCGTCCGTGGAAGGATACTGTATGACGAGTCAGCTACACCACATTTCATAGGGAGGGCAAAACCTACCGTTGGTCGTGCGCGCAGATATTTGACTCATCCCTCGTTAAGTCGACGCAGCTAACGCTGTAAACAGTCAAGACGATCATTCAGGTGGAATTAAACGGCATACCTGCGCAGCGGTTTCAATGTTTTATTCGCTCCATTTGAACTCTTTCCTGGCTTAGATGAGGTCTGCAGAGGAGGACTTTACGTTGCAAGCATTTACCCATCATTTGATAATGAATAGACACGCGACATACTGTTCTTGTTGTTCTCTACGGCTGCGCGTCAAGTCAATGACACTCGTACCATCTTCGGTGGTTATGGTCCGCGCGGAGTAGAGGGTCAGCGGACGATGGACAGTGACTGACACATGCGTCGAAACCCGGAGGACGGCGTCATTCTGATGCCATCCTAGATATGTTATCCCGTCCTCATTGCTCTCCGAAGTCTGCGGCATAAGGAGCGCAGTTGTGACAGTAAAGAAAAGAGGGCTGGAAGGTGTCGAGTCGTGGAGCAAAGGATGAGAACGCGGCTGCCGAAACGAACGTGGCCAGGCGTAGGCCCTGCACGGCTCACGTGCAGCGTTAATTAGCGAAAATTGTCCTTTTTACGGCTTCACCTCTACCCCCACCGTCGCCACGCCCGCTGAAAAGCCGTATGTGACACGGAAGAGGCGGACTCACCTGGAACAAACGGCACACATTTGCCGGCAGCAAGCATCATACGCCAGCGATTGTCTTACACGTTCACCAGCTACCGAATTTGCCGACAGCAACTCAAGGTATATCGTCTCGATCTCTGCAGCGTTAGCATTTCTCACCCTCACCAGTGCACTGTGCTGGGGATCATTGTCGTATTTCGAAACGCCTACTGCAACGTGACAAAGTCGCTGGGGCAACAGTTTTTGATATCTGTCTCGCTGCTGTATGTATAATTGGCCGCGTACAGTAATTGCTCGACACAATGGCGGCTTCGGTGAAAGCATGTAGGTTGGGACTCTGATGTAACCCACAACAACTTCTAACGTGTCTTTGATGTCATTCTTGCAGATGAGACGTTACAAACTCTCAACGTCGAATTGTCGAGGTGATGAGATACGTTACACAAAGGAGTCGCGAAATGGCTCACATCTCTTTTCCCCAGTCTTCTTACGAGACGCGTGGAGTACATGGACGATGATGAAAGAAAGGTGTACGAGGAGTTCGTGATGTCTGTTCTATCTCTTTTTCTGTCTGACATGCGATCGGGCACGCTCGACGCGCCCGGCATTATGACTCTTGGTTGCAAGCAGCTCGTACAACAGGAAATGTGCGTTCATATTTCCAAGACTATAGATGGCACTTGAATGTCCTTAGGTCGATGTCCATGATCTCCAACTTGATCCTGCACCAGTTCTCGACCACCCGTCGCACGCTCGCATTCAATATCTCTACACTGAACTGCGGAGTATCATTGCCTGTGATAACGATACATCGTCAGCGCTGCAAGTTCAAGTAGAGTGGGATCTACAAACAGATTGCATGCTTGTGGATGATCTTGTTCATGACGCGATGTTGCTGTCCGTTCGCCCCTCGATCACATCTGGATGTTCTCCTCCTCCACAAGAAGAAGTGCCGATCGATACGGTGTTCTCTTTCCCATTGACAGCCCGGAACATACGCCAATGGTGTGAGGTTCATGTCGTCCCCCAGGAAAGAAGACTACAAGTATTCTCAGCATGGACACATGTATTGAACGATTACTTCTACAAAGTGAGGGTTACGCAATCTCTACTTCTGCCGCTGAACATGTTGCAGAACCCTGGAGTCAACGAGTGTCGTATGGTGGCTGTTCTGCGAGAGCTCAGAGCGTGCCGGATTTATAAAAGCGAGGAATGGCGTCATGATTTGAAGGTTATTACCATGAGAACGTGTCATCGGAGAATGCTAACATGCATCGTAGAGGACAGGCCTGGGGGCGATGATCGTGCGAGTGTCGGACGGTACAGCACGTCTTGCTCTGAGGGAGGGGCTTATCTTCTCATATGCTTCCTATCGGTGGAACATGAGATTGGCGGATTGCATCGATTACTGGACACCACGACCACACATACCTCCTCCGCGTCCACAATATTTTCGTGGCATAGATAGGGTATCAACAATTCTTATGTCATGAAACTCATCATCGTAACATTGATTCACAGGTTCACCCATCTGAATCATCCATAGCTGCGTTATTCTTGAAGTATGTGCCCTTCATAGCACAACCGGAGACGTGTTTCCTTCTGTTCGGTGCTCACAACTTCATTCGGGTGTGGAAAGAAGTGGTGGTACCAGCTGCTTTCGCAGATAAAATGGATGTGAGTCTCCCAAGATACACTCCTGTGACAGTAGACTGACTAGACTAGGTCATCCTCCCCGATAGCGAACTCATAGTCAAACAACGTAATATGCGTAAGGCTTGTTCGTCTTCAGTCCGGCGAAACAATATGACAAAGCATCCGTTCTTGTTGGCGGTGATGGCTCTCACCGCAAAGTACGCCGCCCGACGACCTGCTGTCGTTCTCGGCCCAACAGACGCAGGCTGTGTACATTGCTCCGCATTGACACAAGACAGTCCTTCAAGATGTGTTCGGGTTGTTTCTGTTACAAAGAGAGATGTGCGAAACATGGAACATGCCCTTCTCATTGACTTTGAGGAAGCACAGGCACCGTTCATGCATGGTGTATGTGTACACTATTTCGGAAGAGTTGAGACTGACAGTCCACACAGACCACGGAGAAACTCCAGACGTTCCAAGTCCAAGACATAGAAAGCGTGCGAACGATTGAATTTCGACCTCGAGTGCATGAACGATGTGGGCGAGATGTAACTATTCTCATGGACGAAAGAACTGGCGAAGAAGTGGGGTCTATTCGTTTTCGGGCACTCAATCCGCCAGCTCTGAACAGAATTCGTCGGAGTCATGCGGCAATGCGCGACACCAAGAACATCAAGCGCAGTAGACATAAGCAGAAAGTCGCTTATGGCACGATAATAGGTCAGGGATTTCGTGTACCTCAAGGAGGGCGCCCAGGGGATGGATACAACGGATACCCCGGAACGATGTTGCCAAAAAGCAGCATGACAGATCTTATCGCTGCTTTGGAGAAAATATTCTCGGTTGGCGAAGTGAGTCTTCACATAAGCATCTTTCACGAATTCTCATGCATTCGTAGGATGTCAATACCATCATGGCCACCGTCAGACAGACGAGCCCACATACTTACAAAGAATTCCTCGATGCTCAATTAGATGCGCACACATTCCCATTAGGACGATACGGAGTCAACGCCTTCTATACATGGGATTACATTGCAACACAACACACTGACCGCGATGCATCATGGACTGTCACCATTCAGATCGACAAATCAGCCCCCGATGGACAGTATGATTTCTCGTACTCAGCGTATGGAATTATTCTCAAGACGCAACCAAATCTGATATGGTCCGTATGACATGGCCTTGTCATTCGCAGCACTGATAGATTCGTGATTAGGACTTTTTTTGCTGGTGATATGCATGGCACTGTTGGTCCGAAGAGAGAGACGATTGGAGAATCGCTCCCATTGTCAAATGGAATAGGCCTAACATTGCGCCGAAGTGATGCGAAGGAAGCAAGTAGATATCATACGTTGTTACAACGCTCGAATGAGCGCGTACAGTATTGGTTAGATGGGACCAATTAGCTACATGGGGTGCATACGTTCAGAGAATCTCTATCATGGCCGCCACGTTACTAGGATGCACGGTAGAGCGCGCACGGCAAGATTAGGAAGTTTTGGTGTCGCTTATCTGCCCAGTGTTGAGAAGTCTTCGCCTCACGCCGCGGCGGTTCTCAGAAGGGAATTCGCACTGGATCGACCGCCTTTGACACTGACTGAATCGAAATTATCAGCACACTCAACGCCGAGCTTACGGGAACACAGGAGTCAGACAAGAATGAACTCACGTGCATACGTTTTTGGCGCTCATGGGTACAGAAGGCCTACAAGCAATTTTGCGCTCGCGGCAGAAAAAACAGGCCAAGGCCAAGGCGGGCTTCTTCGCCACCGGTTGAAGCGAGGACTTTGTCCGTTTACCGTAGTCATGTCCCGAGTCAAGCTTTGGGGACAAAGGTAAGGAATGAATGGCTTGTCGGGGTACTTTTGGGCACGTATTGTCGACAATATTAGACAGCTTGGAGGGGCTGGAATGAGCCCCTGCCGCCTGAACCGTCCGCCAATGCTTTCCAGCAGACAAAGCATAGAGATCTACGTTACCAGTGGGCCGTGCCAGTGGCTCTGCTGGAGGGGTGCGGCACAGCAAGGAAGAGTCTGCGTCATCTTTGCCCGGATGATTTGAAGCTGAGCTGATAACAATACCACCGTCTGAAACCTCCGAACGCGTTTGGCGGGAGCGACGATTTTCAATCGCTAAGATATTGGTCGATAGAGAAGGGTTGGGAGGGTCAGTGGCGTCTGTTTGCAGCGGGTCGCAGGGCATCGGCACGGCCTGTAGTTTGATTGAACAGGTCCTTTCCCTTTTCTTCGGTGGCACTAACTGACGGACCTGACGGTACATCAATTAAGTGTTGGGCACTGTGGGCTATGAAACCTCACGCTTAAAGTAGATCCGCCTTGAGTAAGCTGTGGCAATGTTCCTAGAGCGTCAGAGGCATGATGTAGTACGCTGTGAGCCAAAGGGCCGTCATAGTCTGCTGGAGTCGCAGGCGCCGTTGTTTGCCTTGTATGAATACGGGAGCTGTAGAGGAAAGCAGACGGAAGGATCAATACGAGTGCGGGGTATACGGCGTGGGAGTACCGGGAGCCAATTTCGGAGAGGAAGCGGTAATTCGGCGGTCGCGCTGCAGGGAACGTAGAGTAGAATAGATCATCCTGCTCTTTGACAGTGCGCGCAAAGAGCGTGAGAGGACCCATCGGTTCAGCATACTGGCAAATGACGATAAGCATGAAGAAAGGCCCCATGGGATGGACATGTACGATAGAGGCTTCGTCAGATTGCATGCCATCCATCACTGTGTACCGTAAAGCTGGTGAACCGCCGCACGACGCGTCAGGCAGTGGACCAGTCATAGACCTATAGCAGGCGTCGGATGAGTCATGGGAGGCGAAATATGAGTCTCCTGCATGATCAACAGTGTTGAGTAGTGTGGTCGATTATGTATTTACGAGTTATGCTCCGGAGTCCAGACTGCAATAGAGATAGACTGAGATTAGCAGTAGCTGTAGAGCAGGCCAACCATGCGCTCAGAACTCACGGCTCGTCCGACGTTGTCCATAGTCCTGCTACCTTCGTCGGTAGTGGTACTAGATGGGTCCATAGGACTTGGTACCGTGCTGGACATCATAGTCCCACGGTATGTAACGTGCTTATTGCCGTATGAACTATCAACGCGCCTACAATCGGGCCTAGTTAGAATCGAGTCATTGCCTCATGAACAACCTCATAAAGGAGCCTAGTGCTTTGGCCAAGGATGAGTAGTGGTAGTTTCTGCAAACTCGCTACATTTCGATGAGGGGAATCTACTTCATAAAAGACTAAGTATTTATTGAATGCGTATACGGTGTAAACAGGTTTCTGCACCGCCCCAGTTGTCCAGAACTTCCACCACAACCATCTCTGCGGGCAAGGTGTCATTCAGTGCGAATGTCTGCGAGCCAGGCCCAGATTGCTCTTCCGTCTGGAAACGAGCCACCTCCCTCAGACGCCTGCCTTTGAGAGAGGGAGGAAGTTTCTTCCCTGCCCTAACAAAGCGTTCCACAGGGGTGAGCGATGCGTCGGTGGATGGGAAGATGTCTGGGGCCAAAGCCCAGATAACAAGAAGACGAGGTGCTTGCGAACGCATGCGGGCAGATAGTTGGTGTTGAAGGGGTTGGTGAATGACAAGCTCACGAGGGTTCGTTACGTCCGAGAGCGAGATGGCGATATGCCCCCGTTTCCCGGAAAACTTCCAGCATTCACCGTCCTCACCTCCTCGTTCGTGAAAGACAAGTTCCGCCGCCAATAGCTGGCGCGACTCCCCATAATTTACGCCACGAAGCCAGCTGTGCCACAGTTGACCCAGTGCTGACGGGTCCCGGTACGTTGAAGAGTGGCTGGTGAGGGAAAGAACGACATTTGCACCTGTGGTAATGTCGGCGTAGTTATAGATTCCCGCAGGGACAGATTCCGCGCTTCCCGAGTTGATTAGCAGATTGTAGATGGGAGATCGTAGATAGAGTAGAGCTGCTGCCTGAATAACCGAAGATCCCTCATAAGCGTCGTATTGGTTGATATGAAGTGTGCGCACCATCTGAGAACTCGATACATTGATGGCCAAGACCAATAGCACAGCCATCAAGGCAACGATTGCGGCCAGCAGCGGAGCGACGACGCTTCTCGGGGTGCGCTATGAAATGATGTGTTATTCTAGAGCGGCAGGTAGTGGGAACAAGATGAGTCACAGCTTGGGAATGAGTGGGACGCCTGGGTGCGGGCTGAAGGAACGCATCTGTTGATGTCCAAAGTTCCGCATTGTGAGAAGCCATGTTTGCTTGTGTGGCAGAGTGAAGTACGGGGCAGACGCTAGTGCCAAATCAGAATCGAAGGGCGTGATTAAATATTGACACGATCGTAATTACGCAATGCAGGCGCCGCCGGCACGCCCTTTGTATCTTTCCGTTTCTCTCCTTTGTCGACTCCGCGAGCAACATGCTGCGACCATTTTATACAGGGCTGGCTTCTCTTACTCTCTCCCCTCGATTGCTCTTGCCGAACCGCCACAGCAATGAAGCGCAAACGCGACGAGACGTCGGACGCTGGGCGTCCCTCTACCGTCAAAGATACTCTACTGGCGCGTCGCCGAAAGTTGTCGCACCGTGAGTGGCCCATGCGCGGAAAATTACAATCAGTACTCACAGATGTTTAGGTCCACCGACTAAGAAGCCCAAGTCGGCGCGTAACTCGACAGCCCACCGGCGGCGTAAGATGGCTCCAACGACCCACCAACGGCGGCGTAGGATACTACACCTTGACCGGCCTTTACCTTCAACTGAAAATCAAACAGACTCACCATCACCCCCACTCGCGAGATTCCCCGTGCCCCTGCGCGCGCGCGTTGTCGAAGAGGATTGTGACATGAATGAAGTGCAGACTTCTGGTCAGGCTTCTTCCCTGTAATACTTTCCTTTCAGTTGACCTCTCTTCTTTTTTTGCAGACTTCATTGATAGCGATGCGTCGATGATAGAGGACTCTCCCATCGGTCGGTCGCAAGATATGTTTTCACCAGATGAATCTGTTTCCAGCTTTGGTGTGCCATCTTTCTACCGTTCGGGCTGGTAACGTTCTCATGTCACATATATCAGAATCTGACGGGGAGGAACGTGTGAATGTCGGCTTGAACAACGCTGATGATGAGGAAATGGACAAAGATTCTGGTGCAAGCTTCAATAACTGCAACTATTCCCTCCGTTAATCACTCTCTCTTAGACGATGCGGAGGTTTTCATGGACCATGTTGACCATGACCTGACTGGAGCGGTTGACATTGATGCCGTGGTAGAAGAGCTAGAGGGCGAGACCTTTGGGGGCCAGTCGCAGATTGTCCATGACTGGACCGGAGCGGTTGATATCGACAACGCGGTGAGAGTGCTGGATGGCGAGTCAGACGAGGTACACCTTTCTGGTATGTTCAAACCCTGTTCGTGCGGAACATCTTGCACGCTCATCTAATTGTCTCCCTTCAACAGTGGCCAGTTTGGACCCGGAACCGGAAAGCGAGGGTCCCCCCGACAATGATTCTGAGATTGACAACTCTGGTAAGCATCCAGCTACTTCACCGAAAGATCCATGTCCGGCCTCAACACCATTTCCCTGAAGAACCTCATCTTGGACCTCCAATTGACATTGACGATATTCCGTATGCGCTCCACTGCGGCGACTACAACTTGAGTGCGGCGATTGATATCGATGTGAAAGTGGAAGCTATGGATGAGGGCTATGCGGAGGCACTTGGTGGTCAGTCTCACGGAATGCCGAACGGGACTTTTGAGCGTCATTCTGGTCCTGTGGTAGACATCGATGCTGCGGTCGACGGGGCAGCGGTTGATGGATCGGAGAAGAATTGCAAGGACATCACTCAAGATCAGGATGGCTTCGGGAACCACGAAACGGGACCTCCGATCAACATCGATGAAGTGGTGGCGGCGCCCAGACAAGGTATGGGCCTCATCGTCGTGCTATTGTTGTATACCTGACGGCAATCCTAGATGCTTCTATGTCTGACATTGACGTGAATAAGTGGCGTTCGTCGGGTAAGTTATCATACACCGCCGTCATCATCGAGAGATCCTCACAACAGTACAGTAGTCGTGGACGGCATCGACAACAACATACGCCCGGGGACCCCAATGCAAGATGACACGAGCACCACTGTCGATATCGACTCACTCGCGGGAGGAATGGACTCGACGCTTTCCAGCCATAACAATCTGGGTGAGGCATTGACCGCACTGTTCCAATTGACTTCATCCCTCTGACCGTGATGATGTAGACCCTACTGGTGTCGTTGATATGGACGCCGTGGTAGCGCAGCTCAACTCGGAGCAGGATACACACAGAGCCAATACGGATGCAGACGTGCATGGCCTTTCCCGAGATCATGATATGTTTGAGGCTGGCTTTGGACAAGATAGTTCGTCAGCACAAGACGAATCTCCAGGTGATGTTTTTCGTTCTTTGGCGGGATTCAACCTCTGACCTTTCCAATTAGCCGGGATTGGACGGGCCATTGATATCGACATGATTGTTGACGACATCACCAGCAATCCTTCTGACCTTGACAATGTAGACAATAGTTGCGTCGTTGATATAGACGCTACAGTCGAAAAACTAGACTCGGAGCAGAACACTCCCCTAGCTGACGCAGAATCACCTGTGCATGGCATCTCCCAAGACCACGATATGCTTGAGTCTGGTCTCGGACAAGACAGTTCGTCAGCACACGAATCCCCAGGTGGCATTATCTGTTCTTTCGCAGAACCTACCTCTGACCCTTTCCAGTGAATGGGATTGGACAAGCCGTTGATATAGACATGGCTGTCGACGACGACATCGACTGCGGAGCCGTCGATCCAGAGGGCTACAATGCCGAGACAGAGCTGGGTGAGTTCGCTTGTTTCCTGAGTCATTCTGATTGCTTATATCCATATAGAAGACGGGATGGAAGGGTTGGGCTATCACACCGGTAAATATTCAGGAATGAGACGCGTCGAAGTGGACCACGCACCTGGGGACGATGGACCGGAAGACTTCTCGAAAATACTCCAAGGTATGGATTACGACCATGGTGAGTCAGCCCAATAGCGAACAACAAGACTTCATCTCCTAATGTGTTGTAGACTTGAGCTCAGATGAAGACGAAGACGTCTCCCATGGCCAAGGACCTCATGTTAATCAGAAACATCCGCAGCCTATACCCCGCGAACGTCGGCATCAGGCGCCAGTTCGAGCATCCCCGACAAATCACGGTACTCGATCGACGCCTGTGGTACTCAGCCAAGACCCTCAATCTTCCACGAAACTTGCTCTTCAGGCTCAGCCTGGTCGTCGTCCTCAGGTCACATCTCAACAGCCATCAGTCAACTTTGGCGCTGGGACTCCCCATTCTGCTCATGTCCGAACGGCTGTTGTACCACGGCCTCAGAACCCCCTCCGGGATCCTCCTCAATCCCAACCTGTTCTCCGTCCCCGGGCAACAACGTCTCAACGGCCACCAGCTGATACTGCCGTTGGGACTCCCCGTTCTGCTCATGTCCGCCCGGCTATCGCACCACAACCTCTGAACCCTCCTCAGGATCCACGCATTCCTCCTCAATCCCAACCAGTTCGTCGTCCCCTGGCCACAACATCTCAACGACCGCCAGTTGGCCCTGGCGCTGTACCTCTCCGTCCTGCTTGTGTTCGCCCTGCTGTTGTACCACAGCCTCAGAATCCTCCTCCCCAGGATCCACGCATTTCTCATAACATGCGACCTGTTCGCCGTCCCCAGGCCACAACTTCTCAACAACCGCCAGTTAACCCTGGCGCTGTGCTTCCTTGTCCTGCTCATCTTCGGCCCACCGGTGTACCACGGCCCCAGGACCCACGCGTTCCTCAATCCCAACCTGTGCGCCCTGCGGCAATACCCCGCCAGGATAACCCACCTGCAAAGCAGAGGACAATCCGCGTCGGCAACGCGGACGCTGGGAAACGACTGGTGCGTTTCATCTTCCTGTCTTGCATTTTTTTCTGACAATTTCCAGAGGGTGGTCGCTCGAGGAGAGAAGTCCCCCCAGCTGAAGTTAAAGGTATGTTCACAGCACATCATTGCCAGTTTTACATCCTAATTGTGTATCCTTTTTTAGGAAGCTGTTCGTGGATTTTTGGATGATTTCCCCGAGTCAGAAGCAAGTGGCACTGCCGTCAAGGATTATAACCAAAAGCTCCTTCCCGATCTTGGTCCTTATATGGGGGAGCTCGAGTTCGACCTGGTTGGTGACCTCAAGTCGCCCTGGAATCGCCAAGTCATCAAACTTGCCTTGAGTCTCGCTTACGACGATACTGAGATTTCCAAACTGGTATTCTCGCCCGAAGAACTTCAACATGCGGTGAAGACGAATTACCGCCATCGTCGAAACAAGTTCCGAGAAGCCTCACGAAAATTGCAACCAGACCCTACGAAGGTTCAGGATCAGAAGCTCAAGACCAGTCGAGCAAACAGGCGATCCAAAGTAGCCGTTCTCGTTTTCCCCATTGTACTGAAACTGACTATTGTGCACAGCGACATGGTAGCCGCCAGAAAGGACTGTGGTGTTATCACCTTGCGGATGAATCGGTTGCGAAGAACCTCGCTCTCCTACAAACAATGGACTCGACTGTGCACAGCGATGACGACTGCGACGACCAGGGGGTTTATGTTGCGCGACATCCCATCTGGCGGAGCAAGCATGTCATCGTTCGAGATTTCTTCAGAATCCCCGACGTTTTAGCGGTCTCCAGACGTTTCCGTGCTAATGGTTGCCAGCATCGCAAACCCGGCCAATTGCCTGGTATTCGCATTCATTCCGACGCCATTGATGTGTACGCCACTGCTCCAACTGGACTTCCTCGTAACATGTATGATCAAGACTGGTTGAGGCGTCTCGAGTTGGAAGATCCAATGGCCTATGCAGACTTGAAGGTGCAACCAGTCATCAGCTGGGAGGAGCTGAGGTTCTCTGATACGGTTTATCGGTGGGTTATCCAGTCCATGCGCGATTTGTTGTCTAATGCGCTGCCAGGTTGGTGAATCGTGTCAAGTTCTCAGAAATTGGGGTAGCGCGGCGCATTGGGCTGTGATACAGGCGGGCTATCCAGTACACACAAAACTCCCTGTCTCGATGAATACATGATGCATACTGTTACCGCTTGAGGCTCGCTGCGCGTGTTATGTTAGTTCACTTAACGTCCCGCGTGTTATGTTAGTTCACTTAACGTCCAAAATGCACCTCTGACCCTGCAAGGGTTGTAGGGTCCATGACTTGAGACGAACTAACAAGGAAGCACATTGCAAGTAGACTTGAGTAGTCTTATCGTCCCAAGAAACTGCTCTTTTCCTCTCCGGTACCATGAGCAGGCGAAAGAGTTCCACGGCGCAGGAGGCGCATTCGATCAAGGAGGTATCGCCATCAAAGTGAGTTAGCCCCGAATGGGTTCCCGCCTTCCTGCTTCTTCCCACCATGTCCCCCCGCATGCATTCACACAAACATAGGGCAAGCAAGTCCCCCCAGGCCATTAATGCGATATATACGCTATACAAAATCCACCTCATACCGTCAAAGCCGTACAACGGCCCGAAGCCGACCGTACCCCAGTGGTGCTACAGCACCGAGGTGAGTGTTGTTGCTCTTGCTCTGGAAAGAGCACAAATCTGCGCACATAGAGCAACAGCACCCTGCCTGACAGTCACTTGAAGGCTTTGTTGAACAGTGGTTCGACTGATCGCCTTTACGCAAATCTCACGCCTGACCAGGACAAGATTTTACACGCTAACTGGACGCTCATATTACACGATTATACGAACTTGCTCAAGTTCTCTGGACACACCATGGGGTCGGCTGGTGTCACATTTCTTCTGAGTAACCTGCACGCAATGTATAGTGATGGGGATCTCGAATGCGAGTGCGTTGCTGGTTGTTTCGATAGAGCCTTACTCACCCAAGTCCATAGATCCGAATTATCCGTCGCCAATAGGGTTGTGTACGATACTGTGGGTCTGCGCAGCTCTCACTTTCCCTCATCAAAAGCGAGAGCCGACTTTGTTCTCATCGACCACAAACTGACGAGTCTCTTGGCCACTTGCCAGAGTCTCGCGGACTCTAGGGAGTTCGATTTCCTTTTCAACTGGGAAAGTGGGCCCTGCAAGTTCTCTAACACCATCTTACGAGGCTTAGGCGAGTTCAAAATCGAGGGTCGCGAATGTGCAATCTACCAGGGGATTTGCGGTTGTACCACTGCCCTGTCGCAGCGATTCTATTGCCGACTCCCAAATCAGTGTGTCTACTTCTGGACCTATAAGGTCCATTCCCGACTCTTGGAGCTGCATTCAGCACAGCTGAATGATTACGAGGAGTCCTGTATCCAATGGCCGGTGCGTCATTTTGTTGTCTTACCTGCCTGTCATCCTGATCCTCTTTCAGGGAATCACTGGCCACACCACTATCCGAAGCTGGAACCTCTCAAATCCATTCGATTTCCTAGAACTGATCCCGTTCGTCATTCATCACATCACAGTGACACTCAAGGCGCAGGACGAGAAGGACCTGGCACATCACGAACGCCTCAAGACTGACAGCGAGTTCCGAGCTAGAGTAGCTCACGACATTAACCGACTCCGTCGCGATACTATCCGTGGCCATTGGCGAGCAGGTCTTGGCCGTGATGGAGTGCTCGAGCATCGAGACAGAAGCATCAATGGGTCAGCATCCATGCAATCTGAGCAGACGGAGAGGGAGCAGGGACAAACTGAAGCGCAGAGCGAGGAGCAAGGAGATGATCTCGAGAACCGGGATGGGTCTTGGATGGGTCAGAGAAAGCGATTCCTTCCATCTTCTGCTTCCCCTGGTCCCTCCCCACACAAGAGGAGGCGTCGCATGGAGAAGGAGGGTGAGGACGAAGTGGATGCAGATGAGGAACCGGGTGTACAGGTTGATGTCGAGGAGGGAGTGGGAGCCGATGCACTGGCCAGTGGGGCAGTCTTCTCCAATATGGAAGATTAGATACACCGTCATATTTAGTTTTTCTCGTCATCTTGATGCTCCGTCGCCCATGTTCACCTTGTACACCATTTCTGCAAGTCCGCTATGCGTATCAAATTCCATTGTTAGTGTGAGAGCACGGATGGGTCGAAACGCGCGAAGTCTGGGAGTCTGAACGCCAGAGTACACCAAACTAAATCTTTTCGGAGCACCGGAGTACATGCGGTCAGGCTAGAGTGATATAGAAAGTTATAGCGATACAGGATACGTGTAGAGGTGAACGAAGAATGGAAGAATCCGTAGCTGCGCAGACCCGTGAGTTATGCATCTCATTTAAGTGCACATCGAGCTGGGCGCAGGCAGTGATGGGCTTCACATCGCGCTCAAATTTTAACTAGTTAGTGTCTGTCTATCGTACAATGGTGCTGGCTCATAAAACAGGGATCGTTCCATGAAGCTTCAGGCAGAGTTCGCCGCTAACACGCCGGTATACATGACAGAAGTATCGTGCGTCTGATCGTGCGTCTGTCATGGACGTTAGCACAGGAGCTGAAACAGTTGATATTGAAGACCGACCTCATCCGGCATGACAGGAATAACGTGCCGCACTTCAGCTCCCAGCTGTGGGTGTTTAATGACGGTGATTGTGCAGTGAGAGAGCTCCGATAGATTGTAGACGGATGAGGTGGTGGTGTTGTAGACCAGGCGGCCATTATTCTGGGATGATGTACGGAAGAAGTCCAGGCGTTCATCCGTTGGCGACAATTCTGTGAAGCATTGGACTAAAGCAAAGATTTGCTTCGTCCGTCGGCCCGCTACCGTATGGGAGTAGACAAAAAGCTCCCGGATAAGCCCAACACGTCCATCGGTACCCACGACGCATTCATAGGGGTTAACTTTCTTTGGCACAGAAGACCTCTCCCTGATCACGTACTTCGTGCCACCCACAAGAACCTGATCGGCATATTGACCCGTGCAATCAGGGAGTATAACGGAGGCGGATGAAGGATGCCGACCCATCCACTCTGCGAGACCAGCCTGAGCCTGGGCGGACAGCGGACCTTCTACGCCCGTGAATGTGACCGTCGGAGACGTCTCAAAACCATGAACATCCCCCACCCAGGTACCTCGCGAATCAAATTGGAAGTATCGCTGGAAAATATCGGAGAGCGGTCGAATTACAGATGGGAGCATCTCCGGGGAGAAGAACACGGTCAGGTTCTGTCTTCGACAAAAGTTTTTGGTCTTGGTCGCTTCCATCTCGCCTGTCAATGAACGATATGAGCAATACAGGCTTCTGGTGAGAGATATACGCACCAAACTTTCTGTTGGTCTGAATCTGTTGGATCACTCCATTATATCGCTCGAAGGCAAAGCATCGCCAGGTGTGGGTCAGACCCCACCGTTTCAGCATATCACCGAAGTGCATCGCTAGATGCTGATAGGCTTGAATCTGGGTGCCTGGATACAGCTCCAGTAGTCCTTGTAAGTACGCCAATATCTCTTCGTCGTATTGCTCGATGCTTTTGACGGTCACGGTCCTCATGGTAGCTAACTTGACAGCGCTGACCAGGTGCAGGAAGTTGACAAGCATGTCGTACTTGTGGCGATTGACAGGATCTGTGCTATTCTGAAATGGTCCCCAGAGGCGGGTGAGAGTGAAGGGGAGATGCAATGTGCAAAAGACTTTCCACTGATCAGCAGTGAACTTCCCCCAGTCCGCCTCTCCGGGATGAGCAGGTGCACGCCCGACATATGTGGGCAATGGCCGCCGCTTCATGTCCTTTCGGACCTCTTCCAAAATGGATGCTCCGAGAAGAACAGTCGGTTTCGCAGTGGTTCCCGCCTTTGCAGCCTTTTTCTTCAGATGACCACGACTATCGAGAAGTCCCAGCGCCTTACGCTATAAGGGAGTCAGAAGGTATGAGATGGTAGAACACAAGGATAGGCCGACCTTGGCGTGGAGTAAGTCAACCATCCTTTTCGTCCCCATAGCTACATACGCTTCCGCCGCAGTGTTGGTTCCCAGTACTTCAGCGCAAATTTGGGAAAGAAATTGGGCCGGATGTTCGGCAAGGGCAGTCTTCGTGTCTGTCTCAAAAGAAATGCGCTCCTTTGACGGCTCATTGCCAGTTTGCACTTTCCCTCGGTTATTGAGGGGGGGGATGCCGTTCTCCTCGTACTATGTAGAGTTGTCATTCGCCCGACCAAAGCTGCAGAATGTTGAAGGACTTACATAGTTCGCAAGCCTCCCGAAAAGTTTCTTTTTGGACCCACTGAACCGGAGATCATTTTGGCGGCAAAGAGAGATCAGAACTCGTTCGTCGAGACCCTTGTAAGTCCCACCCGAGGTTAGCCTATCCAAAACGACTTCGATCTCATCGTTGGTTGGCTCATAGGTGGTTCGCTGCGAGGAAAGATCAACTCCCTCCTCTAGCTTAACATCCATACCCCAGATGATGCGAATGTGGCGTTGGAACAAAGAAAGATAGAAGCCGTGCATGGAATCGATGGTGACAAATTTTGTAGGATCCCAATACGGGAGACGCATCAGCTCCGAGTACCGAACATTAGTTTTCTTGTAAGCTGCCTTTCGTCCCTCGGGATGCTCTGCTGAAACCCACACGTAAACTTCCTGACGGTGGCTCTCCCAGTCCCGGGGAATCCACGAATCCTTGTCCAAATTATCGCGCTCCTGGATGGGGAGGCGGCATTCCGAGCACCAGGCGTGACTACTTCCATGCGAACCAAAGCCGGAAAGCTGTCGGATGGCAGGGAGATCGGCAATGAGTGGAACTATGGCGCAGCGGACGCGTCGTCCCAGGGAGTGTTTGGGCGTACGACTGAGGAAAAGCCCATCTTCCCATGCATCCTCCAGGTCGTCGACAAGGGGGCGGAGAAGGGAATTCATCTGCTCCTGTGAGGGTTCGTGAGGACCGGGAATGATTCCAACGAGGAAAATGTTTTCGATGCGGTAGCGTATGTGAGGAGGGAGGTTCAGGCACACCAAGTAGATGGGACCGATAGAGACCTTGGGCCCGGCTGTGCGATTGCCATAGGGATTCACCCCGTCCTGATTGAGACCAAAAACAAGGCGACCCTCTCCTTCACCATGCACGAATAGACGTTCTCCGTCAGGCCCTTTGAACTCCCGCAGAACAGATCCATCCCAAATGTCCTTCATCTCGCCTGACTCCGAGAACACAATCTCCTTGTCCAGGAGTTCCTCCATGCCTGGGCGGTTATAGAGTCTGCCCAACCAGTGCTTCAAGTCCTGCTGAAGGTATTGGCGCGTGGGGAGCCATGGATTTCTACCTGGAACGAGCAGTCCTCCGCACGTCTCTCCCTGAGCGGATATAGACGAACAATGGGAATTTTCCAAGTCACCAGCGTCCGCAAACTCATACGTCTTGTTGCATTCGGTGCAGCGCAAAGCAATCCATGGTTCATCGCCCTTGAGCAGCCTCCGTCCACATTCCTTTCCATCCGGTGTCGCGGTGTTGAAGCAATACATGGTTTCGGCTGCGCGGTCAGGATTCGACGGCATGTCATAGATTGCGAAGCATTTTGGGCAGCAGATGTATGGAGTTGTAACGGGGTCCACCTCGAGATATTCCAGCGCTTTACGCACATCTGACGGTATTCCATCCAGGATGAGTTCGCGTTGGGAGTTAGGGACATGGAATTGCGAGAATGCTACATCAAGGAGAAGACGAAGACCTAAAAGAAGGAAGGCGGAGCGGGGGATGGATAGATGGGCAAAGACGTTCAGAGCAGACACCAGAAGTAGACACAGATATTGAACCGGTTGCCAATCCTTGACACCTGCGTATCGAGCTGGTATAACTGGTTCAGCAGCAAGCCTCAGCACGGCCCTCAAAGACTTACAGGTATTAACGATGTGTTTCTCGAACGACATGGAATACTTGGCTTGTTTGACTGTCTCTACCTCTGAAAGAGCCTCAGCGACATGACGCGTGATTTTCTCGGCAAGAGAACGATGTTGCGAGTTAGGGCTGGCCAGAGATTCCGCAGCAACTTGGCGACACTCGTTTAGGAGGTGCTCGAACTCGAACAGGGAGGCGTTGTGATTGGGGGAGAGTTGGGGAGTGCCATTATCAGCTGTCTTCGCAGGAGCAGGAAACACGCCAGGCTCCGGGCTGGGGGTGCGAGGAAAAATGAACACAAAATCGTGAGCGGCGATATCGTGCAGTGTCTTGTCCCAAGAAGAGATCCTGTCCAGGTAGTAGGTGAGTGTATGAGTGAGATCGATAGTATCATCACGATTGCCATCATTCTGGGAAGGCACCTCCTCGCCCTCGCCCTCGCCCTCGCCAACAATTGGACCTACGGGCACATCACCTGCCCCATCTTCAGCGACAGAAGCAAATAGCTCAAGGGCCTGAGCTTGCGACCGAAAATCTGCTTGAGTACGGCGATGCATGGTGGCCTGATGGTGGCGACACGAAGCAAACGGTAAAATCAAATTCACCGCATGGTACAGTACAGGAATTGATATCATCAATCACGAACACATCGCCGTCGTCAGGCTCACCTCATTGATGGCCGTGTCTCCGTTGAAACTGGCCCTCCCACCGCCGCTAGTCGATATCACCGCTATCTGCCTGTTCTCTGCGACACTTTCGTCACCACTCTGCCCTCCCAGTGTCAACATCTTCGATAGCAGCGTTCCGATCATATCAGATTCTCCCTCCCTCTGCAAGTACTTGGAACTGCGTAAGCGCGCTAAGCTGAGAAAGTGACGCTGGATGCTGATCGATTCGGGTAGTCGCCTCGTTTCCTCCTGTAGGGCTCACCTTACGAGAGATAAAATCGCACTGCTGATTGAATCCAAGCCATGGTCTGCAGCCTTGAGTCGGTCCTGCGCAAGAGCAGTCTTCCTCTCCACATCCTGTAGCAGACGCAAATGCTCCATCCCTCGTGGCGTCCACCACTTCCACGGGAAGTAACCGCTACGTCTGGTAGAGATTTCCACGCGCAGATTAGCGCGGAGCTCGCCGGTTTCTATCAAGACGTTGGCCATATCCTTTGCCAGAGCAGATGATAGTTCCACAACCGAGTTCATTGCAACTATCATGTTCGGTGTGATTTGCGCCAGTGAAACCAGAGAGGTCAGGCGAAGGGAAGGCGAGTTTGGGCCTGGGGACGCGTTACTCAAGTCGTCGAAGAGCAACAGCAGGCTAAAATAATATGTTAGAACTTCAGTATCACGATTGAACGTCATGAAATGGAAGCTCACAAGTTTAACTCGTCCGCCAGAAGTTCTGTTAATGCTTCCAGTCCAGAAACTGCTTTATACGACAGGTCGTCTAAACGGCCTGTCGCAAGTAGAATATCCTGTCCCCGGGGACTCGCAAAAGAAATGGGATCGAGGGTTACCAGATCAAACTTGATGTCGGTGAATTCATGATGTGCTACTTCTGCCAGCGCAGCGAGTTGAGAAACGCCCCAGGTTCTCTCAGGAATCGGAAGATCCGCAACTGGGCGGTTGGTGATAAGAGATGGAGCTTCAGGGATGGGTGTGACAGGCGTAGAAGTATGAGACGCGTAATACGCGCAGACGCCCCCGGTGACGAGCCCGACAAGAAAGATAAAGAATAGGCGGAATCTGGATGGCGTAGATGAGACAGTGAAAATGGGAATCGTGATGGCGAGGTGCGGGGCTGTCAATTGCGCGTAGTAGAACTGAATCAAAGTCCACAGGACCGCGAGTGCATCACCGGGATTCCTCAGTCCAACATGAGTGGCAATGAATAACGCGACTCGCGCGCCATACATCCAGAGCGCTGTAAATACGTTTCAGATAGTAATTGCTCTGAAGCTTCAATCAATCCGTACTCTTGTAAGGCCAGTTGAGCATGAGTGGCAATCGAAATATATGGTTGAGGAATAAAGAGTGTCATTGATATCAAGCCTACGGCAAATGTCACAGACCGCAGGCACGGCGTGATCATGAGGACAAAGCGAGAGTGCAATTCACATCTCTATGACCAGCTTTACAGCCTCGCATCTTCATTTTTCGCCCCAGCATGTCCCTGGGGAATAATAACCTATAATACATGTATGCAAACAGAGTGGCTCGGCGTCACTCTGATAGATTTTTGAAACCTGTGAATTCGCGCAAATGAACATTCTTCCCGCAACAGCGCCGAACGGCGCCGATTCTGTCACAGGATGGCGAACCCATTTCCAACCCAGACCAGTTCGCCGTGCTGACAGCCATTATCGTGGCTCATACCGTCTGCAATTCCCCGCGCCCTTGTTGTACACGACACCCATTCCAGTCTCCGTGTCACTAGCCCTTTCCTCCAAATGGCATTCCTCAGCTCGTGAGAGCCAGCGTCCAATGATCTCGATCTCCTCCAACTCTGCCTGATGCCCCGTCAACTCTTCCTCCGCCTCCGCAAGAGCCGCCTTGTTCGTTTTGAGCGACACCTTCAACCGCTTGATGTCGTTCTCTGCTTTCTCGATCGCGAACTCGTTCTTCGTAATCTCATCGTTGAGAATTCCGATCTCGAATTTGACACCTTCGACCTTCGAGCGTTGAGCCATGAGCCGCGAACCACCACTGTCCAGAATACTTCTTGATGTCGCCATTGAGCTTCTTGATGCGTGCGAGGTCACCGGCGTCTGGCTTGTTCTGCGCCCTGTGTGAAGCATTAGCCACATGCGCCATCCGAAGAAAATGATTCACTCACTGTAACCCCTTCAGTCGCCTTTCCACGTCCAGAATCCTCTTCTTCCCATTCTCGATGTCCATCTCCAGCTTCTGGAACTCCACGTCTTGCTGTAATCCTGTGGCCATCAAACTATCGCGCGCCTCCTCCGCCTCGTTGTACTCCTTCTGCGCGACCTGGAAATCCTGATCCGCCAGAGCGCTGTCCGCCTCCTAATTGCGCAACACGTTCGGCGCAACAGCATCCGCAGTGAACTTGGAGCTCATGCCTCCAGACGCCGCCCGCCCACCGCCGCCCATGGTACCGTTCGCCTCAATCATCTGCCCTTGGAGCGTAACAACACGCCGACGGCCGCCGTTCGCAAACGCAATCCGAGTCGCCTGCTCCATATCGTTTGCAACCAACGTCTCCCCGACCGCTTTGTAGAATGCCTTGCGGAACTTGGGATCTTTTGGCGTGATCAAGTCGAAAAGACGAGGAACGTTCTCCGGCGTAGGCTTCCTTGCCATTTGGTTCTCCTGCACACCGGAGTCGACCTTCTCGAGGACCACGATGGACGCACGACCGGCGTTCGTGACACGGAGATGGTTTATGCACGCCTGACCTTGATCAACGGTGTCGACGACGAGGTTGTTTAAGCCAAATTAAGGTGTCGCAGGCTGTCGTTACAGCGATGTCGTACTTGTCGTCTGCAATTCTTCCAAGACTGCCTAGACGTCCCTGAGAGCTGGATTAGAACGAGAAGGCTGAAAAATTGGAAGACCCTACATGAAAGCCCTTGACTTTGCCATCGTTCGCAAACTTGGTCAACGTCTGCAACACCAAGTTCTGGCTTCGTCCCTCAGCTTGTGACGCCCTAGCTTCAGCGACGATCTGGCGACTCGACTTGGCCTTGGCGCGACATTGGTCAAGAACCTGCTTCGTGTCCTGACCGATGCTCTCAGCGAAACAAGTCCTGAGCGACGTTGATGACACTCACGGAGACGCGCTTCTCGGCATCAGCGACCTTCCTCT
Source organism: Strobilurus stephanocystis (assembly GCA_019915075.1). NCBI lineage: Eukaryota > Fungi > Basidiomycota > Agaricomycetes > Agaricales > Physalacriaceae > Strobilurus > Strobilurus stephanocystis. The sequence goes on from JAHLMI010000004.1 coordinate 3,286,592, forward strand.
TCAATTCCTTCTTGGTCTGCGGGTAATTCTGTGCCTCTTAAATCTAATCATTGAATGTTAGCCGAGTCCCCCAAAACGTCGAACTAAAACGAACATTGACAGCATTGTCCGACTTGAGCTCCTCGAAGTTCTTTTCAGCCTCCTCGCATGCGGCGGCGACAGTCTCCGCCTTCTTCGCCAATCCGTCCCTCTCGCTAGTCGCAACGTCAATCTCTGCCTGTTTGGCGTCGATCTTACTCTTCCACGGAGCGAGCTCCTGTTGCTTGGCCGTGATCTGAACGTAGAAGACTTGAGTCTTGTCTGAATCGCTGTCGTCAGCGGAGGGAGAGAGGATCAAACAGAAACATACCTTTCAAGCCCTCGGTAATAGCCTCGAGAGCCTTCTCTTCCGTAGGCAGCGCCGCTTCCTGCGCGATGAGGTCCTTCCTTTGCTTGCCCAATTTGGTGTTCGTATCGTCGAGAGTGCGCTTGGTCTCATTGAGAACATGTTCATCCTAGACCAGATCTGTCAGTGGACGCAAGAATTGTGAACGAATCTACACCCACTTCCGTCACAGTTTCCTTGAGCTTCTTTGCCTTAATCTGCGAGTGTTTGCGCTGCTCGTCCGTCTTTGCCTTCCTCTTCGCCTCTTCGCCTCGTCATTGAGTCGCTGAGTCGCCTCAGCCGTCAACGCGGCCAAATCCTAGGGAGAGAAACGATGTCAGACAAGAACGAAAGGTAAGCGACCGGTTCTGACTTGCCTCGAAAATCTTCTTACGCTGTTCGTAGTTTGCCTTGAGCGTATCCATAGCATCGATGTTCGCCTGATTCCGCTCGTTCTCCTCGGCGAGGTCTTCTTGAGCAGTCGTCTAGCAAACAACGGTGAATAGGGAGGTCGAAGCTAAAGAGGGAAAGCATACCAGGTTCTTGCTCAATGTATGCTCCTTAGCCCACAACTCGAAAAGATGGAATCGGTACAGCTTCGATTGTGCGCGAATGAGGTTATTGCTCAGCTTGTACCATTCGTCCACCTCCTTTTTCTTCTCCTCGAGCGCATCCTTCTCCTTCTCGGCGAGGCGCAGACGATTGAGCTGGTCCCCGCGGCTCTCTTGGAGCTCCTCGACCTTGTTCAAGGCCTCCTCGATGGGCTCCTTGTACTGCGTAGTACCGATGATGTCCTCGAGGTATTCAAGGAGGCCGTCCTCGTTTTCGTCGCCCTTGGATTTCATGAGTGCGATCTGTTCGACTTCGCCCTGGAAAAATGTCAGAATCCGAGTGAAATTTCAACGCCATAGACATACCTGGAGAAGGAGAAACCTATTGTGATCCAAGTCGATACCACGTCCAAGGAGAAGATCCTTGACGTCGCTTCGCTTGACCTGCTTGCCATCGACAGTATACTTGCTAGAGTTGTCCTTGTAGGCAGTTCTGGTGACGACCAGCCCAGTACCAGGGACGACTTGAAACTCGTCTGGACCCTCCTGATACACTCAGGTCAAAGAGACGAAAAAACACGAAGAGGATCGTTAGCATACCAAGTCTATGATATCACGGGAATGGACCTCGACGCTGCAATTCTGCGAATCGGGATGTCTGGCGGAGTGATGAATGAGCTCAGAAACCTTGCCCTGGCGCATCTTGTTGGCCTTGTAGCCGAAGACGAACAGGAGCGCGTCGATGGTGTTAGACTTGCCAGATCCGTTGGGACCGACAATCGACGAGAAGGACTAGACTGACCATTAGCGACACTTACATGAAAGAAAGAGCAAGTTACCTTGTGGAACGGACCAATCTCCTGGCGACCAGCATAGCTCATAAAGTCCCTCAAGACAAGACTGGAGATGACAAGACGCTGGAGGGGTTCTTTGGGCTCTTCGACCTTGTACTGTGACTGGGAGCGCGGAATACGGCTGGAGAGGTTCTCGAGGTCAACGTCATGCTCGTCGACCGTGTCGGTGTCAGGCGCAGGGTCGGCTAGAGGTGGTGTTGCCTCTTCTGCGGCTTCTGGAACGGACGGCAGGGATCGGTCGGATATGGTATCCACCATGATGTCGGTGTCGTCGTCGTCGTCGGGTGGCGGAGACGGTGGATCGCGGCGAGAAGAGGGCTTTGCAGAGCCTTTGCGTGTCCGAATGGGAGGGATGTCCGGCTTGACGTCCTCCTCGTCCTCGTCTGCTTCCTGGACTGATGAGCGGTTCGACGTACGGCGGCTGGCGGATGTGCGCCTGCTGGTGGTCGGCTCAGACAAAGGCGCGCGGCGTGAGGGTGGCTTCGATGTACGCGTTCGAGTCGCTAGCTTAGCCGGCTTGACATCCTCTTCCATCTCCTCGTCCTCACCGGTAGCGAACAACGGCGTTTCCGTCTCCTCGTCGCTCGGATCGACGTTGTGTCGTCCTCATCTTCGGGCTCCAACGACGGCCTAGACTTCTTGGGCGGCGGCGAGTCGGTCACCACGTCCTCCTCGTCTTCGTCCGGTGCCGGATAATATGGGCGGCTGACCGTACCTGCAAGCGGTTGACAAAACCACTTTCGGCGCTTTGGGCGACAGGCCTGAGCGGAGGCAAGCAGGTTGACCGTTCCACAGCACCCATTGGCATCGGCGTCAACAAGCAAGAGATGGCACGGTGTGACAGAAGGCCCTGATCGTGACACTGCTCTCAGTCGGCCCGGTACCTCGGGCCAGGTCGGTTTCGTCCCGACCACCAGCCAGTGACCAAGTACGCTCAATATGTTGGCGTATGCGGATCTGTTTCTGAGGCCGCCTCCGCCACACTACACGCACGATGACAAGTTTAAGGTTTGGCTTTCGTTTCTGGTTACGCAAATCAAACCTGACCGCATTGTAGGCAATCCGCAGATTGATTGGCGACGGTACGCCAGATTCAGCTATAACGCGAAGACTTTATAAATCGATCAACGGCGCGGACCGTGTCAAGGATCATGCCCACTGGCGGAAGGGTGCATGTGCGGTAAGCTGCCCCTGCCCGCAGTGTTTCTCTGCTTCGTCTAACGCAAACGATGAGATTGGGTGCGGCAGTGATGATATTCCGCCAGACTTTCTTCTACTGTGCTTGTGCATAGGCAAGCTCTATCATTATGTTTGTACATTGCTTGCAACGGTAATCAAAATATCTGACATTGTCACCAGCAAACATGTATCAAACCTTGGTGGGAACAACGAGCCAGAGTCAAGCTCCAGGAAGTAATAGCAACAGAGGAGCTCGACGACTCGGAAGGCGACCTTGCTTACGAGAGCGTATTTCAGGAAAGCAAACAGTGTTGGTGACTCCACGCGTAGCTTTCCTCATGTTGCTCAGCCCCTTTCTCAAGGTCCAAACTGTCGTGCCACCGGCAAGAATATCTATCCCGTCCAAGTCGAATGGATTCTGATTGACCGCGCACACCAGCTGGCCTACAGGAATAAGCAGAAGGAAAAACATAGGAAGAAGCTGAGTGACGAGGCAAGGCTGCTGAAGAAAGCCCTTGACAAGGAGAAGCGCCGCGTCAAGCGATTGAGGATACGAGATGAGGCGGAGAGGAGTTTCCAGGACCGCCGCCATCCAGCTGAGGAGAAACGCCGTGCTCCATCAGAGCAGCCGGAGGGCAGTTGTGAGGACAGCCGTCATTCAACTGATCAGAAAGGCCGCGCTCCACCAGTGCAGAAACGCCATGCTCGACCTGCGCGGAGCCGCTAATAGTGCCTTACGAACACCTTCCCGCAAGTCATCTTTCCCTTTCCGGACTACCACCACGGTCACTAGTAGCACGGACAATAACAGCATATACTGTATGTACCACATACCTTATCAGCTAGTCGACTTTCTTGATGTGAAGGCCGGATTCCCATCTGGATCAAGCTTGAGCGTAAGAGGCGCAATTTGCTCTCATCCTCTGCCGACTGCTTGGGACGATACGCGTTGAGGGACGTCAACGCGACTGGCGGCTGCACGGGAACACGTGGCTTGGCCTTGGGTTCTGGCTTGGACGACTCCTTCTGATCTGCAGGAGAGATAAACGCGTCTACGACGTTACGTGGTGCAGCGCATGCGCAACGCACTTTTGCTCTTCTTCTTTCTTCGGTCGCGTTCCTCCTCAGAATCATATCTTTCAGCCTCCTCGAAGTCATCCCTGCCGTTGTCCATGTATCCACAAAGTCGTCTCGCTGCAGGGATCTGCACGTCTTTGTTGTTTTGAAAGCGCGAATCAATCACTGGACGTGGGCAGGAAGAGCGCACAGACCTTATATTGACGACCGCCGCCTTGTCTGGCGCGTTTGAGCTCCATCACCCCCGCTCTGGTGAAGTTCGTGATCACCGCGATAGGCTCCGTCGACAGCCCAAAGACGACAAGACGAGGCAGGGCGACGTGGGTTTTGTGGGCGTCGCAGCTGCCTAACTCAAGGGATTGGGTGGAATCGCGTATCGTCGGACGCTCAAGAAAACCCGAATTTACTTCAACTACCAAGTGTGTCTTTCTCCGAATCTTACTGTTGCGTCACTTGACACTCGTTTATCCTTGGTTTTGGGTCTGGTGCAGTCGCAAAAGATAAGGTACGGTCGAGCTTTCTGAACCGTTCACGATCGGCCTCAAGTGAATTCAACAATGACAACGGAGGTAAGATAAAATGAAGTATGCGACTCTGTCCATTGATACAAGTACAGACGTAGAAAAAAAACTGTGAAATGCCAGGTAAGGGCTGCAGGACGGAGTGGAAATGAATATCACAAGACGAACGCCTGGCATCTCAGCGAGCAAGCTGTGAGTTCAGCCTCTCATCGCCTCCCCCTCTGCCTCCTCTGATAATACCTCCGCCTCGCTAGGAGCCGCCCTCTTGTACTGCGCATGTCGCTCGGATGTCCCTCGCGGGCCGTGCTACTGCCGCTGCTGCCGCTGCTGGTGCTCGCACCGTTCGAATGTGCTACAAAACCACGCTGCCCCGGGCCGATGAGGTGACGCTGAGCCGTCTCTCGGTCGCTTTCCCAGGTGGTTGCTGACATCCCCAACAGTTGGGATAGGGCGACGCTGTGGCCAATAATGTCAAACGGAGGACGCTGGATGCTTGGACTAGTTGTATGAGGTATGTCGTTGAGAGGTCTATTCCATAATCAGTTATCGACCCAGCTCATCAAAGAATTCACTCACTTCAAACTCGTGTGTAACCCATACGCCCACAGGAACCAATTTACTTCAAAGTGAATCAAGGAGAGCATGTAAGTCATGTTTCGAGCCAATGTACACCAGGGCCGGATCTCAGCGTTGATGTTGTGTATGTTGGCGTGGTGTTTAATCAGTGTTACCAAGGTTCCGAGGGCGGGACAGTACGCGGTCTCCGTCTCCAAAATCAACTCGTCCAGGATGGCCTCCATGAGGGGGGCTTGCGTCCCACTGCATAAACTGGCTACTGTAAGTATTGCTCAATTTGGACTGAAGGCGAACTAACATTACCACCCCCATGCGGAATCTGATTTCTTTCACGCGCTGGATGAACGCGTTGTAGCGTCCCGGTAGGCTGGAGACATCAATCGTGCCGTTCTCGATATCCTTGTTTATAGCAATACGATCGAGGATTTGTTGTTGAGGCTCGAAGTAAGTGCAAATGTCCGAGTAAGAGAGCATGATGGGGCGCTCGTCAGTGAACAGAGACTACACTGACGATTCGAGCAGGACTTGTATTTAAGTTGGAACTGTGACTCTACGGCATCATTATCTTTGCCGAGGAGTCCACGCCGTGCAGCAGCAGACTGACATGAGGCCGTTGGAAGATTCGAGATCATTGCGATGAGACGTTGAATGTGGTAAGTATGCAATTCAGTTGACAGTGTGAGATACGCTCAAAATTCATTGTCAGACTCTATCTACATAGATTGGGCACCCTGACTTTACAGATGGGTAAGTCGAGTGCAGTATTCAGTGACCCACGTCGAAGAAGTTTCTGGTAACATGTTGATTGATCATACCGGAATGTACGGACGTGCATATAAGCCTCGCATTGCAGTCATGGGTCTAAGCTAAGTTTGGCCCGTTGCCTCATGCCAGTCCCACAGTGCTACTGTGATGCACTGAAAGGGCCTGAGCTTGGCCGCTTGAGTCAAAACGTCTCAGTCTGATCCCCCCAATTTCTCAATGACGTATGTAGACAAGCACAACCAAGGTGCGGCTACGCTTCTGAAGCTTAGTGAAATGGACCAGCACAAAGAGCATTCGTGTGTGTGTGGACTTTAATCATAAGTATGAATATTATTAAATATCATGTTGTAAGTACTCGATCAGGCTTGCTTACGGACTTCGACCAGGTTTACACGCAGCTGCACTTCTTAACCTTCCGTCGAGCCTCCTCAAGCCAAGCCAGAACAGTCCCTCGCCTCTCCTCCATTCCGACGTATTTTCTGATACATTTGCAGACCGCATCATCTACGAGGCCGATGAGCTTGGTGAAGGCCGTAAGGTCTCAAGCAGCAAGCTCCTCCGCATCCTTTGGCATCAATATCCGACACCGTTTCCCTCTATCTCCCCATGACCTGGCACGCTCTTGCCGCGTTTCTCATTTACGTGCGTAGTGGCGTCATTCACTGTCTTCTTTGCTGGCTTCTCGTCCCAGTCCCTCCGCAACCGTGTTTAGGGCTGCAAGTCCCGCGTCCTCGTCATCTCATACAAAGACAGGTGCGGCGGCAAGACCATCGCCACTCAGGCAATCGTTGACGCCGCTCTCAAGGTGTGCCGCGTCATCATTGGCAACGCCGACGCCAAACGTACATTTTCTCAAAAAAACCTCCTCGGCGACAAGCATGAGGCACTCACTCTGGCAAGGGGCTGGGAAGAGGTGGTTTTCGATCAAACCCCCATCGAAGGATCTTGTATAGACTGCAAAGGTGCGAGCTTCCTCAACATGAAGAGGGCTTACTGACCATTCATACTAGCTGTTTAGTCAACGAACACCAGGTATCGAAGGTGCGTTCATCCATATCCGCTATGGGGCCACTCTGTTGACGGAAGTGTAGATGGATATTGACAAGACCAATTCCAACAAGCCCAGTTCCGACGTGGATGCCGACTGGGAGCACGTCACCGGCCTGCGTCGTGGTTCGCGAGGATGCATACTCTGGTCGTAATATTGAAGCGCGCCAGCGTGTAGCCGCCGACGGAGACAAGTTCGGAGGACAGGGTGCCAAAGGTTTCGTGAGTGCATTTGTCTCACGTCTTTGAACTGTATCCCTAATTCTTACCAAATGGTGGACGCGTTAAAGCTGGCGGTAACGCAAACGCAGCGGGCAACTTAAAGGCTGGTGGAGCAGCTGCCAGCACAGGTGGCGCTGCCGCAGCCGCCTCGTTGAGCGCTGCTGCTGCCAACAACGCTGGCTCAATAGCCCCTGCTGCAGCCGCTTCCACGAGTGCTGCTGCTCCTGCCGCCTCTGCGACAACTCGGCCGATGCTCAGGCCTCTCTCAGTGAGTACTGTTCTACTCTTCGTGGCCCTCTGTCCCTGATTGTCCCTCACCTAAAGCCCTCGTTCCCGCTGTGATTGCCCCAGGATTTGCTCACGATGGACAGGATATGCCAGTGGCTGGTATGCATCAGAATTCATCTCTGCAAATTGCGGTAATAATCTGATCGTCTAAGTAACTTTCAATTGGCCGAGTCGCTTCATTGACTTCGACCAACAACTTTACTAACTTCTGCCTCACCGTGCTCAACCTCCCCATAAGGAACGGAAAGCAAATTACAACTGGGTTTGTCTCCGTGTCCTCCGTTCGTTTTACTTGCACTGATCACTGTCCCCATCTGCGCAGATCATGTAACCCCGCCCCCACTGTTGTCATCCCCAGCACCGACAACACGCCCTCAGCCAAGTCCTAGGTCCCCGCAAACGGCGACACCATCGCAGCCAACACCAAAATCACCGTCTCGCTTGCAATCCAAAATCGCAGACTGGCAACTTTGTCAACGGGCAGGTTTCTACTTTGCCGCGCCCCAGTAGATGAATGGCCATAGCCAGATCATCGGACACACGCACGTCGTCATTGAGACCCTCAGCGCGTTCACCCGGACCACCCCGACGGACCCCAAGACTTTTGCCTTCCTCAAGGGTATCAACGGAGCCGCCGTCAACGGCATTGTCACTACCGATATCACCGTCGGTCTCCCCGCTGGCGTGTACGGGATATGCACCGTCAATTCATCGTCGAACCACCAGCCGGTTATCGTCCCCGTTGCCCAGCACGTTTCGCTTGATGATTGCGCATACGTCAGTCTTACTTTCCTTTCTTCAATTTCTCCATGATCTGACGAATTGGTTCCTAGTTCACTGCTCCCGACAATGGAGCTACTACTGCCACTGGCGCTGCTGCTGCTGCCTCTACCGATACTGCTGCCGCGACTACCGCAGCCGAAACAAGCCCGGCAGCACCACTATTCCCTTCTTCGTTATCATTCCGCTTTGTTGCTCGCGATCTTGTCGCAGTCATACAGGCAACTAGGCCGCGCCCGAGAACGCGATCCTCAAAAAGGGCAACTGAGCTTGCAGACGAGGCACCTGAGCTTGCGCGTCGCACACCAGTTTCCTCTCTGCCCGGGCCAGCTGTTTCCAGTACGTACCCTATACCTTGCTCATTGCAGTATTACGCCTGATGTTGACTGTCAAGTAGTTTTCACATCCTTAGGCCAGCACAATGCATGTGCATGAATGGACAGAGCGCGAAAGTCGTAGTCTATGGAACTTGTAACTCTTGTGACCTCCTAATAAGAAGTCATGGCCGTGATATATGGGTTGCTTTTGAAGCTTTGAAGGACTTCCGGCCGCTGGAAGTTCGGCGACAGTTCGGGCAGGGTTGTCGCAGGAGGGCGATTACAGCCGCACGATAATCGTATTCCCCATCGTAAATTTATGTAGCGTAAGCGTAGCTAAAGAAGGTTTCTAACGAGCAATGCCGCCACTCCGATGAACATTATCATTTGCTGGAATGGCTGATTAGCTCTGAAGGTACTCGATATTGGAGCTGACCGAAACATTACCACAATTGTCCAAGTCCTCCACAAATACTTGATTCGGTCCTCCAAGGCTGTCACCCGAGTAATCAACCCCTCGACGCGTTCCAAGGCTGTGTCGACATAAACCTCGAGGTCCTCGACGGTCACCGTCATGTCTTGAACCTGGCCCTCCACTTCCTCTACTCGACCTAGAGTTGTATATTGCATGTCCTCAAGCATCTCCAGACAGACTTGCGCGTGATCAAGTTCTTGATCAAGTACTAGTGCGGCGTGCGTATCTTCAGAATCGGTTGTAATCGAAAAACAGGCAGACGAAGCCTGATGTAGTGTGAGAAAATGATCGCTGAGGAGAACTACAAAGAGGAGACATACGTCGGTAGAATCACGCCCTTCAGAGACTTCGTAAGCATCCCCCATGCACGTAGTGGTCTAAAGATTCGTCAGTGACATGCGAGTGGCGAGAATATTGTCAGCTTTACCTGTTCAGACATGCGCCACAATTGGAGTGATAGAGATTCGGGTATAGAACTAGCCCACGGTGGCTTATATTGCGCTCAAGGGCCCTAAAGGCCTTCGATGCCGCGTACGGATGCCTGTACATATGTACGTGAATGATCGATCACAAATCACGGCTTTGCTTTTGTTCTCCCAGGTTCTCCCACGATACGCAACAGGTCTTGGACAAAGACTCTTTCTATCGGGAATGGTCTCGCAACGGGTCCCAGACAAATCGCTCTTCGTCACTCTACCCTGTACAAACGTTCTCTTGGATGTTCCTCAGAACCAACTTTTGCGTCAAAGGAATGTTGCCCCTCACTCAAGATCCCGCAATAGATAAAGCCTGGTGGCCCAGTACTGATACAACACAATGACACCCACAAAGCGCAAGCGATCTGGCGACGACGACGAATACAGCCCGACACACGATGTCTACGATCCTGTTTCCCCTTCTCCACGACGTTCCCCACATCGTTCTCCACGGCGCCCATTCAAAAGAGTTCGAAAGAGTCCGCAGGACGGGCTTCTGAACCTACCAGAGGATATTGTCATCAAGGTAAATCAATCTTCTCTGCGACTCCATGTGAGTGTCATTACCTTCTCGTAGATATTCAGCTACCTCCCCGCTCCCGATCTCCTCAGTCTGTCAAGGACTACGCGCGTCGTCTGGGTCTTCCTCGCTCGTCACACATACAGCGAGTCGATTTGGGAGAAGGGCTTGGCAAATATTTCTGACATTCCGCCTTGTCTTCCCGGCATGACCGCGAGGGATTTTACTTTCTTTCTATTTGGTCGGCACTGCGCGGTGTGTCTTGTCATCATGAGTTCTTTCTCCTCTCATGTTCATCTTGGATTACAGGGTTGTGGCTGTGTGACGTCGTCCTTACAAGAGGAATATAGGTTCCGCCGATGCCAGAGGTGTTTTCAGATCTTTCGCCAGTATGTCTTTTTGTTAGCAATCTTTTGCCTCCTGATAGTGCTAATCTATAGACAAATCCACGCATATACAATCCATCCTCATCCGTCCGAGCATGAGTCCGCGTGTAAGACTTGGGTGCGTGAACGTTCCGTTGCTCGCCGACAGCAGCTTTTGGCCATACGGGAGGAGAGACGGGCACGGTGAGTACCACATCTGTTTACACAGATTGTTAACGACCTGGAGCCTAGGATTGTCCAGCGCCTGACAGACTTGGGCCTTGCGAGCGATTTGGAGGTGATCCCGGCTGATATTTTTGCTTCTCAGCCACTTGTTTGCGCCCCACGGCCACTTACCGACCTCGGTAAGTTGATTACCACCGACGCGTACTTTGCTTTCTGACATATGGTCAGCATGGATTCGCATGAAGAGCAAGATGGTAGTCTACCTAACGTCTTGGAGAGCTATCTAGAGCTCGGCCCCCTCGAATTATATTGACTGTATTGACTGTGTCTTTGCTATCCAATCTCTGTACATTTTTCTGTTTTCAAACAGCCGAGCCTCTTGTACTTCCACGATACTCGTTGTTATGTGCTCCTCCGGCAACTGAACTCGAAGCCTAACTCTCCCAATATCGTCTCATTTTTTGAGCGCCGGAGTAGTCACCCACACCAGAGTATCCGCCCAAGCCAGAGTCTGTGTCCAGCCCCCCGCCGGCGCCGACTGGCCACATTGTGTGTTGGCTCAACGGGCCAGTTTGGAGGGTGATTCAAGGAGTGTTAGTTTGACTGTCAGGGTGATTTCTAGCCAGTTCGCAGACGGAGGGCAAGTACTAAAGTGTACGAACCATTGTTTGTGCGCTAGTACTAGTACTTGAGATGTCCTGCGCCAGGACCTATTCAATAGAACCCCATTGGTCAACATTGTCAGAACAGAAACGGCTCATCGAATGCAATGGAAACAGTGAAAAGGCTATGTATCTAGGTAGGGGCCAACGCAGCAGCTAACTCTCGCCTCAGTCGAGCGATCTCCTCCTCAGCCTGCACCCGTCCTGCTTCAGCCCGTTCCCTCAATTGCCGTTCGTGCAGCAATTCCGCCTCTGCCTTTGCTTTCTCCCTTGCTTTCTCCTACACAACTGATGGTCAACAAAGTGAGTACAGAATGTCATGGTCTATGCTTGCCTCGCTGGCATCCTGGAAGGCCCTCTCGGCATCAGCCCATCTCTTGTTACACTTCTCCAGCCACTCCTCCGTCGCACCCTCTGTGCTCAGTAGAAGCAGGCCAGCCGCGCCATCACCGACCGTCCTGATTGGGATCTTTCCCAGAGTCCGCCTGCCCATGGGCTTCATCGCGGTCGGATCCCAAGAAATGTGCTCTGGCGCAATGGTCTTGGTCAGGATACACCACACCCAGCGTGCTATCCAATAACAGTTGGTTGACATGTTGCGATAGAGTGATCCTGCCTCGGTGGCCATCTCCATGATGCAAGCGAGGCGCTCGAATCTGAACTTCGCAGCGGGATCGATGACCATGGTGGCCTTGCTGCTGCCAGGACGCTCGTCTGAGAATTGCGGGGGTATGGTGTAGTGGATTGTGAAGCTGTCGATGGGTGGTTCACCGGAGGAGAGACTACGAACAGATTTCACAGAGGCATCGGAGAGCGAAGTGCGCGAGCGCCGGAGGCTGTCTGCGGATGAGAACCCGGTGGCAGTGTGAGGACGCTCAGAAGGATGGCCGATGGGGGTGACCTGGGAAGTTGACGTAACAATCCCAATATCGTCAGTCGTACTGGTGACTTTTGCAGGACCGGACGAGAGGCCAACTTTGACAAGCGGCTCATTCGCGTTGCGCACTGTCGACCCGTCCCGGCTGATGAATCTCTGGAGCACCACGAGAATGACAAAGTTCGTGTACACGACACCGTCCGGCCCAACGCGAGCAACATGAGTACGAAGAGACTCGTGCTCGGCGCCTTTGTCGGCCTTGTAGTATTCGACTTTGGTGACAATGTTCTCCAGAAGGACGTTGTTGCCCGTCTGGCGAACGGTCTTCAGCACATCATTGAGGTACTCGGAGGCGCCCATGAAACGAGAATCAGATATCCTTCGTTCTGTGCCAAACAGAGTCTCGTTAAGTGGCGGCGGCGGGAGAGACGGGGGCGGTGAGGGAGTGGGAGACGCCATGATAGACCGAAAGAAGTGGCGAACTGCAGAAAAGATGCCCATACTGAAGATGTTCCGGGGTGAAATAGAGAGGGAGAGAGCAGGAGATAGAATTGAACGTGCCCCCAGCGCGTTGCTCAATGCATGGCGAAGCTTAAATTATAGGTCGGAGTCGGTTATAAAGCGGCTCCGATGTGACACAACACAAGGCAGTCTGCTGGCCAGTACTCAGGAAGAGTTAAGGGTCTCGAGATTAGCACTTGCTCGCCACGATAGGCAAAAGGTCGCTAGTGATGGAGAGAACACAATGCATGTCATGACGTTACAGCGCGTTGCAATGATATGAAGAGTCTCCACAAGAAATTCCCTTCAGGATTTCACTCAGGGTCACTGGGCTCCACCGTGTATGAACGCGCAAAACCTCGTGTCGTGTTCGAGATTTGCATCACAGTTCGGTTCAGACACAAGGTTGACAACTACGGGAACCTTCGTGCACTTCTCCGGTGTCTTTTGGGACAGAAATTGAGGTGTCAGCAAACAGATTCAGACCAGATTGGTACGAGATCATGCCCGCCCTGAGTGAAATCCTGAGTGGAAAAAAGCGTGGAGCCTCTTCATATCATTGCAACGCACTGTACACCATGGCTTTGAGCCGCATTCGGTTAGTATTGTATCGACAGTTTGGAAGATTGACATTGCATCCGCTACGTAAACGGTAAAGATGCAGCAAAACGTGTATGGTGTGACTGTACTGGAGGGAAGCCAAGTTAGCTTCAGATCGTCTGTAAGAGCTACGTGTACACAATGGTCAGTCCACCGATGCTCGAGACACAGCATGGGCCTATCGAATCTCCTCTCCAATCGAATCAGAGAACATCGAATGCCCCAGGGCAGTGTATAAATCTAGCGCATATGAATTGAATATATAATCTACCTGAATGGGTAGCGATGGTTAGGCTAGATGAACACAAGTCTGAAAATCCTCTGCACACACAAATCCGAGGGATACATATCACAATCAATCCCAGGACGGTGATGTCGAATAGGAATGACTGGTTGTAGCACCATTCGGACTTGTGTTTGTGTTGTGCGAGGGAGAAGATGGCGACCACGCCGGTGACGCAGGGCTGTAAGCAGGAGAGGCCGGTGCTGTTATCCAGTGAGTAAGTGTGTCAGAGTGAATGGGACAGAAATACTTACAGTAGGAGGGCGCTGGGTGATGGGAAGCTATGATGAGCAAAGGAAAGGAAGGTGCACCGACTAAGGAACTTACAGGCTGGAGAGTATGTTGGCGAGGTGGGAGCTTTGTGACCATCAGACATGACCAGACTTTCAACCAAAAAGTACTCACAGTATTTTGGCGAAGAAGGCGAAGCCAGAGGGGACGTTGGCGAATACTTCGGCGACGTTGGTGAGTGTTGATTTGGGGCTGCGAAGAATGAGTGAGCTGCAATGGAATAGTTATGAAGTTACTTACAGGCTGTCGAGAGAAGAGCAAGGAAGCAAACACGTCAGTAGGCTATAGTCAACAAAGGATGAGTGCTTACTCGGAGAGTCTACAAAGGAGGGGAAAATCAGTAATAGTGCAGACAAGGATAAGATACAACATACAACGAGGGGAGGTCGGGCTGAACGACGGGCTCGTTGGGGAATAGCCATTTGTCGGCGAAGTTGGGCTGAATGATGGGGACGTCGGACTGTATCGTGGAGACGTGGGCGAGAACGACGGAGAAGTCGGAGAGAACGATGGCGATGTCGGCGAGTAGCGCGGACTGGTAGGAGAATAACCAGGAGAGGTAACAAAGGCAGGCAACGTTGGCGAGTACGTCGGAGAGGTAGCGCCACCTCTCCGTCCATCGAAGTATGGCGAGGTGCTGTAAGAGGGCGAGGTGCCAGCAAACGGCGACGTTGCACCAAAAGGTGATTGTGGAACAAATCCTGGAGATGTTGGCGAGTAAGCGTCAGGCAAACTGGGGCTGTATCCGCCACCAGGCGACATGCCACCAGCCCCCATTGGACTCGGTCCATATTGCAACCAGCGGAAGTTTAGGTGCTACCTCGCTCTGCAGACGCGGACGCCTGTTCCACGTACGAACCTCGTTAATGGAGGCAATGATCATGTTGAAATTCAAGTCCTGGGTACTACAGGTCCTGAGTACTACACAATTTGAAAGAAATCGTGGCGTACGGCAGAAGAATCGACTTCACTGGGCATAAGTAGATACAGCAGTATGAAACTACAAGCAATGAATCCTATGAGAGAAGAGATTATGAAACCGCGGCGAGAAACCGGTGGAACCTGGGGATAGGATCAGTAAACTCTAGAATAATTCAAGATCGTCGCAATCTTACCTGCAAGATTTGTACATCCTCAACAGCTGCATACAGAGAACCTGACACCAGGTACCCCTCACCGTCATCCTTTGGTGGTGGCAGTGGGCTCGAGGGCGGGGCCCATAGAATAATCTTGTTGGGCGTCAGCGGCTCGGGAAGAGCTAATGGGCTGATAGAAGATATTTCGGAAGTAGAGGATGTCGAGGGCGTATTCGGAGGTGGAGATGCATCAGACCAAAAGCGATCGTCCTCATTTCCGCCGTTGTGAAACTCGTCTTCAGAGTCGATGTCAGAAGATACAGATCTTGAGCTAACATCAGATATGCTGTCTGCGTTCCTGGTGGATCCACGCACGTCCTGGAGACGGTGAGATAAGTCGGAGTCATAGATAAACTCACGCACCATCAGGGCAAACTCAGCGGCCAGATTGCCGCTTGCACCGGGTGGCGACTGACTGACGGGATGGTAGGAGTCATTTTCTTGCTCCCGGTGATCTTCCGTCAAAGTATACAGATTTGCGACGTCTCCAGCAAGGCCCTCCAGATCAGAAGCAAAACCATCCTGTCGCTTTGCAAGGGTGGTTTGGTTTTCGGTAAGTCTTGCATCGGTAACTTGCCAGTTGCGTTCTGTGGGACGTGAACAAAAACACAACGTACGAAGAGCAACGGAGATATACCGAGGCGGTTTAGATCCAGATTCCTGGCGCGTTCCCGTTCTGTCCATTGTGCCTCCTTTGCAATTTGCGAGTCTCGGAACTTAGCGGCGTTGTCTTCTACGTTGTCGACTCGGGCCGTGATATCGTCCATTTTGCCGCTTAATTTCGTGTGCATAGCCTGCACACCGCTTTTGAGTTCGTCTTGGGAGTTTTGAAATGTCGTGACAGCTGTTTCTATGTCTTGAGAGGAGGCGAGGTTTTTCTGCCATAGTGGCAATGATGATGAATGAAGAATCATCGGAGGCGAGGGGTGCGTAGCTCACCAGGCGAGCGTTGACGGCGGCAGTGAACGCCTTGAGATCACCACGGACTTCTTCATGCTCCTTCTTCGCCACTTCAGTGGCTATCCGTATCCAGTAGTCCTCAGAAGGGCCCTCTTGACGAACTGCGCGTAACGTTTGGGATCGTAGTAGCCCTTGCAGAGATCGTATAAATGCAGAACTCACAAGACATGAAATCGATGATGATGGACCGAATTCAAGAGGCGTATGAGGGACGTTCATGGCGGGGTGAGCCTGGGGTGAGCGCACAAAGGAAGAACGGGACGCCATGTGACCGGCATTTGATTACTTGCAGTGCTCCAAGACTTAGAGACGACTTGTGATTGCCGAGCTTTATCGAATTTCATTCTCACGAGCACACAAGATCAGAGGCGGAATGAGCGACACGCTTTACAATGTACCGTATATCCTTTACAATCAGAGAAATGTAGTACGAGTATCACAATTTCTGTTTCTTCGCTTTTGCTTTGGTTCGGAGCTGTGCATGCTCAAATGTGTGATCACCAATACACACAGAATGCACTCACAGAAGCAGAGGCCCCGACGTCCTCGTCTTCTTCACCGCGGTCGGATTCTGCGCTGTCAGCTTTGCGCTTCTGACGAGGCCTGCTGCTACCGGGCATACCCTGAGCGTTTGTGAGAGAAAAGTTGAAGGTCAGTTGTCCGAAAAACGCGACAACAAGTAACTTACGGAAGCTGAGCTTGCCCCAGTGCCGCTGCTGATGAAGGGCGCGCGGGGAGCTGAAGCAGTGAGCTAAAGTCATTGGGATAGGCCTATCAAGAACGTAGAAGACGTGGAGAAAGGGGAGGTACCAAGTCGGTGTCCTGTTGTTCGTGGTAGGCTCAGAAGAATGTGAGCAAGGCAGCACGCTTCCTCTAACACTGAGGCGGTGTACAGGTATAGTGACCGAAAAGATGAAGCGCACTGCTCAAACGCAAGCTGAGTGTTTGATCAAATCTTCGAGGACTGACGAACTTGTTTCCGATGACCTCGAAGGCGACGACTTGATTGCGGCTGAGGACAATGTGAACGTTGGCCACTTCAGCCTGTAGTGAGTGAGTTGGGTACAGCTTCCTGGCATGACAACGTAACAGATTCACAGTATTGACGGCCACGGAAGCTAGAGAGACAGAGGTGACTTTGGACGCATGCTCTTTGGGATCGTAGAAGGTGTGCGAATGGTGCAAAACAAGCGTTGTGCGCTCCTCGTCGGTTGGATCCGAAGCAAGGGCAACATTTGTGATGACGCAGTCGAACTTTCCCGTCTTCCAAGCATCCTCCGGGCAGCCAGGATAGACAACATGGCTGCTGAGGAGAGGGTGAAAGGAGGAACGCGGACGGAATTATGCTACTTACAATAGACCAAAATCGCGCTTCACGTACGTGACCATGAGTGGCAATATGAAGCAAGAGTGGACAAGAGGTTCAAAGGCATGGAATGCGCGGCCCATTTATGTATGTGGATGAACAAAAGAGGGCATCCCAATGAGGAGTGTGACGTGCTCACGCGTGATCTTGGCGCGCCATCAAATGGGCCGCTTTCAAAGTCCTCTCTCCGTCCTGGAAAGTTGCACCGGCGTTCAGGCTGCTGTCATTGCTGAGAGCAAGTGTAGGCAGGACTTTCCACTGGGTTTCAATATTCAATATTCAATATTCAATCGACGTTCAATGGATGTACATTCAACAGACATTCAACGGACATTCAGGCGTTCAATGAACATTCAACAGATATTCGACAAACATTCTACAGATATTCGATAGATGTTTGATGAACATTTGAGAGACATCAAATGGGCCTCTTTCAAAGTCCTCTCAGGCTCTCCGTCCTGGAAAGTTGCACCATAGAATCGCCTGCTTGAATTGGCTTGAGAAGAATTGATTGAGGACTTCCGAATACCCGATGAGTATCCGAGTACCCGAAAGACAAGACATTTTCGAGGGTATCCCAAATGCGGCTTGTGTTCACACGCCCTTCCGACTCTTCCACTTACGGCCATGGCCAAGAAGGATGAGAAGCCGGCGAAGCAACGACAGAAACGAGCAGAGACCTCTCGAGCATCGGGCGCTATACGGATCAACAACCCCACCACCGGTTGTCAATGCATGCTACTCCCGTCTCTCGTCTTCAAACTACGGCTCCCTTGCGTCCTCCTCTTCCAGCCCCCGCTGCTGCCAAACCGACGCAGAAGGTGGGCCCATCTGGACCATCGACTCCCACATCGCTGGATTCTGGACGTTCCTCTTCTTCCCCCCTTGCTGGCGAAACCGCAGTTCCAATCAAACCGATACCCAAGTAAAGGTACGTACATTCTATCTCCAACGATAAACTTGCTGATCAGTGCTCCAGCGTCTTCTCGTACTCCAAAATTTCATGAAGGCAGAGCCGTTCTTTACCGAATGCTTCCTCGCCCACAGTGCCGAACCGAAGGACGCATAGAAATGCGCGTGCGGAAAAGGGGATATACCTGTGACGTGCCACGAATGTGTAGGCTACGAAATGGCTTGTGGGGATCGCTTCATCGAGGCTCATCAGCACGGCGGCTGGTTACATTGGGCTCGCGTGTGGTTGCCGGACGAGAGATGCTTCATCAAGCCAGATATATCCAGTCTCAACGACGACTTCGCCATTTCGCTCGGACATGGTGGTTCCTCCCACTGCGATCATGCACTGGTCGCCATGAATTTCTCCCTCATATGCGACGACGGCAGCCACAAAACCAGGATCAGATCTGTGGCTGCAACCCCGATCCGCGAGCTGCCCGTTTCTTCCCCCAATGATGGTGTTGCCGGCCAGCGCCTTTTCGTTCAAGGCGCTGAAGTTGTTTCATCTCCTTCAAATGGGGACGAAGACAAACGTCTACGATCTCATGGGTGTCCTGCGCCGTCAAACAGATAGCAGATTCTCCAAAGGAGTCACGGTAAGTCGCCAGAAACTTCCTCGAAAGTTGTCTGACGCATACTCCAGCCATACGAAGAACAACTCTCGCTCGTATCTGAAGCGGTGGCCTGCCATGATGCCCGGGCAGACAGCACCTACATCAGTTGTCCTGGCTATCGTGCTGAGAGAGGTTGCCGGCAGCAATTGGGTAATGCTCCTCCTCCGGTCCATGTGAGGCCCTCTTCATCAACATATCCACAAGTGTCTGATTCTCAACACATAGGACGCGTTAGCAGAACCTCTTGGGACGCTACTAGCCCATCCCAGTCATACTGTTCGGGTCAACGCTGCGTGGACCCTGCGATGCTTCTGTTCGTCCACACCTCTACGTCTGCCGAAGACCATCATCACAGTCTTCGATCTGTTGTAGAGAGACATTACCACCATCTTATCTCCTGCAGCTCCATCCGATATCAACACTCGTTCGCTTGGTCATGCTTATGGCCTCGCCGCCCTTGTGTCAATCATACCAGAAAGGCCGCTGTACGTTTCCTATGATGTCAGCTCAAAGGTGTTAGACATGGCGATCCAACTGCTGAAAAGAGCGGGCGAACACGATGTCAAAATAGCTGGGATTGAGGTGGGAGTTGCTTGGACGCTCATGGCGTCCTTGTTGTCCCTCGGACCCAACTTCGTACGATCACATCTCTCACAATTGCTCGTTCTGTGGCGGAATGCGCTGCCAAAGCCGATGAGCAAGGACACAGCTTCCAACGCGGCGCGGTCCGTGGAAGAGTGGATGTTCCTGCTTCATGTTCGCGAAAGTGCACTCGGAGCGATCCTCTGCTTCTTAAAGCACAATTCGGCGACACTGGTTACACTCGATGTAGATGCCGGCGATCGAGGCCGAGCTCGCCGACGCGAAGGTGCAGTACGAAGAATATCAAGACGGTTGTCCGTCTCCCAAACCTTCCCTTTCCTGAAGACCTGGAACGGGCTTTCTAGGTTGATGAGATGGCGTCTATCTCTGCGTCGTGAGTTGGACAGGCAATCTTTTGGCCATACTTGACGCGTTCTTTTCTTGGCGCAGGAACATATCGACAATCCCAAGTTCGTTTCACGATGACTGTTACCCCCCATATCGATTGATTGATTCATTACCAGAGGTTACGCGGAGAAAGAAGGCGATGCCCGTCAATTCCACCCCAAACTTCGGCCTCCAGTTGACCCCCGTGAGCTTGAAATCGATGAGAGAACGGGAATGAAGGTAAGGTCCATGATGCAAACCCCAGTCCCACTGATCACATGCCTCGTAGAATTACATGGCTACCGAGGACGGCGGCTGGGATACTTCCACAGCCCACATCCGTCGCGTATTCAGGAAATGTATCGAATTAGGACGCCGATCTGGGGGACGTGAAGGCCCGGAACTCTTTGAGGCGTACCGTCTTCTTGGAACTGGGCTTCATACCATGGAAGATCTTTTGGCCCACAGCAACTGGTGTGAGATCGCTCTTCGCAAGATGGGCCACGAAGAAGTCTTTTGCCATGTTGGTGATAACGTCTTTGTTCAAGCACCGTCCGGTGACAGGGTTCCCCCACTCGTAACTGGCACGTCTGGCAGTGCTGATTTCTTGCACTCTCTTCTTGGTGAAGCTACAGAGTGAGTCATCGTTTGTCTGGTCCTTACGCCTCTTACACATGCTCTTGCAGTCATATCAGTCAAGCCAGTGTTACCGCCCTGAGCAACAACTTGAATCAAAACCAGAACGCTGACATGAGCGAGAAGCTTTCCGCGCTCAAGGGCATCATGGGAAAATTCGGTGAAGATTGAGATGATTCCTGGGCTCAGCGACTTAGTCGATGAGTTGAGCAATACGCTCAATGCCTGTGAGCGGATCCACTACGATCGAATAACTGTTGTTAATCTTTTGTAGACGTGTATACTGTCATTGCTCCGTGGCTCACGGTATGCGAGGCTCTGTAGACTATGTCCGCACTTCTGACATACGATCGTCTCTAGCCCATTCTCACACAGGCCACCGCCGTGCTTGGGGAGGGAAGCAAGGCTGTCATCGACACAGACGATCAGTATCAAGTCTTCGAAGACCCCAACGCTTCGGATCCATCTCACAGTCTTCTGTCCAAGGATCACTTCGGTCTTGTCCTCAACGAGCCCGCTGGAAAAATTGCTCAGATTGTTGTTATCAACTCCGTCCAGCTCATTGTCCGAGCATGGACCGAAGACAGCGATCCCGACCGTGTCATTGATGGGGTTAGTTCGTTCTGCATTCGATCTGAGACTTGGTAAACTCACGGTCTTTCAGCTATTGGAAGCCTTCCATCACCCGTACTACGCCTCAGGCCGCTCTGGAATCCAGCGTCAGATGTTTGACCAGATGGAGAAATGGATCGGCGGATATGGCGAAGAGGCGTCTGGTATTCATGACAAGTTGACGAAGCAGAGCGTCAGGGACGGTAGGAACAAGCGCGATGGAGAGGCCGGAGAGGAAGCTGGGTATGGTGGCTGTGCTCATGGAGGAGGAAGCGCCAGCTATGCGAAGAAGCAGTCCCAGTCGTCGTATGGTGGCAACTCCCAGTCCCAGTCTTCTTCGCAGCAGGCATTCTCCTCCGGCGGTGGAAATCAGTACGGCGGTCGCACCAACGAGTCCTATGGCGGCCGCACTGCGGATAGTTACAACAGTCCCACCCAGCAGTCATCTGGTGGTCGCAATGAGGAATCGTACGGCGGGCGTGACGAAAGCTCGTATGGACGCCAGGAGATTCCTACGGAGGACGTCAGCAAGCGTCGTATGGTGGTCGTCGACAAGACTCCGACGGGGGACGCCAGGAAGAGGTCTATGGAGGACGTCAAGAAGAGTCGTATGGAGGACGTCAAGAAGAATCGTATGGAGGACGTCAGGAAGAGTCTTATGGAGGACGGCAGGAAGATTCGTACGGGGGGCGCCAGGAAGAGTCATACGGAGGACGCCAACAACAGTCACACCCGCGTCCCGCAGAGTCATACGGCCGACAAGAAGACTCGTACGGTGATCGCAACGAATCATCCTATGGCGGGGGCAATTCTTTCAAAGACGAGTCTTCGTATAGCAGCGGACGTGATCAACATGGATCCACTTATGGACGCAACGAACAGTCATATGGCGGTCGCACTGACGACTCTTATGGTGGAAGGCGCGAAGACTCTTCTGGCGGTGGATACGATGACGGTCGCGAATCTTATGGTGGTGGTCGTGCTGAATTCACCGCTGGCGAGTATGGTGGTCGCGGTGATGAAGGTGGATATGGCGGTGGCCGCGAAGAGAGGGGCTACGGTGGCGGAGGAGACTATGCCCGCCCTCCTCCTCCTCGTGAGGAATACGGCGGAGGCGGCGAAGAGTACGACCGTGGTGGAGGTCGTCACGGTCACCATGGAAGGCACAGCGGCCCTCCTCGCGAGGAGTTTGAGGGTGGCGGTGATGGGTATAACCCTAGCTACGGTGGCAACGATGAGACGTTTGGAGCGGAAAGAATGAATATTCGCGACAATGCCGACTATACTGTTGGCGGGCGCGGTGGGAGATATGGCGGCGAGTCTGGAGGGTATAGCAGGAACGAGTACGGCGGTGGGTATTAGATGACGAAGCTGTCGGCAAAGAAAAAGCCACGGGACTCTACACGTCTGTATCAATCGAAGGAAACCAAGCAGGAAGAAGCAGCGACGGGCGCGCTCTTGGCCGAGTCGGTCTTGTGGCCGCTGTGTTTGTCGTCGTTGAGGGCCGATCATTCCTGCCAATTCCGTACCACCACCAGCAATACCCTCACAATGGCACTCACCTGGACAAGTTTACCGATCCTGCGCATGCGGAAAGTGCTGGAATCGTGCTCTACGCATGCCGACGTCGCTGGCGTAATCCAAGACTGGCAAGCCACGCAGAACGACCTAGTTCTTGTCATCGGCATCGGAGCGCTGTTTGCAGCCGTCGCGGTTATCGGGGGAGTGGACGGTTGGAGTGTCGGACTCCTTCTCATGGCACTGGGATGGGCAAGCCTGGGCTGGCTTGTTGGCCAATACAGATGCGCGTGGATCGACGGCCTGGAGAACCCGATCGACGCCAATCTCTTGCGCCAGAAAGCCGCCAGCTGGCTGTTTTGCTGGTTCTTGGACTTTCCGAGAACTATGATGCAGGCGTCGGGTTTGTGTATCGTCGGTTCGTCCTCCCATCTAGCTCGTGTCTACACATAGGCAAAGTTTTCATGGTCAGTTCAGGCTGGGTACTTGCTATGGAGTTCCAAGGTGCACGCGCCCTTTTCATTGGCGCTATGTGCGTTCTATCAGCCATTTGCGTCGGTGTCACAGTCCGAGGTAAGTAACTGCCTGTTCGTGCTTTCGTGCATCATTGCTAATTCGTGACCAGAGATTTGTGATCGTCGGCAGCGGGGGCGGCAAGCGCAGAGGCAACGCAGACTACTTGAAGAGATTTTGCAGGACTGTTCACCGTTGGGCTCGATGGGTTGAACGCAGAACTTCTGACATTGACGGCATCTGGTCCTTTGGGAATCTTGTACACATAAATCTACGCCACTTTCTTGACGTACCGTAGCAATAGTCTAATCTGGTATCTTATCTTGGGGCAGTCGCGAACAGAACAATTTGAAGGTCTTCGTTATGGTCTCGATTATCACATGAGACGTTCTCTTTTGTCCTCGAACTTCTGTTACTTCAACCACTATCATCGCTACTCGACCATGACCATCGCCATACGCACCGAGGGTACGAGTATGGACCGGGTATCCTCGGTGGTACTTGAAGCGATATTCATGCACGACGAATCCCCCCGAGCAATTGCGCGGGGGGCCTCAGCCGGGCATGAGGAAGTTGGTGCAAGGGTGCAACAGAGATGGTGGGTGCAAGCATGGTGGTGGGGGGTAGGGATTGGATGTGGGTTCAACGGTGGTAAGGGCGGGGGGCTATGCGGCGGACGGAGAAGACGGGGTGCGTGATGCGATGGGCGTTCCCGGTTGTGATAGCGGTGTGGGCGATGATGATAGAGGGGTGGTGGTGGGGGGTGATGCATGGGGGTGTGGGATGGGCATGAGGTGGGATAAGGATGGGGAGGGTCGTTGTAGGCAGTAAGTTCATACATACTATCAACTGGCATCGTCGCTGCGCGACGATCCAGTCCCCGTCCTCCCCTTTGCACGCGGGCAGTCGCTTCCGCGGCGTCTGCGCAGTCCCATCCCCGTCCCACAATCCGTCGTGTATCCGTTGCTGCGACAATAACGCGTCGTCATCGTCAACGTAGTAGTCGTCGCCGTCGCCGTTGTCGATGTCGGTGCGGCGCCCCTCGTCGTCGTTAGCTGTTGATGTGGCCTGCGTGTCCGGTGTCAGCATGAGCAGCCTCTCGCGAGGGCTTACGCCGACAGAAGCTGCTGAAGGGCTGTACGAAGCCCGATCCAGATCTCCCGTGTGTAGAAGCCTGCTTTGGCAGGGCTTACACGGCCGACTACGCGCTCGAATGCGCCGAAGACGTTGTTGAAACGTCAGCCACGGCTGCTGGTAGCCGTGGTGACGCGGCACGACAGCGGCGACGTCGCCAGTCGCAATATATAGTGGATATCCAGCCTCGGGCAGGTGCCCGAGGCTGGATGGGTCCGCGTCGTGGTGGTATGAGGAAGAGACGAATCCGAACAGTGTTCGGATTCGCGGACCGTGTCGCCGGCGCCAAATCTGGCGGACGGCGACGACGAGGGGGGCTGAGCGCGTCGTCGGGGAAGGCTAAAACGTTGCATGCGTCATCCTGTGGTGTGTGGTAAAGTATCCCCCAAGTTTGATTAAAATGTAAGACAAAAGACTCACCTTATATTGGTGATCGTCTGAAGTCCACATTTGGGTTATTCTGCAGTCGAACGCAATCCGAGTTCGTGTGCGGCTGCCCTCATTTTGGGCTCAGACAAAGCAGTGAGCTGTCCAGTATTTGTTCCATGTGACAGGAAGTGAGCCGGCGACTCGTAGAGCGCTGCAACGAGCGCCGAAGGGGATTTTGGATGGGGAACTCTCGGTGTCTAGTATGACACTGAATCTACCTGGATGTAAGTAATAGCTGTTACGACAGGATATCCCGATGCTTACAATATTGGTCCGAGACCGTCGTCGTCGTCCCGAACAACATCGAAGTCGTTCCGTTCACGATCCGGCAAACGCCGGCCAGTGATCGGAATGCTTGTGTTGTCCTCGCTCTTGTCTTACCGCCATGGCACGTCGATGACGACGTGCCATCCAGCCCAAGCTTCTGCCTGGGGCTTTCCTTACCTCTTATTTCGCGTCTGTGATGCTCGCCGGCCCCGGATCGCCCCTCCACGGCTCACGACAGCCGTGGATAACGTTGGCGCGCACTGACGCGCGTCAACCGTCTTCTGGACGACCCCGAGGTCGCGTAAGCCCTGCCAATGCAGGCAGCTTACATTTCTGAAGATCTAGATCGGGCTCCCAAACGCCCAGGTCCCGCAGAAGCGACTGCCTGCGGGGTAAACGGATGGATGGATATTGGGATCGATTGGGACGTCTGTGGACGTTCCAGTTGATATGGTACGTTTCGTTCACTATCTTCTGCCGCTACGGCAACTGGGCGCCTTGGTGCTGTCGTCGTCGCCGTCGCCATCACCGCTGTCGACATCGTTGCCGCCACCACTCGCTCCCCGCATACCCACCTCACCGACACACCCTCGCACACACCACGCCTTCTCCTCGCTGCCGCTATTGCACCACCAGCTTGTCACCGTCATGACAAGCACGATGGAGCACCCCCATCAATCCCCTCGAATCCCACCACCTCCCCTCTCAACCCTCTCAACCTTCGCCCTTCCATCCCTTTGCCCCAGCCAATCCTTCCCTTTTTCGTTGAGGGTATGTGGTCCGCTCATTCGAGCGCTCTGCGCCCCGACGAAAAACCCGCACCCCGTTCGCACCCCCGCTCCCTAGGCAAAGGGTATCGTCGGGTATCTGGTGGGCTGACCGCCTGGCCCGATCCGTACCCGGTAACCGGGTATGCAACACCCCCGATACGAGTACCGCACCCGGGTATACCCGTGCTTCGCAGTACTTGTTGGGGACTGTAGTCGAAACTCAAGCAACCTCAATCTCTTCTGCTATTGTCAGGCTGTTTACTTTCTCGGTGTTTCGATACCCTCGAGCGGCGGACACTTGAGCGACAGACCCTCGAGTGATGGACCCTTGAGTGATGAACACTCGAGTAAGGAGGTCCTATTGCTTAAGGTATTGTAAGTAGGTAGATAGTATTGTATCATTCAATATATATTGTACAATACCCCAGGACCCTCGAGGGTCCCATCCAATTAGCTAACCAAACCCTCAATATAAATATATGCTGAACATCCGTGATATCTATCAAATGTCTGTGAATGTCTATGTAAGTTTTTTGAATGTCCATCAGATGTCTACTAAATATCTTTGAATGTCTGCTGAATGTTCATGAATGTCTTTCATATATCTGTGAATGTCTGTTGAACATTCATGCATAACTGTTAAACACTTATGAATATCTATTGAATGTTTGCAAATGTTTGCTGAATAGCCTCAGATATCTATCGATTAGAGACTGCCACTGGTTGTGATCTGTGTCTACCTGCAATTGATCGGTAGCCAGAGTTGGAAAATGGCTCCTCAGGCTCAGTGTCAATCTCGATGTCATGTCCTTCAGACTGCTGCTATCAAACAGCATCAACCATCTTATCTGGGACAGTAATATGCATTGTGAGATTGTCGAGAACTTGAAGCATAGCATCATACTTGATGCGGATGTTGTCAGCATTGGAAAGCGGACCAGTGAGCCAACTGTTAGTTAAAGCAAGACTGTGTGAAATTCTGAAAAGGGTGGCATCCACCTTGCAATAATAGTGATAACAGCGATGCTTGTACCCAAACTGTGAGCCTGTTATTCATATGATTTGTAGCTACTCGCCGCAAATGCAGTAGTGAGAAGAGTATTCAAGGGTCTCTGGAATGATCATCTCCAGGATATTTATCAAGTGTCCACAAATGTTTGTCTAATGTCTCATAAATGTTCATCAAACATTTATTGTGTATCTATAGAATGTTTGTCAGATATCTGTTTAATGTTCATTGAAAGCCTATTGAATATTTGTCGAATGTTTGTTGGATGTACATTTATTGAACAATGATTGAATGTTCATTGAACATCTGTTGAATATTCATAGAGGGTGACATGGACAAGACAGAGTTTAATCTCAGCACTGGGGACTTTGCTGACGGACCCTTGAATGATTTTAGGTCTTTATCCAGCTGCACAGACACAGTGTCCACCTGTTACGACCTGGTCCCGTCGCGACATGGACTTGCTCACGAGAAGCCACCACTGTGACTGGCTCTTTCGTAGCTTTCCTGCAGGTGTAACACGCCTATTTGCTGAACGTACTCATTTGACGGGAAGTTGTCGATCATGAGGGCCCTTAACCATCGATGGACTGAGTCTGTGATAAGGCGCGGGGGGACCTTCTACAAGGGAAGGGGTTGACGAAGGAGGAGATATCAAGGGAAGACATCGGGGGAGTCCTAGTCGGTCAAGGCCAGAGTATCCAGCAAGGGATTGTGGATGAAAAATAAATAAGGACAAAGTCTGGGTATTTACTACAGATCTAGAGAGTTGGTGTATTTATACTGTGGTCCAATCCCGCACTCCTGCCTTCGCAAACTTTCCATTGGGTACACCGGGGTGTGACATCGGGAGCACATTACCACTTTGGTTCTGAGTCATTCCGTCGTATCTGAGGTGCTCACCGGATCGGGTGCTATCAATTGGACGATAGGCGGGATAAGGCGGGCTGGAGTGGGACTGGAGCAGGATGCGCGCCTGTCCATGTGGTACCGAAGTGAATGATGATGACGTCGGTCCGCTCAGTCGCTCCTAGCGCCCTGAGAAGACGGCTGCGGCGGAGGCTGGCGCCTCGGGCGGGACCTCGAAGTCTGAGCCTTGAATGGGGACGCTGGCACTTCCCGTGATGGCGTGATCACAAGCACGTATATGGTTGTACCCGTAGATGCGAGAGATAGGAACACAAACTACTTGTCCTCGTGACCAGTCCACGACCAAGTTATGACACTATTTCTGGTTATATATAGACATCCTTGTCAAAATAATAGCTTACTGACAACCCTTGACTTGCATCTTTCATAGATATTTGAGGCACATTTGCAGACCGTTTACAGACTTTTGGCAAATGCTCAATGGATATTAACAGATGTTTGATGAATATTCAATAGATATTCAATGAATATTCAACTGATCTTCAATGAACATTCAATCAATGTACATTCAACAAATATTCCACAAACATTCAACAGGCGTTCAATGAATATTCAACAGATATATGACAAACATTCTACAGATACATGATGAATGTTTGATGAATATGTGAGAGACATTTGACAAACATTTGCAAACACTTAACAGATATCTAATAAATATTCAATAGATGTTCAATGAACATTCACAGACAAATGTGTCTGTTAGCATCAATTCTGTCATCTGGTTCTAATGTGGAAGACAAAAGAGGTCATCCCATTGGCAGTAATAAGCACACAAGGTATAATGGACCTTCCAAAAGTGACTCCTTTAGTCAAAAGGATATGTCAGTCAAGATTCAGAGAGAGAGAGTTCTGTGGGAAAGAAATATGTGCAAGGCAAAAGACAAGATAGTTGCTGCGCGTAGAGACAGACATATGTGAGAGGACGAGATACCTGACTCAGGCACATATAATTGTAGAGCAGAGGATATCTATTGAATGTTCATTGGACAGTTCATCAAACATCTGTTAAATGTTCATGGGACATTTGTCATATTCTGGTCTTGGACATATCCTCAGTGGAGCTTTCAGGTGCTTTCCAATGAATAGTATGTGCTCTGCTGCTGTTTGGCATCTCATCCCCTTGCATCAGCTTGGGGCTAACATCTTGTCCATCTGTGAATGAACTCATTTGAGTCATTGGGCTGACTGAAGCTTCAGGAAACAGGTCAAGAATATCTATCCAAGTTAGACAACATGACAATGCAGTCCCACCGCCTGATATATAAATGGGGCGCTTTTATGCTTGTAATTCTGATTTCTTAGAGTAGACTTCATATTGAAGGTCTCGCGAAGAGAGTAGAGTTCCAAAAATTGTGTTCTACGACACAGGGAACAAATTGCCGAGAGCCTCGTACGCATAGCCAACACGACCAACTGAAGGACCGGTGTCAATCACGGCCTAGTCCTCCCAAGGCCGGAATAAACGTCGTACTGAAGGAACGGCGCAAAGCCGAACCCAATGAGAGTGCTCAACGAGGAGACTCCCCAGTAGACAGCTCGATCCGCGGGACGTTCAGATGAACCGAACCCGTCCCGGAAGATACATCCTATTCTCTGCAGTAGCACTGCTGGCCAGTCGGTCCTGACTGTGGTGGAGTGCCTCCAAGCATCTTGCTTATGCGACAATGAATGTAATTTGGAAAAATGATAACATTTTACTTTAAATGATTCTTCAAAGTTCGCGACGTGTGGGCCGGTATACGAAGCCGAATGGCCCGGGGCGCGACATCCTGTCCCTGATGTGCGCCACATCAGCCTTTTGGTCATGTTCGCCTCTTGATTGGGAACCCGCCTTATTCCCCACGGGTCTTGAGTGGGTAGCAGGTTACCTGTTACCCGTCGCTTCTGGTGTCATATACTCATCAAACGGCGAGTATTTTGAATCTAAAGGATGGACGAAGATACGTGGAACAGAGCATCGACGACTGCGTGGAGAATCCTGACTGTTCATTGTCCGAGGGGATCTCGATTGGCGGCTGCACAGACAATGCTCCGGGCATCTGTTCATCGTTGTCGTTGTTGTCCTCATTGTCGTGGTATGTCGCGGGGTCGAAGTGGAACGAGGACGCTATCAAAGTGTGAGATTGCAATGAAGGCAGATCATTAAACGAGCCAGCGTCCTCGTCGCAAGAATGATGAGAGGCACAAGAGTAGCGAGAAGATAATTGAGAGGAGAGATGTCTTGGGAAGAGGGACCGGCGACTTTGCAAGGATTTCCTGACATTGGAGACTGAATGGGTACGCGGGTGGGTGATGGGTGCTCGGTCCGTGATGTGACCCATACCCGACAGGCACCCGTACCCCAACCTGACGCGGGTAACCCGGACCCGTGCTTTTCACTAGATATTTGACGGATATTTGTGGTTATTTGATAGACAGTAGCAGATGTTCAATGGATATCTATGAACATTCAATAGATATTTATGAATATTCAATAGACTTTTATGAATATTTGACAAATGTTCAATAGACATTCGTGGAGATTCAACAGATATTCACAAACATTGAATAAATAGCCAGATTATAGAGTGAGTTTAATGTGCAGGAAGTTTTCAGGGAATGATCAGTAAATATTCACGAATGTTCAACAGATGTTTGATGAATGTTCACGGATATTCAATAAATATTCAGAGATATTTGGTGTATGTTCAAGAATTTGAGTGAATGTTCAGGAATGTTCGATAGATGTTCACGGATGTTTGGTACATATTCAAGAATATTCAACAGATGTTCACGGATGTTCACGGATGTTTAGTCTATGTTCAAGAATGTTGAGTGAATGTTGAGTGAATGTTCACAAATGTTCAATATATGTTCACGGATGTTTGGTACATATTCAAGAATATTCAACAGATGTTCACGGATGTTCACGGATGTTTGATGTATGTTCAAGAATGTTGAGTGAATGTTCACGAATGTTCAATAGATGTTCACGGATGTTTGGTACATATTCAAGAATATTCAACAGATGTTCACGAATGTTCACGGATGTTTGATGTATGTTCAAGAATGTTGAGTGAATGTTCATGAATGTTCAATAGATGTTCACAGATGTTTAGTACATATTCAAGAATATTCAACAGATGTTCACAGATGTTCAGTGGATGTTCACAGATGTTTGGCGGATATTCACGAACATTTGTGAATGGTCAATAAAATCACAAATATCATGGGAATATCTTATAGTTAATGTCAAAGTGAAATTTCACTAATATTATTTCTTTTTCTTTCAGATTAGAATTCACAGGTTATTCAGAGAATTTGCAATTGCATTGGCTATATTTATCTCTGAATAATCCAAATGATCTCAAATTCAGAAATTTTAGGAATTTATTTAGAATAGATTAATGTATTCATTTCAGCATAATTTCACTAAGAAAAATGTTAAAAAAGACAGTAGATATTCTGCTGAAAAATGTATAATACTTTGTGACCATGTCACACTTCAAAACAACAAAATATATCTGTTGAAAAATCCGAAAAAAAATGCTAAAAATGTTGAAAACATTCAATTTTAGCATTTTCAGCAAAACTTATGGCTATAAAGAATGTGAAATAATTTCAATTAGTATTTGTGATATTTAACTCAATATTTTCAGTGAAATTTCACCGGTTATTTCATTGGTATTTATACTGAGAAATATTTAAATATTCTTGGTGAAATTTTTGGTGAAAAAAGACATAAAAAATCATGAAGTTTTCTAACTGGATATTTCACTGAGAAAAGCGGAAATCAGCACCCAGTGTTTGCGCGTCTGCCTTTGTTACACGTGGCCATTTCTCAATGTCAACCTTGTGCCGTCGTCTACATACCTTCGCCTACCTACCTACTGAACCCATCTGGGATACAGATACAAACTTGCTTGATTCCGTCAAGTTTCTGAATTAATGGACGTGAATAAGATTGTATTGAGAAGCTCAGAAGTAACAACCCCAGTGATCTACTTCCAACCGAGGTTTTGCGTCGCTTCACTGTGACAGCACCGGGAGGATGCTTTTGCTTGTCTCCAGCTCACAAACTCGTCGTGACTTAGGTAGGCTAATCTCCCTTGTTTCCGCCAGATCCTGTCGCCGAGCGGTGTGAGATTGTACTATTGTTTTCGAATGCGTCATTGTCGCGACTCTCCGCATCGCGAACAGTGAGTGTGCGCGTAGCAGTGTCGAAGCGTAGTGCAGACCCCACGGCGCGAGACTGCCTCCACGAGTCGTCTGGTCGTGCTTTTCCAGAAGCAACACGAGCAATAATCAAGGTCGCTGCTATACCCTGTCTCTAGCGTCAGTCTTGACTTGATGTCGCAAACTTTGACTCACAGTGATAGAAGGCAGGATTGCCGGAGGATAGTACCAGTCAAACTCCCAGTTCACATCATAGTAGGCTTGAGCAAACATTGCCAGGTCTATCAGCCGCACAATCGAATATAGGAGGCATGATTCGATGAGGATTTCGATGATTCCGCGGTATGTTCTGCTCGGACCTATTCCCGTGACATAGACGATGCGAAATAGAATGAGACTCGTGGTGAAGAGATTCGTTGCTACTGTGATGGCGCTGTAGATGATGCGCCAGTTGGCTTGTAGAACGCCGACCTTGTTACCATTGGGGTTGGTGGCGTTGATGTAGAATTGAACGGTTAAGAAAATGAATGAAACTACCAGCAGGCAATCAGTGTAATTTCATGCAGAGAGTGAATCGTCAGGACCTATTTCCCCCACGAGCAATAGCACAGGTATGCCAACAATCCACTTATGTGCATAGATTATCCAGCACCGCCAGATCTAGAGAGTCGAGAATGATTACGAGTGCCAGGCAGATTTGGGGAGAAATGCTTGCCATTATACATGCTGCGAGAACAACACTGGCTCCGACCACAGTTCTCTCCACCAAGAAGGAGTTGATGGTCGAGGAAGAAGGGAGAAATGACTGCTGCAACATATCTTCGTGGCTGCTGCTATGAACGACGAAAAGCGTGTTGCTGTAGTGCCAGTCGATGGCCAATCCGATGGTGGTCAATATCCACATCAGAGACAAGACGCCAACATGGCCTCTGCGTGTTTTGAAACCGCCCTTCGACGTGCCTGTTGCGAATGTTGAGCCGTGGGGAGGTAATCAGAGTGAAATAAGGACTTCTAGTAGAGACTTACCGATCACATAAAGTGTACAGGCGTAGATTGAAGTATAGAAGGCGTAGAAGAGGACCTCAAGCATGTACGAGTTGAGGGTAGCACTAATAAAGTTGATAACATCTGCGTCAGTGAGCCCGAGCTCCTCCTGAAGAGTGGGTGCCATGGCTGGGGAAGGAAGGAAGGAAGGAAGTGTATTAGAATCGACCGGGTGGGTTTGGAGCACCACTAATGGGCTGATATACCGAGTATTAGCAATCTATTTTGGACTGATAGGCTCGCACTAGGCACGAGATTGCATAGCGGACAGGCGAATTCGCCGAAGATCTCAGCATCTCGGAAGTCGTGTTTGAGGTGCACAGAATAGAAACCTCATTGTTTTTGAGAAATATAGAGTAGCGAGAAGCCTTGAAGCTGTCCCAGGCATGGCGTATTACTGCGTCGAGTGGACCCATGAAAGACTGGATGAGCACGCACTGTGTATTCGATCAGACCACGATTGGAAGCGATGAAGATCGATCTGACGAGGGCATTGGAATCCACAAAGCCGGGGATACTTGCAGTCCGGAGCACAAAGATTGTGCCAGCAGCACGGTGAGACAGAATATCATCGCTTTCAATGAGCTGCCAGGGCGGTGCCGCCACCGACGAATTGGTTTCATTCTCAGTTGTTCTGTACATGCGTACTATATGCGCATCAGTTACTGGCGTGTTGTCTTCATATACTGTAGATCTATAGATAGAATTGTCAAAAGCAACAAATCGGCAATGCATGAGGTACAACGTCTGACATTGACATGGCTGTCAATAGGTTTATATTGAGAAGTGATGATCTTACGGTATTCAACATCATCGCGAACAGGTACGAAGCTGGCGCAATCACACCACTGATGGATGCCCACAGAGAGCCAATTCACACACCGTCACGGTGAGCGTGGGTTTACCAGACGAGCCAACCCAAAGCTAACCAAGAAGAAATCAAAGTCAAATGATGGCGGCCAGTGATGCTGTCGCCGTGTCGGCAGTCGTGCGGATCAAAGCCATTGGCTTGTGTCAGCAAGGCCGAAGAAACGCTCTTTCCCTCACCACCAATCACAAGCGACGCCTTCTCCAGGCTCGTTGGGACCGGATTCCGGATACCGCAGTTCCAGTACGTTCAAAATGTAGAATGTAGAGCAGTCACGCAGGCCTCACAAGGTGCTTGAAATTCTTATGTATGTGTTCACGCAGCCGCGTTGTTGATCCGACCTGGCTCGGGTTCTTGCCGACGATTCGACAGGGGATACTCTGGTATAACCGTTAAATAGACAACCTCCGGTTGGTGAGGCTGAGGAGGTGAGAATGGGCGGTGTAGGCGTCGGTCTGATTTGAGTCATTCAATCGAAACATGTGTACATACTTATTTGAAGCTTTCTCTTCACTTCCCCTTCATTTCAGACTCGTCAGACAAAGGTTGCAACATCATCTCTCCTTGCACGGGGATCGTCGGCAATCGGGGAGCGATCACGAGCGACGGGAACTATCGATTAGAATGCTCCCCATGTTACTCGAGGTTTGACCTTGCTCGACGGATCTGAAGTGCAAAGACGATTGCACTTGATGAGAGACGTCAGGATCGCCAAAGTGTGAACCGTCTCTCCACGAGTCGTTCGGACGTGCTTTGCCGGAAGCCACGCGCGCTATGATCATGGCAGGGGCGATGCCCTGTGAGTGGCGTCAATCATAATCAGAGAAAGCTCACAATTCAGCATCAGGTACACTCACCGTAACAGCCGGCAGCAACGCCAATGGATAGAAATCACTGTTGTTCCAATCTTCGTCGTAGTATGCGCGCGCGTACATCATCAAATAGACCAGGTAGGCAATGGAGAAGAGCGCAGATGACTCTGCGAGAATCTCGATGACTCCGCCGTAGGTCTTCGCCTTTCTCAGTCCCGTTACACGTATGATGCGGAACATGATCAAGCCCGTAGACAGCAGGTTGGAGGCGACCGTCAGGGAGATGTAAATGATACGCCAATTTGCTAGAGTGGTCCCGATGTCGTTACTGACTTTGAAGCTGTTGTAGTATACCCAGATATAGAAAACAAAGGAGACTGCCGAGGTGACCGTTAGTTCGGAATGCCAAAGAAGCGTGACTTACTAACCTGTTTCCCCGATGACAAGAAGTACTGGGAGGACGATGATCCAGGAATGAGCGCAAATGACCCAGCATCGCCAGAGCTGTACGTAGGTATCACCGTCATGAAGTGGTGGGAGCCCGGGCCCGCGATAGCTCTTACCATGACACATTCCGCCATGAGAACATTGACAGCTAAAGTTACCTTCGATACGATGGACCAGTGCACAATGGTGACGGTGGGTGACACGCTCAGCTCGTCGAACTCGTCTTGGCGTGAGGCGCCGTGGTCGATATAGACGTCCTCCATGAACCACCAGTCAACGGCCATACGGAGTGTGGTGATAATCGTCATGAGAGTCAAGACAGTGACGAGTCCAGCGCGCCGTCTGCTGAAACCCTCCTTTGATGATCCTATGAGAAGAATAGTTATTGTATGTATGCCGACGAGATTGACATGAGGAGAACCGTACCAATAGAGTGAAGCGCGTAGAAGTATACAGATGCATAGAATGAGTAGCAGAGTATTTCGAGGATGCTCGAGTGGATATTGTCTCGCAAGAGTTGGATGAGATCTGCATCGGTGAAGTCGGGTTCAGACATGAATGAGATCTGGGTGGTCGCTTCAAGTTGTGCTATGTAGCTTGTTCGTTTGACGACTTGGGACGAAGGTCAATGACAAGATGACTACAGCTGGAGATCAACTCATTGCCTGCTATATAGTGCCCAATCGAGCATTGCCCCTCCATGACCGTTGCGACTGCTTGCTGAGTGCTGGACTGGTGGTCGGCAGTTCATCACGATCATTCCACTTCCCGGACAGGTCCTTCACGAAAGTGCCGCAAATATCTTTGATGTCGATGCCCCTTTGGTCAAGAGAGCTACCACCAGACCTCCTGAGAAATGCAACGATGCGAGTATAGTAAGGCAGGAATTCACTAGAAAAACTAGAAACTTCAAGTTGATGGCTGTCTTCTGTCAGAGACCGTGAGTGGGGAAGTGAGACAACAGGTGTGGGATTGGAAGTCTCAGAGATCAAGCACCATGAGAATGATAGGAACGACTCACCTCCAGGAGTAGTCTGGGGAACAGGACATTGGCATCGCTGAAAGAGAAGCATAGGACATGATGACAGGCGCCGTAGTGACGGTCGTCAGAATGTTTCGTTGAGCAGCAATTTGCGAATAGTTTCTGGGGTGGCAGAGGTAAGGTGAGTCAACTAGCACACAAACCGCTTCGCTTCTGGTCTAATCGTAGCGTGCGTGACATCCAGCGAGCCGCGCATACTGAACGAGTGGAGGTTGAGACCCTGAAACTTTACACTTGTAATATCTGCCATCGAGGAGAATCGCTCTCAGTGAAATTCATAACCATCGTACAGGGCAAGACAAGACATGAAGTTTGTACTCCAGAGTTCTTGCCGATCGTGGCAATCATATGGTAACCATTACCAGCTAACTTATCTGCATGAAGAGGCCTGACACGCGTGGTACGCCACTCGGATGATGGCGTCTCCAGATGACTCGAGAATTCATTGCTACCTACTTAAATTGTCAAATCGATTCAATTATACATCACGGCGCACCACTGACTTAGACCCTCAACGTAACCACCCCGTTCGAGCTCGTCACCTTCGCGGTTCCCTTGTCCTTAGCATCCTCGTGCCCAGCCCACCAGACGTGACCCGCCCTGTACGTTTCCCTATTGTCCCTCACACGCTCTTCCACTTTCCTGTCCCTCCGCTCCCCACTGGGATCTTTCGCGTGCTCCTGACTCAGGACGGCCCGGGCGTTCGATGTCCGCATCTCAAATGAACCCTCGTATTCAGGAGGAACAGAGACATCCGCCTGATTGTTGGAAGTCTGCGCATTGAGCTCAAGCTTCCCATCAATGGGAATATGGAGCACTTTGGCATTGAGGCGAGCATTGGACGTTTGAATGGTAATGGACGATTGAGCGGCGTGTGAGGTGATATCGGCGTCGAGCGGTCTGCAGTTCGGTTAGTGAACAGGTAGGTCATTACTGCTCAGAGCACGCAACATACCCGTTACTCGTGTGCACATTCAGGATAGACGACGCGTCCTTCTTTCCAAACTCAATCGTGACCTGGATTCGGGCGTTGCTCGTCTTCAAGACCATGTCGTTATCAGAAAAATAGTGTCCTTCGATGGGTCCACTGGATGACTGGACGTCGACCTCCTTAGCGGTCAATGACTATGATACAAATTGTCAGTCTTTTGTAGGTGGCAAGGGGGTATGATAACTAACACCGATCTTGATGTGCGCATTAGACGTCTTCAAACTTCCCGTACCGAAAGCTATGGACTGAACAAAGAGTCAGAGGGTGTCAGTCAGAACACGAGAAGAACTCACTTCGCCAATGATAGCACCATTACTGGCGTGGAGCGAAAGTGAGTTGAAGTATACACGTCCATCGAGATCGCCTAGGTCGTGCTTGAAATTGGGCAAATCCGTCTCCAGTGCGCTGATCTGCAGAGGTTGCCTCGTATGCTCCGGAAAGTAGACATGTACATTGAAGAAAGGCCGCCTCCATGGTTTACGATCAATAATTCGTCGAGGTGTCTAAGCCCAGATCAACAAGCGGGTCGAAGAGGGCCTGATTGAACTCACGAAGAAACCGATCCCATGGTCATTGCCTCTTCGCTTTAGGCGGCAGACCTCGGTATACTCCAAGATGTCCTTGTCATGATAGAGCAGTTCCACGTCGACTTGGACCTTGTTGGACGGAAGCGGAAGAGTAGAGAACTTGACACTGCCAGCGGATAACGAACCGCGAGCGAGTAGGAAGATAACGTCCGAGGACAGTGGTAGGTCGTAGGATTTGTGAGCAGAGTAAGGGTATGAGCCGTGGG
This sequence comes from Strobilurus stephanocystis, assembly GCA_019915075.1. Lineage (NCBI taxonomy): Eukaryota > Fungi > Basidiomycota > Agaricomycetes > Agaricales > Physalacriaceae > Strobilurus > Strobilurus stephanocystis. The sequence goes on from JAHLMI010000004.1 coordinate 3,324,341, forward strand.
TAGGAGTGCCATCCCAGGCGGATCCCTCGACACAGTCTGAGGTTGTCACGTCTTCGGGAATTGGATACGACATATCGTTGAACTGTGGAGTAATTCTGAGCAGGGCGCCCTGTGCGTGAAAGAATACGCTTACAAGTTCACGGTGGAAGCGCTTGATGCCGGCCTTGATGATAAAGCATAGTAGCAGCGCAACGAAGACGGTCGTCCAGAAGCGGGAACAGACCGTTCGACGTGGTTCTGGTCGTTTATACCACACTGGCATCGGACCAGACGGCAGCGACGAAAGAGAACCAGACGTCGGAACGGTAGTGGGAATAGCACCGTATGCTGGCGGAGGCGGGACCTGACTCTGGCTCGTGTCCGGCAAATTGAGAGCATTCTTGGGAGGCGAGGGGACTGCGTTCTCTGCTGCCATGGTCAGAAAGAGGATGATTGATAATGACGAAGAGATGCATACCAGCACTGACTTCCCTTTATATGGCTTCTCCACACACCCCATGTGTTTGAACACGCGCTGTGCAATCACTCCGGGCTACAAGTCGACGCGCTACTGTGCTGCGGAATGGCGCTGGACCTTTTGCGAGTGAGCACTTGGCTGCGGAGGAGGAGATTTCGAGTCAGAAGGCGTTGGTCGCAGTCGACATCGAGCAGGGAGCTGCACACGGAAACAAGCATGCCAGTTCGGAGCCGCCTGGGAGCCGCGTCCTTGCCGTCCGACGAGTGGATGACAGGATGTTTTTACAATGGTCGGTAGCGCGTGAAGATGGTGAGGAGTGCTATAATCTCGCCATGTGAAGGAATAGAAGAAGACTAGAAATTAACTAGTGGTACTTAGGACTGTTTGGTTGTGTCTTTCAACAGCGTCATTCTGTGTCCATATGGTCACACAACTTGATTCGCGTTACGATTAGGCTAACTTATCTGCGTAGTATCATCATCAGGAGAGGTAATCTTTATCATTGCAATATCGACAGGCACAGTCTATCGTACACTCTTGTTGGTCTATTCGTCGTACGTCAGTCGCTCGAGACCGTCCGATCTGGGTGCTGAGACTCCTCCGGTTGCCAGCGTCGAGCCTCGGACGTCTTCAAGAAAGTGTCGATATTGCTCCGGGTCAGTACACATCAGTCCAGCTGGGAATCTGATGAGCCTGCGGAGTTCAACTGTATATGGGACTTTCAAGCTGCCTGGCAGCCTATAGTAACATCGGGGACCAACTCGAATGGGTACGCCACAAACACGCCATCGGCCGTCTTGCAAACTCGCCTCGCCTTTGAACAGGTGACATGCACTCCTGGTAACTTCGACTCCGAGTTGGGTCTCTTAGGTATTCAGCTCTACTGCACTGCAGGCCCCAAGCAGGCCCAATAGCCGATCGAAGGATGCATTGACGTCAATCCTTGGCATCCGACTCCATGAAAGCTCCTATCGTGCGTATTAAGTACACCTTTCGCTCTTTGCTTACTGCATCGACCTCCCACCTTTTCCTCTATCAACAAACGATAGGCTTGGTTCTCACGTTGACGTGAGTGTCGCGACCTGTGTCAGCGCAAGCTAGCTCACCCATGCCAGTGCCAATCTCAGATCTCTCACAAGATGATCCGTTTCGACAGTATCTCATCCGAAATGCAACAGTCGCTGTGCACCCCCATGAATCGCATTCTATCGCCTAAGCCTCTCCCTCACGACTCCAAACACTCTTCTGGAGCGCTCTACATTGGATCGCTTTCTGCAGTCATGGAGCAGGAGCAACTTCGCCAGAACCACATCACACATCTCGTGCAAGCCCTCGACGTCCCATGGCTTCCCGCATCCGACAAAGACGGTTTCAAATGCCATCGCATCGCCATCCTCGACCAGCCGTCCGCCGACTTACGCGCACATCTCGAAGACGCCTGCTCGTTCATTGACCGCGCCCTTCAAAGCGGCCACAGCGTACTGGTGCACTGCCAGCAGGTCCGTGACACAGTTGCGCCTTGGTCTCATGCAGACCAAACCCACATCTACTAGGGGATCTCACGCAGCGCTGCAATCGTGATTGCCTATCTCATACGACACGCAGGCATGTCCTACGACGGTGCATTCGCGCTCGTCAAACGGGAGCGCCCCTGTATCAAACCAAATTCGGGTTTCGTACAGGCATTGCGCGAATGGGAGGGCATTCAGCGTCCTCCCATGGGGCGTCGGTCTACCACTTCGTGACAAGACTGATACGTCACCATTACCGACGACTCCACCGCGCTCGCGTATAATCTCTACACACCGTTCCTTCTGGGGCTCCCACCTCGTCTAAATTACCTTACGGAGTTTGGGAATTCAAAGCTTTTTTCACGACTGATATTTCTTTGATCTTGTAGCCGCGGCAGCGTGACGTGCTGTTTGGATTTCTTGGTAAGAGGTCAATCTGTCGTAGCAGATGACCTTCTGGCTGAGCGGATGCCGAGGTCCTGATGTATAAACACGCAAGCTTCAATATAGATTCTGCCAGCGAGAGACCACTGAGTGTTGTAAGTGTAATGCTAATACCGGGTTACCAGTGTCGCTCATCACAAATCGAGTCCACTTTCTTAAGCCGCAATGAGCTGGTGGTTCCCTGTAATTGATCACCAGCACTCCGAGGAGGTAAAGCCGAGCTGGAGAACGCTGCACGCAGGAATCACACAGCAGAGCCCTTGCATTGACGCGACCAGCACTGTAGATTCTTTGGTGAAAGGCTTCCCTGCTCGCGTGTTCGCATCGGCTTCACTAGTAGGTATTTGTATCTATACATAGGCATACTTTGTACCTACTCGAGTATATCCTCGACGCCAGTGATCAATGTAATGAATTCGCACCACTTCCCTAGATACCCTCTTACATCTCCGACGCTCACACGGTTGGCATTGTAATCGGCGCTCAGCTCCATTCGCCCTCTCCAGGTCGATATGCGAAAGAAGCTATGACGATTGTTGAGCGCTCAAACTGTGAACGTCCTCGATTCGAAAACGTACGGTCCAGGATCGACCCTATTGAGGGAGGTGAAGAAGTGGTGTATACTCATCAGAGGAACACCATTCTTAGCCGAATATTCCTGTGGGAGGTATCGCTCCCCAACTCCGTCGCTTGAGAACATGTAACACCAATTTGGGTTGATCCTTCCGAAAGAGCACGCTATCAGCACAGCGACGCATACTCGATGGGCGAGGACTCACGCAGACGAGGCAAAGGCCTCCTTCATCGCAACAGCCTGGAGCTCGGCAAATTGCGCCATGGTGCTCAGCGGCGCAGGGATAGCCTTCTGAAATTCATACGCCGAACGGACGAAGGACATCACTTTAGTGAGAGTCGCTAGGTTAAGTGGCAGCGCTTCAGGCGCTTGCGAATCGGAGAAGAAAAGAGAGACAGGGAGTCTAAAGATGGATGTGCCCAGACAGTAGCCGGTGTATGTACCCGAATGGGTGTCTTGTAGGCGATTGCGATAGTTTGTTATGCTGAAGTTGTTCAAGAAGGCTGAGTGAGAGTCGACAGATGGTGGATTGTCGTGAACTGTGACCATCGCTAGTGCAGCATGTGCTTAAAGAGTTGTGAGCATCTGAGATCTGCTGGAAAGGAAAAGATTACCTAGATGTGTGACGGTATACGAGAGGTCAGGCCGATTGGCGCTCTTGAGGGATCTGATGATACGAGCCGTTTCAGATTCAGTGAGCAAGAGTGCCTCTCGTCTACATGAAGGCTTCGAGTTGTTGTCCGACGACTTGGACCGCGTTCGAAAGCCGTATGTCGGATGCTAGGACAGCATGTCTTCATTTCTTTTCGCGATGCAAATTTGCGAGCTTACCTGGAAAGATTGCATCATTGACTCGTTTACCAGGTTCAGAGACTCGTAATACAGATCGCCACGTCCCGGACGACCAGTCAAAGGTGGTACAGGCTCTTGCTCCGAAAGGACGTCCATTACCGACGGAAGAAGATTGCCTGCCTCCGTGCCCCAGCTCAATTCATTGGCCGGAACGTTGTCGCGTCCCAAGATATCACAAAGACGGGTCAGATAGCGCATCATTATCAGTTTGACTCCAGTCCCGTCGAACGGCGCGTGATGAGTGTGGAACAGGAGCCCGAAGTTCGAGACTGCATCGGTGGGCGCACTTGGGAACGCAACGTGCAGCCAAGTTTGATCTCCCTGAGGAGACGGTATGTTCCAGGCGGCTTGAGATCGTAGAGTCTCCAAGTCGACTCCGTCATGCACGCAGAGAGTCCTATTCGCCCAGTCTGACGCGCTCTGCTCGGTTGCAGCGTGGTACTGTAGATGACCATGGTCATCATCGTCAATACAAGTGGTGCAAGAGATGGTGGGGATGTGATACCGCAGCCATATCCATGCCTGACGGCATAGTTCGACAAACGTGGCCCGAGGGATGGGAGACCCGTGTAGATCGATAGCTAATGCAAAGAACAGCGTTTGGTCGCCATGCATGTACCGGTGCAGGATGTCATGAATGTTTTCGCCACCTGAGAGAAGACGGTCCTGGGTAATGGACCCGTTGACATCCTTGGTAGAAAGTGCAGCCCATCTGAACTTGGTGATGTCGTATGTGGCCGAAAGGTCACTCTTGTTGGAAGTCATTGATGAACGCGAGCCATAGATAACGCTGACAACCTAGGTTGGGGCATTCGTTCAACTTCTGAGACCCTCCATTGCATAGGCGAAAGGCTTACCTCTTGGAATTCGAAGCAAGTAAACTGTGGCCGTTTGAGTCTGGCTTAGCAGCCCTGGCCCTGACAAGCGCGACGATCAACTCGATCGGAAAATATCGGGTATGCGGGCCGATGCGCACGAGCCAGCCCGGCACTACAGTACATAGCCTGGCAGGCTGTCGTCACTTATGCCATTGCCCGTCGTTCGTCACCGTGCGCGAGTCTTTACCCGGACATACTGTAGACTCTCGGTCAGTGACCGGACTTGCCTGCCCAGCGCCTCCCCCATTCGTGCTTACACCTGTCTACCGGCCGCTTATCTCTCCAGATTTGCAAGACTGATACCAATCTCCAGGATATGACAAGGTACATAAGGACGACCTTTACTGCGACCAGCGCTGCTGACCTGATGCCGTCTTGCGCAGCCATCTTCATTGTGTAGCAAGCATATTTCCGCAGCATCTTCATGCAATCATACGTCGTGCAAAAGACCGGAGAACCCTGAAGCTGGAGAGCCCTGATTGCGCACAGTGCGCTCAGGAACAGACTTGAATTGGCCTATAAGGAGTAGGCGCCATTGGTACGCATCCGCTGTTTCACCCACGCGTCCTCCTCACCATGATCATCGTAGATGACACCCTTCCTTCGCCCACCAAAAGCAGGTTTCTTCCCGACCTACCTGGTAGTGAGACTCATCTCAATGCGAATCCACCTCCGCCAGCATATGGATCTATTCCTCGCAGCGCACCTCCCTCTCTTCCTCTTCCCGTGGGGATCCCTCATCCAGAGCAATCCAAGCCCCGGGGGTCGGCCCTGCGGCGTTTTTGCAAGGCTCTTGCGATAGGCGTCGCTGTATTGCTATTGATACGATTCATCGTAAGAGATGTGAGTTACCATCTGACCGTTCTGACATTCAGGCCACTACTAACTCATACATCCAGGAAGACGAGTCCGAATATGCGATACCCAAATATGGCCGTAGCTCGGATTGCGTCGAGGCAGATGCATGGAACAGCCACCAAACCACTGGTGGCAAGTATCCCTATACTGCCCAAAAATCTTACGAGATGCCGCTGTCGTCCGATGTACTGTTCCTTCTGTCACAGGGAGCACTGTCCACGGGCGAGGTGGAAATTTCTACCTACCCTCTTCCCTCTGATACTGTCCGCGTCGATGTTGAGGTGCTACATCATTCCAAAGATATTTTGGATCACACCAAAGTATGTCGCATCGATCGTTCACGGAGAGAGCATGGCATTGGGCTTTTCGTGAGTTCCGCGTGGCGAAATGTTTCTGATACTCAAGTCCTTTATTAGACGCCCCAATCATGGACCGTTAATGGCACGACGGACCGTCTCTTCTTCAAAGTCAATGTCTACTTCCCCGAGACTATTGGCCGAGCTCTCGAAGTGAACAACTTCAAGACCGAGTTGCCGAATTTCAGTCACGTACTGCGAGATCTGCATGAGCGTGTCCACTTCAAGACCATTTCGCTTGTGGCAAGTAACGGGGGTATAAATGGGGAGGTTTGTACTTTCCATCTACCTTGAGAGTGACGATTCAAGTCTACTCCAGACGTTATCCTTCGGAACGGGATCTCTTATTACCAGCAACGCCGGCATCAAACTGGTATATCCTCTTGTCTCCTTTCCCTTTGCAGTTTACCGATGCTTCGAGCAGTCCGTGATTGCGGAAGAAGCTGATGTGAGAACCTGTAACGGCGACATCGAAGGACGATACGTTTCCTCAGGCGATCTGGCGTTGAAGACCAAGAACGGGCACATTCGCGCCGCTGTCGAGTTTGGACAGGCAAACCATTCGTCTGTGCTGGATGTTACGACTACCAACAAGTATGGTCTTTTCTTCGCCTGTCTTCTTGTTCTCATACACGTCTTCTATAGTTTCATTGAGACGGACATAACCGCCCATGGCGCCAAATCAACCGTGACCGTCCGCACCTCTAATGGGCACCTCGTCACTAACGTCCTTGACATGCCGATTGATTCTGTTCTTAACCTCAACGCGGGCACGTCGAACAACAAAGCGGACCTTTCCGTACCGCCCTCGTTCGAGGGAACCTTCCACTTGAGCACATCCAGCAGCCAATCTCAAATGAAAGGTCACGACCATGAAGAGGATCCGAAGGGTGAAGGGCGGCAGAGGAGCGCAGTTATACGGATGTTTGGCAAGGGGGTCATGGCTGGGAACATCTACTGGGATGAGAAGGCGAAAGATCGGGGTAGCGTGAAGTTGTCGACGTCGAATGGGCCTGTCACGTTGAAGTACTGAGGACTAGTGCCTCTCTCCCTCTGTCTGATACCCTCTTTGTACTACATTCTTAGACAAGTTGTATTTTCTAGTGTATCATCTATGTAGTATACAAACGTAGGCCATTAAGGCTCGCTCATGAAATTCGGAATGTGTCACAAACAGCTTGTGGCTGCGTGCTAGCATCGTTTGTTGTTCAGGAATGTCTACTGACGGCTCTGACTCGCGCAAGGACGTTGCGCCTTACGGCTTTGCAACGGAGCCATGCTCCCATGAGTGTTTGGATCGCTATCATCGCAGAGCGGCAGAGCTCTTCTGTCATGGTCTCACATCTTACAGACTGGTCTCTCCGCCAGAGCTTAGGACAGTGGCGCTCAAGATTTCGATCACGTGTATGTGAGTCGTGACGTATAGACTATGTAAGTTATAAGTTGCCAGTCTCGCGAAAGGACGTTGATCTCTTTCTTCCATGTCAACGATCTCGCTCAACAATCTTTCCTTCGAATTCGAGGCGGAAGAGTCCTGTGACTACCCGGAACAGCTCCATACCCTGAGCGGGAGCGCCATCGATCCTGTTCATGGCCTAGTAGCGACTTTGCGCGGTTACTGTATATACAGGGATGACCTAGAGGGCGACTTCCTCGCCATGATGGACGACAAGAGCCATGAGCTCCACGAGTTCTCTATCGCCCTCTTTGACAGTGACGGTATGATCAAGCCGCATCTCAAGAACGGATTTCGGAGTGGAAGCAAATGCTGGGGCGACGAGCTCAACGAAGGGACGCTAATCTATCTGGAAGATATCACGGTCGGCGAGAAGGTGAATCACGAATCCGTATACCTCTGCTACGGCCTTCTAAGCTTGCCTACTAGTATCGACGACTGGGCGTTGGCTCGCTCATGCTGCAGAAACTTCTCGAGAGCGAATATGTCTCACACTCCGATCACGTCCTGTGCCTTTCTTTGTCTCGGAGTGGGGATCCGATTCCCTTTTTTCGCGCAGTAAGCTCTCTTTCTTGTATGGATCTCATCAATGTTTGCTCACCTTGTCAGAATGGGTACAGACGCGTTGGACGAACACCGTACTTTGGATATTCCTTGGATCCTGGACACCCTTCCAGAAGTCTAGCGGCTTCCGACGATGTCCAGCAGTGCCTCGCAGACATGTTTCCCCCAGTTCCTCGACCAGCCTACCGGAATGCTCTCGATCCAAGCGCCCCAGACCGTGCTATAAAACTTGCCAACGAACGACTACGCAAATATCCCCTTCACTCTGCGATCTTAAACGAGAAATCTCAGGCAATCATTTCAATTATCCAGAATTTTCACCTTGTCGCTCCCGATTCTCTTCACCTACCCGAAGAGAGCGGGTTTCGTCCTGTCCATATGGCTGTTTTGGCCACAAACGTTCTCGCTCTACAAACCCTTCTTTCACTGGGCTGTGCCAGTGACCTTAACAGCTACGAGAATGCGGCTGGTTCCACTGCCTTGGAGCTCCTTCATGACATTATAGTCAACGAGAAAGAATTTCACGATACACTTCTAGATGGTATTGCCTGGCCGGGATATCCAGCCGATGTCTTGACGATGGAGTACATCATTAAACAGGCAATGTAGGCTGGAGCTCATTGCAGTAAGTAGGTCGCGCGCGCATTTGAACAACTTCGGTGTTGATTGCATCGCGCCCGGGATATCAGCTCGATTGGCTCGTCGCTTCTTTCTTCCCTCTTGTCTCCTAGTCTCGGACGGTACTCCTACATTTCGATTTGTTGATCACTACTATACTATAGCCTAATACGCATTCGACCTCGTCTTTTTTCATATAGCTTCATTTCGTATCATAGACTCAGGCTCAGGCTCTCTGACTGTTTGGCTAGCTTTCAAAGTTTCGCCTCTGGCGCCCGCACTTATGGTCCCGAAACGAGGCTCAGCGCCTTCCAGTCAAGCCTCCTTGTCTGCTTGCCACTGGGGGATCACAACAGCTCCCGTCCAGATCTGTGGATGTGGCGAGGACATCTCTCCAATTCATAGATTTGCTTTGACTCGAGCGCTTATCATGCTACTGGCATCGGCAGAGCTCTCGAGTATTTTATCCTCCCCTTCACGCTCTCTGTGACTCTTCCTCCGGCAATGTAGAGGGTATCTTGTTGAACCGATTGCCCGCCTGTTGAACCGGTCCTACTGTTCCACCAGCGACGATTCGGTCTTCGATGGTTTCTTTGATCTGCGTAGTGCATGCTTCAGCAGAACTGTCCAATGCAGAGGCCACGCCGCCGCAGATTAGAGATGTGTACATACCTGTGAGTGATTCTTGGAGACTGTGGCATCATGGGCACGCTTGATATCTGCACCAGCAGAGACGACGCGTACGGGAATAGACTTGAAGTGCGCAAACGACTAGGCCAAAGGGTTTTCTCCAGACTCTTCTCCATGTAAAAAGACGTGTGGACAGTGGCCGTCTGAAGTTTGGTTAGACGGAGCGACAGTGAAGGTACCATTGGATGTCGTCGATTTAGACGAGTCAGGCGAAAGGGTTGAACGAGAATGAGGAGGGCGTATTCGCAATAGTGTACAACATATCCAAGGTAAATCAGTGCCGCAACACGCAGTATCATCCCGTAACCTTTCAAACATCTCCCATGACAACGTCTGAAGCTGCCTGAGCCTGTGGTACCTGTTCATATCAGTATCAGACATCGAGCCACAAACGATGGACGCACCTGTACTGGTTGCACCTTGGCTTTGGCGGACGCTACGCGTCGCGAGCCTGCAATCCACCGACCGAGCTTATCGTCCCAGACCTGCTCGTCGTCTAGGTCGATAAACATGCTAGACGGTAGCTTAGAGAGTGGGGGGATGCGCAAAGTTAAGCCCGTCGAGGGCATAGGAGCGGCCATGTCGGCGCTAGTGGTAGACAGGGGCATAGCGTCGGAGGGGATGGAATTGGGCGCCTGTCCCGGGGAGGAGGGAGAGTATGGGGGTGAGGCGATGGTGGTCATGGAAGAAGTCATGTCCGTGTCGACATCAGGGCCGAAGTACTGATAGCTGTAATCGATGTGACTCGGCATTTCGTGATGGGAGAGAGGCGAAATAGGCGGTGGAAGGTTGGCGGAAGGTGAGAGAAAGTGTGTTTGGTAAGAATCAGGTGGTGGACACGAATTTCCGACCCGGACCGCAGGAAAGAGCAGGCGCTAAAGCTTGTCGGTTGGCTGTAAGGGTTTGCGCGGGTCGTGAAGCGGATGCTGAACGTCTTTATAGGGCATTGAGGGAGAGGGCCATTGTCATAGTGACATTGAGACCACAATGGGAGTCGGACGCGTGGAGTATGTAGAGGGCGGATGGTCCAGCACTGCAGCGCTGTCATCGGCAACCCGATTTGGTCGACGGTAGTAAACAAAGACAAAGGCTAGCTGCTGCCGTCCTTGCCGTCATTGTCCCTCTGCTCCTACACTTACGCTCTTCACTGCGACAGTGACCCCGAGACGCACAGACACTTCTAGAGCAATATATTTTGGTGGCTCTCACGGTACACTATAGAAATCCAGCCAATCTCAACCTACGGTCAAGCCGTCATTTCTTCGTCCCTCATCTTTCCCTGAGCCTCTTCGAATTCGTCATGCTTGGCCTGCGGGTCATCTAATTTGTTGTCCATCTCCTTCACAATGCACATCAGTGTTTTCCTTCCACGATTCAAAGTGACTGACCCTATAGACCCTTGCTTCATACGCTTTCTTCACTCTGTTCGCGCCAGCTACCTTCCGCCCCTTCGCGTTGGCAGCAGGTGTCATATCCTCTGCCTTGATTGGCTCCTCCTCCCCGACCCCGTCTTCAGCGTCGTTGAAGCCCATAACCACCACCAGGAAGCTCCTTGCCGCGTTGATAAATTGGGAGATTGTACTGGTACGTGAACACCGGAAGACCGGGTGAGTCTGCTCTGTTCAATGTATCGCCTTCCGCTATGTCCCGCCTAAGCGAAGCCAAGGTGTATGAACACATATGCAATATCAATGCGCATGGAGTCGCAGAGAGAACAAATGAGAGAGACCGCAGATAGCTGCGTCTGCGATGTGCTGCAGAAAGAAAGAAAACCCACCAGGATAGGCCGGCGAGTGCACCTATAGATTCCCTACCTGCCGTACAGCAAAGTCTCCATGGGAGTACTTCGCGCAAGTCGATAAGCCATGCCATCGCAAATCTCGTGGGTCCGAGCGGGGAGTAAAGATGTAGTTGCAATAGAGCGGTAGTCTGGCCGTCTTTTCAACGCTTATCGTCCTGGGCATATGATCGTGGTGGGTGTCCAATATCAGGCAAAGAGACTCTCGGCATTGTTCGCGTCGGCGTTGGGCTGCAACGAGAGACGCGGTGACAGAGAAGGCGCAGATGATGACAATCTGAGTTCAAGAGCGGAGTTGCCCGCCGATCATGCACGCGCCTCTTGAGTATGGCAGAGGAGCGACTGTGAGTTCATACAAATGCTGTCGACGCACTATGTCGACGAATATCCTGCATGGCTACGTTCACTACTCAAGTGTCTCATGATTTCCAATTACATTCTATTCAAGCGAGCTATATGTTGATTTCTATAATTGTTTGGGTGTCTGGCGCGACAACGGCAGGTGCTGCGACCAGTGAGTAGGATAGAGACGCTCTGGTGAGAGAGTCCCAGGAGGTGAGAGATAGGTGGAATAGACGGTGCAGATGCGTCCACCGACAGAAAGACTTGCCAGTAGATGTGAGGGGTGATAGTCTGGATGAAGGGGAAAACAAAGGAGTCACATGGATGGATGAGGGGTGTGCGATGCGTGTGCCGGTATCATCACAACCAATCGACCGCGCGAGGATGAAGACGCGGAGGGGAAACAAGCATGGCCCGTTGAGCGTGTAGCCACGCTTTCGCTGCAGGTACAGGCGTCTTTGTCGGCCTCCTCTGTAGCGAGCCAGCGGTAGGCTCGAGCTGGCCTTTAGGTTCGATAAGGCATGGTCGAGTGAACTCGATGGAGGATGTGAAGCCACGGCGTTCACGGAGCGTGGGCGCCGTCAACGCGGGGGAGGATGAAGATGAGGAGGATTGTACGCGGGCGAGGCGACGACGCTCACAAACCGTGAGCACCAGCAACGCGAGGGATGGTGAAGACGGAGTGGATGGGACGCGGGTGAGGCGAGCGGAGGATGGGACGCGAGTGAGATAAGACATCGTCGATGATGATGGTGAAGGTAGTTGTGCGGTGGTGTGTATCGAGTTCGATGTGAGAAAAAGATAGAGGAAGGTCGCGACTTTATAGGAATATTGTGTGACTCCTTTTGTGGCGTTGGTTTTGTTTGGCCGTAGCCCCTACTTCTAGCTCATAGGCTCCTACTGGGTCATAGGAGCCAGAAGCAGGAGCCTAGGCCCTAGTAGGAGCCAAAAGCAAGAACCTAAGAGCCAGAAGTAAGAGCCTACAGTAGTAGGAGCCAAGAGACACAGCCGCTGTTGTTGTCACGGCAGACATGCAATCCACGTCACAAATCGGCCTTGAGTACTCCTCATCGTCGAGCGAAAAACCACCACCAGGAAGCTCCTTGAGGTCGTGGACGAGAAGAAACAGCATCATAGTGAGCTCAAATGTGCTTTTGACGCGGTCGGTGGCACAGATATAGGCGCCTCTTGATATACCTCGGCGTCTCTCGCACATGATGACAATGCACTTGAGCTCCATGGATCCAGAAGTGGTGCAGGATGGTAATCGTCTTTGTTCATTCATCAGTGCATCATAGTCTTCAAGCCGCTATAGCAAACAGTGTTGCAAGCAGGGTCAGTGGCCATTGCGGAGAAGATGGTTCCGATATGTTCAACCCATAACTCAAATTGTAATAAAGACCCGCTAAGCTTCCTTTTGTAAACCTGCAATGACACACTCTCCGCATGGGTGGAGTATATCCAAGCAAGCAATGTTATATTCGATGAAAGTACACTAAGTATCATTGTCAGTCGATTCTGACCAATGCCTGGCTAGTGCCTGTTCCTGAGCACTTGCATGAGCACGCAACAGTGCGAATCATCTCAGTCAAATCATGCCCAGCAGGGGACGGGTTGAGGGACTTGAGTGCGCGCCACTCTATGAGGGCTCAAATGAAAAATTCGAAACGTGGCCGCCTGGCGAAATGGCATCGCGTCTGACTACGAATCAGGAGATTGCAGGTTCGACCCCTGCGGTGGTCATTAGCCGCTATGAATACTCTTCTTTTTTTTGCACCATTGAACAGTTAGACGAAAAATCAAGATACTTCATTGTGACTCGACTAGTAACGTGTTACGTCAACGACAACGTCAATTCATATTTTGAAACCTCCTGCCTGACCCATCACATTCTGAGGATCAACCAGCATCTTGAGCTCCCTCAGCCTTTGCAGATTATCACCAAAGATCTCCTCCACCGGCGTGTCAAAGAGTGCGTAATTCGGATACCTCGGCGCGCCAAAAACACTCGTTTGTCCGGTCGCGGCAGCAACGTTCAGCAATTGTCGTGTACTCTGTCGCATGGCATCCGCAAACTCGTCGTCAACAGCCGCCAAAGTCCAGCTGTACGCTATGTTGGACGGAAGGAAAGGCACTTGCCGCGTGAACGGGTATGCTGTAGGCTCATTGTTGAATGATAGAATGTTCTTCTGAAACGGCTCCAGCACATAGGAAATGCTGAAATTGGCGTCTATCGCAGCAAGGCGAGAGCCCCAAAACTGTTCATGAAGTGAGTCGGACTGATGCATTAACACAACCAGACTCCTCACCGATGTTTCGTTGAGCATGGCCTCTATCACCGGCAACGTGTAGTCCAGCGTAGGTACATGTCCATAAAAAGACCTTGGGCTGTTACATAGAGATTGAGTTGACTGTCGGCAAAATGAAGCCTCGAGGGGAAAAGCTTGCCTAGTAGGGGCCGAAGAGGCGTTCACCGACGCGACTAAGTCCGGGAAGGATCTAGTCGCAGTACCATCAGAGAGGGGTGTGATTGCCAGAAAGTCATCGAAAACTCCGTCCCAGGATGGCGCGTCGTAGAAGAACTCGACGCCAGGAATTACCTATGTGAAGTTCGTCACTTTCCGGTCTGAACGTCTTTGTCGATCCTGCTTACTTCGCCTTCTGCCCAATTGAAGGACAGAATGATAGCAGCCTTCGGATCAGTCACTTCGTTTACAAGTTTCATAAAGGCATCAATTATCGAGTCGACCGTGTCCGGAGTGTACAACCTGAGACCTCCCTGGGGCGTGTGAGCGGTCTAGAGACTAGGTTCATGGACACACCAAGAGACATAGCAAACGTACCCACACTGGACCTTGAGGAAAGGTCTTGAGCACTAGCCTTGTTACAATGCCCTACGGAAATAAAGGCTCAACGAGGCGCTCGAGAGTGACGGTTGAATTGTCTTACAAAATTGTTTTGTGTTCCCTGAAATCGGTCGCGTCAGTCGAGCATGAGAAGTGCAATGGAAGACCATGCAGTTTACCTTCAGAGCAAAAAAAAGATCGGGATCCGTGCGCTGGGTGATTCGAGACACCATGCCGCTAGGCTTCACGAGTTCAAACTCGATGATATTATCCAGTGCTAACCCATGCTGATTCGTCAACCAAGAGTATCCTGAGGCAACATTAACATTGTGGGTACAACCAGAACATCATGATCGTATTAGAACAAGGACGTACCTCCTCCCAGACTTAAACCAGCAGCCCCAATGCCGGAGACGCGACCACCGACGACGTTGACGCCGTGAGGCGCCAGTGCGGCATAGATCTGATCCCAAATGAGGCCCGTCCCAACCGTCACACTGTTGCTCGTAGGATCGTAATCGACTTCTGAGAAACGATACATGGCTATCTGTACGCCTGGCGTATCCGAGAATCCTGGATTCGACGCATGTCCGCCCCCTTTCACCTGTTCATGATGAAGTGATCAATATGGGTCTCCGAGGCATGTACGCCAGAACACTGACCGCGAACGGAGTCTTCGTGGTGCCGAGTATCTGGAGCTACACAAAGATTGGCCTGTCAAACGGGTACACCGACATAATGGCTGAGAGATTCTTACGATGACCCCAACATCACGAGCAGTTCCAGGCTCCACGCTGCATATCGATGCTTGTTCACTGGCAGAGGACCAGTGCGTGATGTCGCGGGTGTAATTCGTGGATCCTTTATTGAGCCATTGACAGGTCAGTAGAGCGAAGACATCACGTACTAGGAAACGGACCAGGATAGTAAACGTTGCTCTTGGCCGAAATCGCCTTCTGGATGAGGTCGCAAGCGCTTAGCTGAGCCGATACAGCGGCGAACAGAAAGGACAATGAAGTCAATAGGGTGTATTGTACTGCGACCATTGTAGACGTCCTGGGCGCGGGAAAGAACCCGGTGGACGCCTTTATATCTCGTCACCATGTCCGATGTGAAGTCCCCACGCTACCTGATGCTGTCCAGTGCCGTTGTTCTGTAACAAGTATCCACGGTATGGATTATCTTCTTGTCTCTGTAGTACCGTTGACATTGGTGCAAGGGTCTCAACATATCGCATTGGCATATTAGATCGGGAAGCATGGAGTCACCGACGTTTCATTTCTAGTGAGTTTGTCATCACATGCCTTGAACGGGGTCTAAGGCATAGCATTGCAAAGATTGAATGGGGACCCTTCATATCGTCCTGCATGCATGTTATGATGCTCTGTCTTTCCGGAGCGCAAACGAGTTACGAATTGTCGCGGTGCTCGCTCGACCTGCTTCATCAGGAAATCTCAAAAAGTATGGCTGCGTATGCAGTGTATGGGACAGTATGGCATGTATGTCGAATTCTCAAAACATGTTACATACTTTCAAATCGGACCGATTGATCTCCACATACCCCCATACTTCCCATACTCAAATTTTTGAGAAGTGTTGTACAGCAAATTGTTACCAAAGAAAGGTCAAACTAATAGTATCAACGTACCTTTCCCGCTTCCCATTTGTCTCATTCCGCCATAGATCAGGCCTCAGGTGTGATACTACTCGAGTACTAGTAATCTAAAAATTGCACAGTTTGCATCATTCATTCCACTGCTCTTGGATCACAAAATTGCTTGACAATGGGTTTGAAATTGAATTGATACTGATTGAAGAAGCCGTGCCAGACGTGCGTTCGGATGAGGGAGATTATGACAAGAGGGACTTGTGAAAATATTTGTGATCGGTGCCCTTGACCCAATAGTGAGCCGTTCTAAATGCTATGAAAGCTACAAAGTTACGCCAGACAAGAGCAAGTGGACAAGTGGTTGGCGTGGATGGCTCTGCCTCCGATCGAGATTCTGATTTCGCCAGGCCTTGAGTTCAATTCATGAAGCTGGATTTCTTTTTATTCTGTCAAGAATCTGCCGGCACTGGGCAGGCGACTGGATCGAAGTATGTGCTGTATGGGTGAACAATATGGGTATTGTGAGGGCGCGTATGGAGATATGAGATTCCTTATGGAACCAGAAGGCCGTATGACGGTATGGCGAGCATGTACCATACCCCTCATACTTTCTGAGATTTCCTGATGTTGTCGTCGCCGTCGCGATGTCGCTGTCCGGATGCCTCGCCTGCTCGTCCTCGGAGCAGGCTTGCGCTGATAAAACTGATTGCAGCGGTCTTCGCGCCGATAGTTGGGCACGGCCAAAATATGGGGGAGGAAAGACAAAATCCAACATGAAGCCAGTGGCACGTGTCAATGTCGCACGGACGATATCACAGATCAAACTTGCACTTCACTGTACCGCCGGTGCACCGACTCGAGCACGTCGTTTGCACACTTCCCGTCTTGCTTATCCTTCCCAGCTCCACCCATCAACGTCACCCACCCTCTGATGGCACAAATTGAACGTGATTCCGCCCCTGTTCCGCCCTCTCCTACTCTGCACGGGAAAGCTCGTAAAGCTTTCCGGAATAGTTGTGAGCATACCAGCCAGATGCAAAGGAATTCACTGATCGGAGAGCGCTCGAACTCGCGTTTGTAGCCCCGGCTGCGCTTTCATCGAAGGATCGGTGGCGCCATTGACAGTGAAGCTTAACATAGGGAGTATGTTATCCGCTCCTCCGCGGAGGCAAAAAACCGTAATTGGCACAGCTTGGCACGCCTGCGAGAACTCGGAGGTGATAATGCTCGGCTCCAACATCAGACTACGCTTTCGATCTTCAAATCTCAAGAGGCGGAGTGAAAAGAGAACGCATATTGCGCCACAGAAACTGACCAAAATTCGATCCCGCTTACAGCCCTACGGCGGGAATCGAACAGGTGGGGTACGAGAGGGTACGACGTTCGACCCTTGTGTATTTTGACGTTACAACCCCTGTTGAACCCGATCCACCAGCCAAACGCATCGTCATTAGTTTTTCGGGAGAGCGTCATCCATGGTTGTGGATCCCACAAAGTTTATAAACTCCACAGCAGTGGACGTCGATTTTTCTCGCCTTTTTCTCTCTCCCCTTGCCATCGCGCAAATATGACAGGACGCGCTCAGGTTGTTGTAACCCCGTCTCATCCCAAGACTATGAAAGCACGCCCTCCCACCCCGTCGACCCACAAGTCGGAAGGCATGTTCGCTGATCTTCGGACTGACCTCACCGCCATGGCCGTCAGTTCTTTTCTCTATCTTCAAAAAGAAACATGGCTGACGCGACTGACGGCTACAGGGCGAATTCGTAGGGACGGTCCTATTTTTAATCTTTGGACTGGGCGCCGTGCAGACAATCTCAGTCAACCTCGGGCTGGACAGTAGCAGCAGTTCCGAGTCATCCGGTACCAATCCACAAGGAAGCGATGCCGCGCGGTTGTTGGTATGTCGTCGCCGAATCGATGTCCAGGCAATACGAGCTGATCTGTGCACTCTAGGCGTATTACTACATCTCGTGTGCATTTGTGAGTTGTCCATTTCTTCATCTCGCGTTCAACAAAATGTACTAACTACCAGTCCTATCTCCCAGGGCCTATCGCTATTCGCTGTCGCGTCCATCTTCTATCGATTCACAGGCTCCATCTTCAACCCCAACGTCGGCCTAGCGCTCGTCCTTTGCGGGGTGATCACTCCCGTCCGCTTCGTCCGTACGTCCAACAGTCCGCTTTCTACATGACCGTGACCATCTGAACATGTCCGCAGTGACGGCAATCGCACAGATGGTAGGCGGCATCGTCGCGGCCGCCATCGTCGCCGGCCTGACTCCCGGGAAACTGGCGGTCAACACTGCTCTTGGAAGCGGCACGAGCCGCACGCAGGGGCTGTTCATCGAAATGTTCACCACGGCCGCGCTTGTCCTCTCTGTGCTGATGCTTGCTGCTGGTGCGTTGCTAAAAGACAAGAGGAAGTCTCGCGCTGACCTCCGTCCCGACAATAGAAAAACATCCGATGACGCCCCTCGCACCGCTTGGATTTGGGCTCATGCTCTTCGTGGTGATGCTGTTCTCTATCCAATTCACAGGCGGGTCTGTAAAGTAAGCCTAACCTCCGCTCCTCTGACTGTCAAAGCTGACATCCAAGACAGCACCGCGAGATCATTCGGTCCAGCGTGTATCTCGGGGTTTACAAACTACCATTGGATCTACTGTGGGTGGTGCTGATCTCCCGTGTGATGCAGCGTATTGACGCTGTTCCAGGGCTTGGACCGACGTTGGGCGCGCTGCTCGCTACTGCTTTCTATAAGTTCCTAAAGTATGTCCATTATTGGCGTGTCAACCCCGGTCAAGACTCGACCAACCCTGCGGATTCTCCGGGAGCAGTGTAGGTATTCAAAGCGCGCTACGCGCTAAGAGCACACCTTTCAATCAGTACACTTAGATCTCTTCATATGTCACACTTATCACACGTTTCCTAGTCTTTCATCTGTACAGTATATCAACTCCCTCACAAGTACGATACGACACGAATTCACTACATATTATTTGCAATCAAAGTCCGAGTCAGAGGCTCTACGAGTCCCTGTACTTACAGCAGGATGAGGTTTGTTTGTGGTAGACCGTTTTTATAGCTTTAGATAGTTCCCGTCAATTCACCATAATGCGTCGATGCTTGTTTGGACTGGAATTTGTCGCTCCATGTGCTCGATACAAGCAAGTCTACCGATACTGAGATCTGCCGAAGCAAACAAGACAGACAAGTACTAGAGACGCACTCTCGAATTTTCGCATCACGTATTCACTTGACGATTCAGAGACTTTCAAGAAGATTGCGAAAACACGCTTAGTTCGTCGTGGTTGACCCGCTGTACGTGTGTTCTATCGTGTGTTGATCTGCATTCACATCTACTCTATACATACCTCCTTTCACATCGTGGTCTACAGACGCTGGACTATCAATCACTACTATGAACAAAGGTGCTCGACGCAGGTCGTCTCTCCAATTCCCAGTGTAGGTTGATCATTGGTTCTCGGGCCACGGTGTGACACACCTACCTCTGAGTGCGCCACACCCCATCACTTCAAAAGCTAGCCTTACCTCCATGTATACAAGAAAACCACATTGATTCAGCGAGTACGTGTAGTGTATCGTAGACAGAGACAGGACGCGGCACGAGCAAAAAGACCGCAAATGAAAAAAGAAAGTATGATATAAGAAAATCAGGAAGCATACAAGTGCAGTCACATTTCTGGATTAGAAAGTTCGTTTGGTTCGAGGTCGCACGCAGGAGTTTGAAGCACAGACTTTGTGCGACTACCTGGCGACCTGTGGCGACCATAGTGCTTACGCACAGACTGCGCACAGAGGATCGATCGAAGAGGTCACGGCATCTCGGATCAGCGTAGATCATGTGCAGATCCTTGGCAGGGGCCCGGTCAGGGCTTTTCACCTTCGACGTTGGCAAAAATCTGCGCGACGGACGGTAAGGAAGGGATTGGAACAAAGGAGGAAGTAAAAAAGGAAAGAAAGAGAAAGAAAGAGAACGCATAACGGAATAAACACAGTCAACCAGCAGCCCAACCCCAGCGGCATCACATCAAAATTTTGGGTATCCCTCCATAGTTCGGCCCAGGTTCGGCCAAAGAGGTCGTGGAACCGAGCCTCACGCCTCTACCATCTGGTTTTCCTCTCCACCTTCAAATGGCCGTCCCTCGACCTCAACCCCCTCCATCCCCTCCTCCTTGCCGTTCACATTGTTAGAAGAGCGTCTCTGGTTCTGGTTCTGGCCTGAAGCGCCCTGCGGCCCGCTCCTCGGCGCGTTCGCGCAGCGATCCTTCCCATGTGCGATGCGGAGGTTCGCGTACTCGGGCTTGTTCTTGAACGCATATTGCGCCTCACGGCCCTGCGGCGGGAATCGAACAGGTGGGGTACGGGAATTGGTATCCACTCTTCCCCATCATGTTATATATCTTTATCATCATCATCATCATCATCCATGGTTGTGGATCCCACAATGTTTATAAACTCCGCAGCAGCCTTTTTATCTTTCACCTTGCTATCCCGCAAATATGAACGGACGCGCTCAGACTACGTCTCATCCCAAAAGTATGGAAGGACGCGCTTCCACCCCGTCGACCCACAAGACGGAAGGCATGTTCGCTGATCTTCGGACTGACCTCACCGCCATGGCCGTCAGTTCTTTCTCCATCTTCAAAATGAATCATGGCTGACGCGACTGACGGCTACAGGGCGAATTCGTGGGGACGGTCCTATTTTTGATCTTCGCACTGGGCTCCGTACAGTCGATCTCAGTCAACCTCGGGCTTGACAGTGGCAGCAGTTCCGGTACCATTTCGCAAGGAAGCGATGCCGCGCGGTTGTTGGTATGTCGTCGCCGAATTGAATTGCAGGCAAGATGGGAGCTGATCCGTCCACTGTAGGCGTTTTACTACATCTCGTGTGCTTTTGTGAGCTGGCCATTCCTTCATCTCGTGTTCAACATCTCATGTACTAACTCCCATCCTCCCACTCTAGGGCCTATCGCTATTCGCTGTCGCGTCCATCTTCTATCGATTCACAGGCTCCATCTTCAACCCCAACGTTGGCCTAGCGCTCGTCCTCTGCGGAGTGATCACTCCCGTCCGCTTCGTCCGTACGTCAAAGATCCCGCTCTCTCAATGAATGTGACCATCTGACCATGTCCACGCAGTGACGGCATTCGCGCAGATCATAGGCGGAATCGTCGCAGCCGCCATCGTCGCCGGCCTGACTCCCGGGAAACTGGCGGTCAACACTGCTCTTGGAAGCGGGACTAGCCGAACGCAGGGGCTGTTCATCGAGATGTTCGCCACGGCCGCGCTTGTTCTCTCCGTGCTGATGCTTGCTGCTGGTGCGTTGTCATAAAGGCAGCAAGTCTCTTGCTGACCTTACACAACAGAAAAACACCCGATGACGCCCCTCGCACCGCTCGGATTTGGGTTCATGCTCTTCGTGGTCATGCTGTTCTCTATCCAATTCACAGGCGGGTCGATAAAGTGAGCCTCCAAACCTTCGTTCCAACTTCCACCGACGCTCAGAGCTGATTTTCGAGCACAGCACGGCGAGATCATTTGGCCCAGCGTGTATTTCGGGGTTTTCGAGTTACCATTGGATCTACTGTGGGTGGTGCTGATCTCACGATGATGGCCAGCGTACTAATTGACGCTGTTCAGGGCTCGGGCCGACGTTGGGCGCGTTGCTCGCTACCGCCTTCTACAAGTTCCTAAAGTATGTCCATTATTGGCGCGTCAACCCCGGTCAAGACTCGACCAACCCTGCGGATTCTACACCAGTATAGGTGTTCAAAGCGCGCTACGCGCCAAGAACACACCTTCCTAGTAGCACACTGAGATCCTTTTACATGTCACACTTATTACACGTTTCCTATTCCTTCATCTGTACAGTATATAAACTCCCTCACAAGTACGATACGACACGAATCCACTGCCTACCTGCATTACCGAGTCAGAGTCAGAGGCTCTATGAGTGTACAGCAGAGTGAGGTTTGTTAGTAGTATACCGTTTCTGTAGCTTCAAAAGTTCTCGCCAATTTTCTAGTACGCATTGATGCTGTACGGACAGGAATCTGTCGCTCCAGGTGCTCGTCTACTGGGGCTGAGATCTGCCGAAGCAAACAAGACAAGTACCGATCACGCTAAGTACTAAAAGTTGAACCGCACTCTCGAATTTCTCGTATCACGTCACGGTATTCACTTGACGATCCAGAGACTTTCAAGAAGATGGCTAAGATAGGCTTAGTTCGTCGTGGTTGACCCGCCGTACGTGTGTTCTATGTCGCGTTGTTGGCTGTGTTCGTGGTGTCTATATCTGCCCTTCGTGCACTTGCTGGCTCTGCGTTCACATCTAATCTATACATACCTCATTTCACCTTGTGGTCTACGGACACTGGACTATCATTCACTACTCTGAACAAATGTGCTCGACGCAAGTCTTCACTCCGATCCAAGTGTAGGCTGACGCCCGGGCCATCTTGATGATACGGTGTGACACAGCTACCTCTGAGTGCGCCACACCCCCATCACGTCAGAACCTAGCCTTACCCCAATGTATACAAGGAGAGACACATCGATTCAGCGAGTACGAGTAGAGTATCGTAGGCAGAGACAGGACGCGGCACGAGCAAAAAGACCGCAAATGAAAAGAAAGTATGATATAAGAAAGTCAGGAAGCATACATGTGCAGTCACATTTCTGGATTAGAAAGTTCGTTTGGGTCGAGGTGGCACGCAGGAGTTTAAAGCACGTTTAAGAAAGGAATGAATAAACGAGGAAGGACAAAGAAAAAGAAAGAAAGAAAGAGAACGCATAACGGAATAAACACAGTCAACCAACAGCCCAACCCCAGCGGCATCAACAACAAATTTTGGGTATCCCTCCATAGTTCGGGCCGAAGAGGTCGTAGAACCGAGGCCTCACGCCTCAACCATCTGGTTTTCCTCTCCACCTTCAATCGGCCCTCCCTCGACCTCAACCCCCTCCATCCCCTCCTCCTTGCCGTTCACATTGTTAGAAGAGCGTCTCTGGTTCTGGTTCTGGCCTGAAGCGCCCTGCGGTCCGCTCCTCGGCGCGTTCGCGCAGCGATCCTTCCCGTGTGCGATGCGGAGGTTCGCGTACTCGGGCTTGTTCTTGACGCCCTCGATGGCCTTGATCGCGTTGCTCACGTTCGTGAAGTTGACAAAGGCGCAGTTCCTGGGAGGTGCAAGGTCAGATCACGAAAGAAGGTGAACAGGAAAGGAAAGGAAACAAACGCACTTCTCCTTCAAGAAATTGACCAACTCAATATCCCCATACTCCCCAAAGTCCCTCTTGAGCCTCTCCTCGGTGAAAGTCTCGAAATCCTCCACGTTTCCGATGTACACATTCCTCGTCGCGCCGCTATGCACCGCCAACGCCAACGTCGGCGGCAACGGCCCCGAGTTCTTCCCCCACCCAATCTTCAGTCGGCGGTTGTTGATCGTCATCCCCTGGTAGGACGCGACCTGGAAGAACGTGAACGCCGCAGCGGGGTCCACGAACGTCACAAACGCGATGTGTTTGTCCTGCATGTAGCGGATGCTCTGCAGGACGCCGCCGCGGATCGAGTTGCACAGGTCCTCGGTCGAGGTCTCGGGGTGGATGTTCCCGAGGTAGACTGTGCGGTTCATGCCCGTCGCGCCGCCCATCAGGCCCTCGATGGGCGTGAAGGGGCTGCCGTAGGGGCTGAAGGGGGACTGGAAGCCGTTGGGGCCGGCGGTGAGGGGGGAGGCCATCCCCGCGGACGGGGAGACGGCTTGGGCCATGAGAGACTGCGCGGCGGCGGCCTGGGCCTGCTGCGCGGCGGCTTGCTGGGACTTGGGGATATACGCGCAGCGGTCTTTACCGTAGTTGACGCGCTTGCCGGCCCAGTTGGGTTCCGTAGGGAGCGTGTTGACGACCTGGGAACGAAATGATGAGTAAGTCATATGTAAGGAGATACGCTGAGTGAGTTAGACACACCTTGGTCGCAACAGCAATGCTCAAGAAGTGCACAAATCCAATGTTCTTATCCCTGACAATCTTCACCTGATCAATTAAGCCAAAGCGACTAAGCTCGTCCCTCAGCTGCTCTTCCGTCATGTTCTCATCCAAGCCACCGACGTAGACATTCCTGCTCGCGTTACTCTGCGTAATCGCCAAGCTGACCTGCGCGGGGACAGGGCTCGGCTTGCCCCAGCCGATCTTGAGCTCCTGCCCGTGCAGGGCGAGCTTCTTGATAGTCGCGTCCGCATGGAACGCCGCGGCAGTCGGTCCGTCCAAGAAGGACAGGAACACGCAGGACTTTTCGGGGAGGACACGGATGGACTCGAGAGGGCCAAAGTGCACGAGGTTGAGCAGCTCGTCGACGGATGCGGTGGCGGGGAGGTTCCCGATGTAGACTGTGCGCCCCTGCGCGGTGGCAGTTGCGTTCAGCGCGGCGCTGAGGGCGGCGGGCGAGTAGGCCCCAGGGGACTGGGGAATGTTAAGCGACGGCAGGCGCTGTTGTTGCTGTGGGTTGAAGTTCTGTTGCGAACGTATGTCAGCCCGAGAAGA
The DNA here is from genome assembly GCA_019915075.1 of Strobilurus stephanocystis. NCBI lineage: Eukaryota > Fungi > Basidiomycota > Agaricomycetes > Agaricales > Physalacriaceae > Strobilurus > Strobilurus stephanocystis. The sequence continues at coordinate 3,348,756 of JAHLMI010000004.1, forward strand.
ACGCAAAAAGTGCAGGGCCGAGACGCACCTGTCCGAAACTGCCCATCTGGCCGTTGTACGGGAAACCGAGCATGTTCATCGCAGGGAGGCCGAGGCCGAGCATGTTGTAGGCGCCGACGTTGAAGTTGTTGTACGGCGACGCACCGGTGGACGGGCTGGGCTGGTAGTTGGGCGAGGGCTGGCCCTGGCCGACGCCCATGCCGGTGGCGGTATTGATGGAGAGGGAGGGCGCAGTCGAATAGACCTGCTGGTTGATACTCGCGTTCGGGCCGTAGCCGTAGTTGGCGAACGCATCCTGGCCCTGCGCGCTCGGGCTCCAGCGCGCCTTCTTGCTCTCGGGGCCGCCGGCGCCATTCGGGATGGTTTCCATGGAACGCTGGGTATGCGATAAGCAAGAGGCAGAGTGCGCGGAGATGGAGACGCACCTTCATCATATCGAGTTCGTAGGGATATGGAGCGGTCGGGTACGAATCAAAGGTGGTCTGTGCACCGTCCATCGTAGAATGCAAAGCAGTATGGTAAAAAAAGGAGTGGCGGGGAGTATAGTTAGAAGACGTAGCAACAACGAGCGTGGATGGGTGTGTGGGTATGTAACGAGCGTAGTAGGGCAAAGACACGCACAATAGGCTAAGCGAAAAAAAGGATTTTGTAAATTTTTTAGAGGGAGGAGGAGGAGGAGCAATTCAACAATTCAAAGGCTGAAGGGCATGCAAACGTTGAAGTGAAAGGCAAAGGAGGGAGCGTCTCCAAGCGAAGTGAATCGTTGAAGTTCGGGCGAAGACGAAAGATGGATGCAAGAACCGGTTACGAGACAACCACAATACCAGGCTGTCCCCGTGCCCCTGAGTTCTGATGCGCACGGACCCAAGGCGCCCGCCCGGATCAAATTCCCGCACTGCTGCCACGTCCTTATCGCAATTGTACAATGAACTTGGGGCCCACATCAGCGCCCCGAAGTCATCGAATCGAATACAAGAAGCCTGATGCTATGCTCAGGTACTCGATGATTCGAGGTCCCCGAACTGGCACATGTGCAAGATTGAACGTTCTTCTCCGACGGCCGGAGGGACGGACGACAACTGCGATAAGTCGAACGAGCGCCACATGCTCGCCACCGATCCTTCGATGGAAGCGCAGCCGACGACAGCCGGAACGAGCTTGAGCGCCTGTTGCTTGGAGATGCAGGCGGCACCTCGGGTGCATGATTGGATCGCAGGTGTCATAGGCTAATGCTATGCATACATCTCAATCAACGTATTGAGGCCAACAGCAAGTGTAATGCTCTCCCGACTGATGGTGGTGAAGCGACTCAGTACTAAGTTCGCGAGTTGGCTTGCATGTTTGAGTACATTTCTGTTTGAGAGCTCAAGATGGTCTAATACTAGGTAACTAGGAGCACTCCGCACTGGAGCAAGGTGACTTTTAAGTTTTGATAGACTAACTTGTAAGAGACCATTGCGAAATTTTGAATGGTTTCAAGAATCAAGTTTCAACTTGCAAAAATAAAATACCCGTGCATCAGAATCAAGCAAATAGTTCACTTTTCTTTCTGGTAGTGACCACCGCAGGGGTCGAACCTGCAATCTCCTGATTCGTAGTCAGACGCGATGCCATTTCGCCAGGCGGCCATGTCTATTACTCCCATTGCCTCAATATCAATGTTGCGTGGGGTAAGGCGCTTACGTCACCGCCCAACCAGTGCAAGGATCCCGGATTCGTGCCTTGACCGGAACGTTCATCTTGCCGCTTTGCTTAGACGATCTTCGATAGGCTGTTTGCGCACAGCACTGCACTGCAGCGACAAGTGGATCTGCTGGATATCAGACAGAGGGAACGGACACGACATTGATTAGAAGAGACAAGAGACAAGGGACGGAAGGTGCGTGTTTTGTGCATGTGGTGGTGGGGATGTGAGCGCGTGCTGAAGGGGATGTTTGCAGACCATCCAGAGAGCGGAAGAGCGCCGTCGCCGAGGACACCATACATCCACACTATCACGACGACTCGACTCCATAACCTTCCTATCCAAAAATGGCGTACCGCCAACACCAACCACAAGAATACTCCGGCCCTGGCTCTGCCTCTAACCACTCCCCTGCCTACTCCTCCCAATCCCACCCGCCGTCCCACGCCCGCCCACACGACCCCTACGCATTCTGCAACTCCTTCTGGGGGGCAGGCGACGCCGGCGTACCGGTGCTCCTGAACAAGATGCGCGGCGGGGGCAGGACCGTGGAGGAGCTGGCGCGGTTCTGGCGGGAGCGGAGCGTGATTGAGGGGGAGTATGCGAAGCGGATGGGGAAGCTTGCGAGGAGTATGGGGGGGTTGGGGGTTGGGGAGGGGGGGTGAGTGGTTTAAAAAGATAGATTTGAGGTGGATGAGCTGACGCTTGGATTTTGTTTAGGGATTTGAGGACGTCGTTGGACACGCTCATACTGGAAACGGCGCAGACGAGCAAACACCACGCGAGGCTCGCGCATACGCTCTCGGCCGAGCTCCTCGCTAAGACCCTGCAGCTCTCCGGCGATCTGAAGGCGTTCGCCAAGAGCACATTGGCACCCGCCGAGAAGCTGTGGAAGTCCAAACAAGCCGCGCTGGGGCACGTCGAGCGCGCACGCGAGCGCTGGGAAGGCGAGTTGGTCAAGATCAATAGCTACACCGCGCAAAGCACCTTGGTGCAAGGCCGGGACCTGGACAAGGTCCTGCTCAAGCTCGAAAGGGTGCGGCAGGCCGCGCCGGGGAGTCGGCAGGAGTACGAGGGGTTCGTGAGGGTGTATGGGGAGAAGCAGGCGGAGTGGGAGGCGCGGTGGAGGGAGACGTGTGATGTGTGTGAGGAGACGGAGGAGGAGAGGGGGGAGTTTGTCAAGGAGTGTCTTTGGGCGTACGCGAATGTGGTGAGTGGGGTGTGTGTGGTGGATGATAATGTGGGTTCCCTCCCCTCCCCTGCCCTCCTTTTGATACCCCCGCTGACACTCCCCACCCCCCCCAGTCATGCGAGAAATTGCGCCTGGCACTGGAGGAAACGGACGTGGAACGCGATGTGGAGAACTTTGTGCGCGAGTGCGGGACGGGGCGGCAGATCCCTGACGGGCCCGGGATGGTGGATTGGGAGAACTTTGGCGGGCAGTACGATGCGGCGACGTTTGCGCCGTCGCAGGAGAGCTTCCACCTGGCGGACTTTGCGAGGGTGAGGAGGGAGAGGAGGAAGAGGGTCGTGGTGGATGATAAGCTGAGCGAGAGTGAGTGGTTCCTTCCTTGACTTTGCGGGGAGGAGAGGACTGATGGATTTTGGGTGTAGATGTACCGGACGAAGCGGCGAGTCCGGTTAAGGGATCGGTGGAGCTTGAGTTGGAGAGGGAGAGGGTGGGTGCCTTTAATTCTTATGTCAATTGTCACTGACTCAACCCCCAGGAGGAAGAAGAAAGAGAAGCCGAGCAGGAAGAGGCAGCAGTCAATCGCGCTGGTGTCGGCGCCGGGGGAGGATCCTCCTCACCCACTAAAGCAACCAGCTCCATCTCACTCCCTCCACCATCAGGAAACGGAGGTGGGGGCGGATCAACGTCGAGGGGAGTCTCGCCCGCGGGACGAGGAGTCTCACCCGCCCCTGCCGCCTCTCCCGGCGGTGCCCCGCTCAGCAGACGGCCCACGCGGAAACCCGTCGAAGCACCACCACCCCCCGCCACAGACACATTCTCTCCATCCGAAGGGGAAGGGGAAGACCCGCTGGCCAAGACGCTCGAGGCGCTCACGCGTGAGGTGGCGCGCGGCGGGACGGTTAGGGGTCGGACGGGGAGGGCGGCGAGTCCGGTTAAGACTACGACGAGTCCTGTCAAACCGAATCCCGCCGCAGCCCCACCACCGACGACGAAACCGCCCCTCCCGCCCCGCCAGCCCAGCGTCGACTATCGCACCAGCGCGGAGCAGGTCGTCGGCGGTCCGCCTTCCCGGCCTTCTTCCACCACCATTACGCAACCACAGGCTCCGACGGCAGCGTTCATGCGCCCGCCGTCGAGGCAGAACACGGGTGGGGAGGTGGAGAGTGTGGTGAAGGATTATGAGCAGAGTTTGCCTGGGGAGAGGAAGCGCATGAGTGCTACGCCGAGTTCCGCGTCCCTGAGCATGCACCGGACGAATGAGAGCACGTCTCCTATGCACCGCACCAACGAGAGCACGTCCTCCCTGCAGCGCCCCACGAGCGGGATGGGCTTCGCGGGTGTGGGTGCGGGGAGCAGGGCCGCCAGTCCGCAGCCGATGAGCAGGAGTGGGAGTGTGAGTCCGAGTCCGAGGCCGGGGGAGGTTGTGGACTTGGGGAGGATCTCGCCTGCGCCGAGTAGGGCGGGGAGTATGAACGTCAATGCCGCGCCGAGTAGGGCGGGGAGCATGAATGTGGGGACTGGGAATGCGAATGTGGGGAGTGTTCCGACGTCGAGCACGTCCCCGGGGATCGTGCTGGACGCGAGCGGGAGGGTGGTGCATGATGAGTTGGCGGTCAGGTATCAGCAGCAGCAGCAGCAGAGGGGAGTGAGTCCTCAGCCGCGCCAAGGTCAGGCGCAGAGGGGGGTGAGTCCTCAGCCTCAAGCTCGACAGGCACAGAGGGGGGTGAGTCCTCAGCCTCGGCAGGCACAGAGGGGGGTGAGCCCGCAACCGCGACAGCCCCAGCCAGGATACCAGGCCGTCTCGCCACAGCCATACGCCAACTACGCACCAGGGCCGGGGGGATATCAACAGCCCCAACCCCAGTACCAATCGCAAAGCCCGAGTCCCGGCTACGCACCCCCCGTCAGTCCCCAGCCTCAAGCGTATCGCGCCGTCAGCCCCCAACCGCCGGCTGGGTATCAGCCACAACCACGCCAGTCCTACCCCCAGCCACAACAAGCACAGTATCAACCCCCGCCGCAGAGGAGACCGAGCTATAATATTGGTCCGGGGGGCGCGATCGTCCCGCCGCCGCCGCCGCCCTTGCAGACACAAGCGTATCAGCAGCCGCCGCCCCCAAGTCAGAGTCAAGGATTCGCACCTCCGACTCAGAGCCAGAGTCAGCCACAGGGGTTCGCACCTCCCACTCAGAGTCAGAGTCAAAGTCAAGGATTCGGGACGTCCCCGAGTTACACCGCTCCGCCTCCCGCGCAGACGCCTGCGTATAATGGGTATACCAACGGGAACGGGAATGTTAGGCGTCAGTCGAGTTACACACCCGCCGCGCCGGTAGAGCAGAGGTCGAGTTACACCCCCGCTGAGCCGAGGTCGAGTTACACCCCCTCCTCGGGGTACACGAGCACGAGTCCGCAAAGGCAGGGTTCGTACAGCAGCAGTGGGTCGGAGACGATGTATACGAATAGCGGCACGAACGCGCCGTCGTACACCCCCGATGAGGAGAAGCCTGTTTTGTTTTATGGTGTGTCCCGTCCCTCCTTCCTTTCCTCTTCCCCCCCCCCTCTTCACACCCATCACTAACACCCCCCTAGTAAAAGCCCTATACGACTACACCGCGACCATCCCCGAGGAGTTCGACTTCACCGCGGGGGACATCATCGCCGTCACCTCTACGCCCGAGGACGGGTGGTGGACGGGGAGGTTGCTGGATGAGGGGAGGGTGCAGAGGGGCAGGGAGGTCTTTCCGAGTAATTTCGTTTGTTTGTTTTAGAGCGAGGTTTACCGAGCGTGGGGGGGGGGGTTACCGAGACCGAGCGTGGGGAGTACTACTTGATTTACACACCTGATCCTACATACACTTTCATCTTACACTGACACTTACATTTTCTATTTTGTGCGCATGCCCGATCTGTGCGCATGAGATGAAGGAGAAGCATGGCCGCCTGGCGAAATGGCATCGCGTCTGACTACGAATCAGGAGATTGCAGGTTCGACCCCTGCGGTGGTCACTTGTCCCTGTTATTCGGATCTTTTTGCTATAGGTCACAGTTGAAAATCGGGAGACGGACTGAGTCACTAGGGTCGTGGGGTAAACCTCCCGAGGCGGTACCATACCGGTTTGGTACCGACCCCGCCGCCCCGCTAGGTTTGAAACCGGTTTGGTACATGTTTGGAACCGGCACGTGAGAATCTCACGTGACGGCGCCGCGCGCTTCCCGCCCCCAGTCCCGCCTCTGTCCAGTGGCCATAATTTTGTTTTGGTAGCTCTCTCTTCTTGTGTTATAGTTTTTCATCTGTCTCTGGGTCGCAGGTATGCTTTGAAATCCATTCCTACAGCTTATAGTCCTCAGCGTCTATAGATTTCCTCTTGCGCCACACACACTTTGGCAGCCTCGGCCCTCCTGCCAGCAAATCACATGATTTTATCATGTGACAGGTTCCAAATCTATCCTCCCAGGCCTCTGAGGTTTGGAACCGGTTCTAAACCGGTTTGTTACCGAGTCGAACCGTTTTTGGGGGGAAACCTAGGTTTCCCCCACGACCCTATGAGTCACTGAGGCAGCGAGGCTAAATCGGGAGGCGGACTCTGCAGACTTACTTGTAACTTGGTCTTGAGCTCTCATTGCCTTTCAATGGAAGGGTAGAGTTCTGAGCCGCTGGAATTGGCAGGTACTGCGCCACGCTTCACTTCGGATCCCGAGGGCGGACATCACTTACACTTGAACACAGTTAGCGTTCGGAGCCTGGACAATCAATGGAGGTGCTCTCATCCAATGCGTTAGTAAGTGGGGGTGGACCAATTAGACCATCCCGACATTATTGCAAGGACCATCGACCGTCCATACCACATTTCACAATTCATGGACCATGAGAATATGATAGTAGCAGATGCATGTCATTGATACCAAAGATGTGTACAGTGAGTACAGGTAGGTTGATACGGAGTACGTACAGGTAGGTTGAAACTTGATTCGATATACGCCAGCGTTCCGAGGCACACGGCTGGAACTTGAAGAATGTCAAGTCGACAGAAGACGAAGCACGTACAAACTGGGCAACGCATCCTGTGGTCGTGCGTGCTTGTCATCATCGTGCGGGCACGAGATGCTTGTCCTCGGGACAGCGATGCTTGTCCACTCGTCTCATTGTGGTGCGCTTTCTTGTCCTTGGCGTGGTGCTCTTTCCCGTGCTCATTCTCGTTCTCGTCCTCGTTGTGGTCTCCGCTCTTGTCTTCGTCATGGCTGACTCTTTCTTGTCGTGGTGCTCGCTCTTCCTACTTGTCGCCGTCATCGTCCGCGTTGTCGTTATGCTCAGCCAACCTTGTATCGCTGGGAGGTAAGCATTTCGATGAAATAACCATATGCCTCAAGTGCTGCTCCCATTTGGAAAGGTTGGTTTCAGGAATACCGGGATCAGAGCAGAGTCATGGGACTAGCGAAATTGGTGGGGGAATGGGAAGCAGAGATGTCAAAGTCGGAGCATGATACGGGCGACGACAAGATGGTCGGGGTCGAAGGGACATAGTTTGATGCGCGATAATTCGCGGGATTGGATGGTAATGTGGGGTTTGCCTGAGGCCTTGGGTGAGAGAGCATAATCAACAGTAGTTGGAGCTACAGTAACGCGTAAATCTGGCGGCACAGATGCGTCTGCTGGGTGAACGGCGCGATGGTTCAAAATAAGAGGCGCCAACGCATACGGGAACATTAGGCAGGTGTATTCATCGGGTTGCTCTACAACTAGTACTACCCCGCGATGAAAACAAGACTAGGTTAACAGACTCTTCGACTCGAGATAACTGATACGTACGTAGTATGCGTACAGTCCTCAGTCTGGATTGTCTGGTAATTCTACTCAGCTGATGCGGCATGATACACATCTTCAGAAGTCTTCAAGTAATGCCGGTATCATGGTCAGGACAGTATCACCAATCATCCTTCCATTCCATTCTAATCGACTCAACTCGACCTGCGCAGTGCCAGACGTGTGGCACTGCGCAGCCACACTTCAGGCCCAGGCCCGGGAACGTCATTTCAATTGAAGGACCTGTGATAAATTGACCGAGACCCTGACTCTGACTCTGACTCTGAATCTCACTCTCAACCGTTATGATCATCCCCGATGACACCCCCGCTTCGCCCACCAAGAGTCCTAGTCGAGACCTCGCGAGTGTGCCAGAAGAACTGCCGCCTGCGTATGGCGCCAGCGGTCCTTCCCAGACTGAGCCGTTATTACCACCACCACCACCGACATCATACGATACTTTCCCGACTCCGGATCCCTCTCCACGCTATTCAGCAGAGAGACGATTCCTCTCAGCGTACATCGTGGCGGTCCTAATATGGTTCTTGGCGGCCTCGCTGACGGGGAGCATCATCGCTCGGGTCAACGTGCGGGGTCTGGGGAATGTGAGTTCTCCATTCTCCCAATATGGATGCGTTGCTGACGCGATTGCCCGCAGTACTTCGCCATCGAATCACTCTCATCATCACCCACGCTCGGGCTCGAGCTCCTGCACTGCGTCCAAGGCGAAGCGTGGAAGGAAGCGCCCCGGGCCCCCTCATCTCCCATTGACCTGCACCCATCATACCCCTACTACGCGCACACATCCTACGACCTCCCCCTCTCCTCCTCCTCGCTCATATTTCTATACTCTAGCGGCACGCTAGCGTCCGGGGTGGTCAGGATCCTGACATCCCCGGTGGTGACGGATGCCGTGAGGATAGACATCACGGTGCAGCATCGGAGACTCGGCGTGCTGGATTATACGAAGGTGTGCCTTGCCACGCGGGGGGATGAGCATGGGGTGGTTTTCTATGTATGTGCCAGTGCCCAGCAGTGCTTCAAGGGTGAATTGCTGATGGATCTCGGGACTGGCAGACACCACAGTATCGCCATGGACGCGACGACGAGCCGTATTTCACGGTGACGGTCATCATACCCGATGGGCAACGTGATATCAAGGGTTTGGAGACGAACCTCCCCCGGTTTGGGCATCGACTGCATGAGTTGGAGGGACGTGTGCGGTTTGGGTCTTTGAGGCTGCAGGGGACGGATATGCCTATCGAAGGCGGGGTGAGTACATTTGGGTTTTCGTGTTTTGGAGGGAAGGTTCTGACGTTTTGTGAAGTCTGTTTCGTTTGGGAGTGGGTCGTTGAGTACGACGAATAGTCCAATCAATGTCGAGGTTCGTTTTTACATAGATCCACTGCTGGATGATGTTGTTGACGACAAGGCTTTAGTCCCTCACCGCGGAAGGAGATGTCGTGATCAAAACAACCAATTCAGCAATAACAGGTTCATACGCCGCTTCGCGGAGCTTGACGCTGGAGACGACGAACGCGCCTATCAAGGTGACTGCCAAGGTCGGGAACTCCAACGATAGGTCAGAGCTCAATCTGAGCACGACCAACAAGTACGTCTTTTTCACTTCGCCGTCCCCAATAGATTCTCATCTCGCGCTAGCTACATCGACGCCACGATCCATGCCTCCAGCCCTACATCCTCGATCCGCGCGCGGACATCCAACGGCCATATGACACTCAACGTCCGGGACATGCCTCTCGACGGACGGCTTTCCGTCAGTGGGGTGACATCCAATAACTATGCAGAGGTCTTCTTGCCTGCGGAGTACGAGGGGTCGTATAACTTGGGTGGAAATGGGAAGGTGAACGTGGACGAGGGGGTGGAGGATCCGGCTGGGTGGGGACGGAGGAGGTATGTCTCGGAAGGTGGGAAGGGGAAGGGCGACGTGTATTGGGATGACGTGAAGTCCGGGAATAATACGGGGAGTGTGGATGTGCGCACCACTAATGGACCGGTTACTTTGTGGCTGTGAGGTTGATTGCTTGTATACTCCATGTACCATAGTGTAGAGTTATGATAGCTTGCCCCATAGCATAAGAGATCGAGTGGAATGAATGACATTGCCCTCATGTATCAATGTCTTGACGGCTTTGATTGTTTGTGTGTTTTATGTTAGTGTAGCTTACAGTACTGGTCTAGGGAGGCGTGAGTAATGTTAGCTCAGTACGCCTCTGGAAAGGCAGCAGCTTCTCCGGGTCGTAGTGATTTGACATGCACAGGCATTCTTGGTCGCTCTCAACTGAGGCTCAACTCTGTATGAGAGCTCGAACTGTTGGCTCGTTCAGGACCAGTTCCTGTCCCGTGCATTATGATTAACTCTTTCCGTCGTGGATCTGATCCTATTGTTTTGAGCAACACCCTGAAGATCTCAGCTACGCCACACGAATGCTCAGTAGGCATATGCGTGGATCCGACCATCTGCCAACAACGAGATGATGAAGACCTATACATAGTGTCTTGGATCGGCGAGTTCCCGACCCGTACATCATGATTTACTCTGCCTTCCGTGATTGTGATCATCGTAGGGGCCGAAACACCTTAGCTACGCCACACAGATGCTCGATAAAGCATCACGGCTATTGTTGAGCTGAATCCCCATGAGCTTTTGATGGTGAAGGGAAAGTCTTTCCCTGGACAAGGCAAGTAGTACATGCCCACCTAACCTACTTACGCCTAGACCTTGATACATGGATGCGGCCCGATACCCGCCGTTCTTACGCCACCATCAGACCGTGGTATGGGCAGTCATCATTCGGCGTCAAATGCGAATCCTCCCATATGGGATGGGGTCTAAATGGACTGAATGAGGTGAGAAGAGAAGAGCAGGGACAGGGCTGGGATACGAGAAGCGGGAATCCCGGGCTCGGGCGAATGTCGAGTAAGCGACGGAGAGCCGGTATATACCCCTCATGCACTGGCACTTCGAGTCTCGACTAGGACGCAGTAGACATACGCACCGAGAACAGGGAGCAGGTGGGCATAAGTAAATTCGAGTCTTCGGTCATCCTTAATACTTACCGACTCCTCGGAGCAATGATAGCTACGGTTCCAGAAGCACGGTCGGCTTCTTATGTTGAGCACGCTCATTCATCGATGAAAGCAGTGCTATATCGGTACAGGAAGAATGAATCTGATAAGTCACAGTGGGGACGGCAGCGGATACGGATACGGATACGGATAGCTGATTGCTGTGAGGCAAGTATGCTGTTGGAGGTCGAGAGCTGCAAAGCAAGATGTAGCTGCATCTTTCAAGATCATCAGAGGCGTTAAAGCGGGGAGCGTTGATTGTCAGATCCATGATACTGACAGAAAATGTTGCAAGTTTCTGATATGCCCAGCGATGGAAACCCTGTGGGAACCGAGAAGGGAGCTGATCAACCAGGGCCGGTGGCGCGTGAAAACAAAAGGGTGATGGTGACGTGACGGGACGGGTGACAATTGGTTTGGATGCAAACACGGCCAAAGGTCCATTGATTCGCTTTGTGTTCTCTTTCCCTCCGACAACCAGGTCTGCAAACGAGCTCTTCCGCGCGTTTTCCGACACCATGGCGAACTGGTCGCCCGATCCGAGTGGCCTGGCCCAGATTTTGCAAACCATCCATGAATCAACCGACATGGCCCCGTCGGTCCAGCGCAATATCACTCAAGTAATTGCCACCTCCAGCTGTCCACCGTTCCTTCGTGATTAACTGATCAATTTTTCCGCAGAAATTAAATAATTTCACGCGCGTCCCCGACTACATAGGGTACCTGGCGCACATCCTGTGCTGGATGCGGGAGGAGGAAGAACGTATACGCTCCATCGCAGGCTACCTGCTCAAGAACAATTCGCGCCTTATCCTGTCCTCGTCCCCAGAGGTAGCGGCCTACGTGAAGGCATCGGTCCTAGAGGCGTTCACCGACTCCAATGTCATGATCCGCAACACGGCTGGGCAGGACATTGTCGCCTTCCTCGGTGTGCTGGAGCCCAGGAATTGGCCAGAGTGCCTACAGCAGCTCGTCACCATGCTGGACATGAACGATCTTGACCGGCAAGAGGTAAGTGGCTACCGCCCGTCTTACGTGATATCCCCCGCCTCATCCCGCCACAGGCCGCATTCAACGTCCTGGAAAAGGCCTGCGAAGACTACCCCCGAAAGATGGACGTCGAAATCAACGGCACGCGCCCGCTCGACTACATGATCCCCAAATTCCTCTCGCTCACGGACCACCCGTCCTCGAAGATGCGGTCACATGCAGTGGCGTGCCTCTCATATTTCGTCCCCGCTAACTGCCAGTCGCTCTTTGTCCACCTCGACACGTTCATTGCCGCCCTCTTCCGGCGCGCGTCTGACGACGACCCTTCCGTCCGCCGCCACGTCTGCCAGGCGCTCGTCCTCCTCCTCGCCGCGCGCCCGGAGCGCCTCATGCCCGAGATGGGCAACGTCGCAGAGTACATGCTGTACTCGACCAAGGACCAGAACGAGCACGTCGCGCTCGAGGCGTGTGAGTTCTGGCTCACATTTGCCGAGGATTCAGAGTTATCGCATTACCTCCACCCGCTGCTTGGCAAAGTCGCGCCCGTTCTCCTCGATTGCATGGTGTATGGCGAGGATGACTTGTTGTGGCTTGATGCAGACGCGGAGGATGCGGAGGTCCCGGACAAGGATACGGACATTAAGCCGCGTCACTACGGGTCGAAATCACACGGTCTGGAGAGGGACGACATGAACGGGTCTGAGCCGCCCAAGACCCGCATCGGCGCTTATGGCGAAGAGACATTCGACGACGACGATGATGATTACGATTACGACGACGACGACTTTGGCGATGACATGTCGACAGAGTGGAACCTGCGCAAGTGCGCTGCTGCTGCCCTCGATGTGCTCGCAGTCCGATTCACAGGCGATCTCCTCAACGTTCTGCTGGGCCCGCTCAAGGATAAGCTGTGGAATGCCGATTGGCTTCAGCGAGAGAGCGGGATATTAGCGCTTGGTGCTATGGCTGAAGGTTAGTTTTGAATTGCTTCGTAACGTTCTTTCGCTGAGCATGCTCTCAGGCTGTATTGAGGCAATCGAACCCCATCTCCCCGTTCTTGTCCCGTACCTTATCAACACTTTGAATGATCCGAAGGTAAATCTTCTTCGATGTCTACCTCTTCCAATACTGATTGCATTCGATTGTAGCCATTAGTTCGGTCGATAACGTGCTGGACGCTTGGACGGTATGCGAGCTGGACGACGCAGCCCATATCGGATGAACACAAAGCGACTTACTTTATCCCTACGATGGAAGGAGTGAGTTCGGCGTTTGGACTGTCATCACTCGTATTTACCTCGGCGTGTTCGTCACGTCTCTTTAGCTCCTCCGCATGGTCTTGGACAACAACAAGCGCGTGCAGGAAGCCGGGTGCAGCGCCTTTGCGACACTCGAAGAGGACGCTGGACCGGAATTGGCGCCGTACCTCGAGCCCGTTCTGAGGAACCTGGTCTTTGCATTCGAGAAGTACCAACACAAGAACATGTTGATTCTGTACGACGCGGTCGGGACTCTCGCTGATGCGGTCGGGCGATCACTCTCAGACCCGAAGTACGTGGAGATTCTGATGCCGCCGTTGACGAACAGGTGGGCAAAGCTGAAGGATGATGATCCCGATCTCATTCCGCTGCTCGAGGTGAGAGAAACCTCCTATGACACTCTTGTCCGCTTGAACTGATCTTTTGGTGTAGTGTCTTGCTTCTGTCACCATCGCAATGGGCATGAGTTTCCTTCCCTACGCCGGACCCGTCTTCCAGCGCTCTGCGAGCATCATACACAATGCGCTTCTGCAGTACCAGACGTACCAGCAGAGTCCGGACCTGGACGAACCGGACAAGGCGTTCCTCGTCGTCGCGCTCGATCTCCTCTCCGGTCTGACACAGGGCTTGGGAATGACCCTCGAGCCGATGATCAACGCAACGAATCCGAACTTGCTGTCGTTGTTGACAGTATGTCTGAAGCACCCACAGGCGCCGGTGCGCCAGAGTGGGTATGCGCTGGTGGGCGATATGGCGATGGGGTGCTTCCCTGTCCTGCGCCCGCATATGCCTGGGATCATGACGGAGCTCATTCTTCAACTCGACCCGGAGCCCAAGTTCGAGTTCATCAGCGCCTCGAATAACGCCGCGTGGTCTGTCGGGGAGGTCGCGCTGCGCTACGGTCGCGGAGATGGCGAGTTCCAGCAGTGGGTTGGGCCGCTGATCTCGAGGCTGATACCGATATTGCTGCACCCCAAGGCACCGAGGAGTCTGCACGAGAACGCGGCTGTGTCGATTGGACGTATCGGGCTGATGCATCCGACGCTTGTTGCACCGCACCTGGCGGAGTTTGCTCAGGCGTGGTGTCAAGCGCTGTATGAGATCAGGGATAACGAGGAGAAGGACTCGGCGTTCCGGGGGCTGTGCACGATGGTAGAGGTCAACCCTGGAGGCATCGCGAAGGTGAGCGTTTTGTCCTTTTCATTGGAGGCATACTGATATATCGTTTCGCAGAGTCTCCTTTGGTTCTGCAACTCCATCGTGAGGTGGAACGCCCCGTCGCCCGAGCTTAACAACATGTTCCAGACGCTGCTCCAGGCGTTCAAGGCGCACGATGCCGCTGGATGGGCCGCCCAGGTTGCCGCCTTCCCGCCTGCCATCCAGGAACGTCTCGCTACGCGTTACGGCGTATAACTTTTACTCATCTTATGTATCCTCTATGTTTCGCGTCTCACGTTTACTGCCTGATGTGGTCTTTAGTAGCAGTAGTCATCTTAGTAGTATAGTTTTTTTTTCGTAGTGTACCTCGTAGCAGTAGTCATCTCTCGTAGCAATAGCATCTTTCCCGTAGCAGTAGTCACGCCTCTTTAGTAGCAGTAGCATCTTTTCGTAGCAGTAGTACATTTTCCCCACTGTCTCGCATTGCATATCTCAAGCATAGCATTAGTAGTATAGTCTTTCGCACCCACATCATCAAGGCTTTGTCATCTGCTGTAGTAGTAACAATAACATACTAACGATTTCCCGGTACTGCGCCACGATTCGGCTGGGTGTTCGGTAAGTGCATTCGCGTTTGAAGTGTTGTCGGGAGGTTTTGACCGAGGCAATTTGAGAGACGAGAGTTCAATCAGACGAGTTGAGTGATTCTTGTATATCCCGGTGAAAGGATCGTGTTGCTGCTTCTAGAAAACAGTGCTCGACGAAGACCACTAATCGCGAGAAGCCTTATCTCCTCAAGAAAGATAATAGGGCGGAAGTTTATACACTGTACTTCACAAGTAAGGGTCTATTTCATCGTTGGGTCCCGGATTCAAGGGATCGTTTGCTATCGATGTTCAATGTTTCAACTTTCAAGCAACGTTCTGGACTCAAGGCTGCTCAACGGGATGAATGGGCCAAAATCCAGGAAAGTCCCTGCATCGCCTTTCAAGATGCCTCTTTTGACGCTTATCCCGGCAACGAGCGTACCATCGCTTACAGTGCAGTGCGTCTATGGACGAGAATGTCCGCGGCCGCGCTGTGAGATGACTCTCAAGTTTGATTACTCGCTGACATACCACACGTTATTAGTAAAGTTGCGTTCCTCTTTACTGATTCCCTGGAATCATGCAATTATGTAAATACATGGCTTGTCATAGTCCTTGAGCATCAAGCATCACTCACTCGCTCGGGTGGAATAATACCAGAGACTTGCAGTTTGATGACTCAACGGAAAGCAGAATACGGATGAGGCTGTTTCCTATTTCAATGACGGCTACCGAGTAAGCGCTTCACCCGAACACTGGCAGCGGATAGGAGAGGACTCCGAGTCCAGTTCGGTATCTGCTTAATCGCGACGAACTCACCTCAAATTTCCGTGTCATGCGGGGAGATCGATGACCAGTGAAATTTCTGAATCAGAATTACAACACAATCGGCACTAGGACATATAGGTCTCTTCGGGAGTACGTACATCCTTATTAGTAGCGCCTCGTTTGCTGCTCTACACACCGCTTTTGCAAGGTCTTGTGCCAATCAGGTGCCAATGGCCGCTTTCAACCCTGCGAGTGGCTAAACGCCGGATAACATATGCCCGAATCCTGGACGGCCTGTGCGAACATGATCTGAGATTGCGTGGCTCTCATATGGTTGGAGAGTAGTACTGATTCGACATCGCCTTGGAAGAGACGAGCGGAAGACGAGCGGAAGCGCGGGCCGGATCCATGTGATTATGAGTTGCGACAAGGGGAACAGAACAAGGCAGAGGGACACCCGCCATTGTCGGCGAAACGAATGGACTGAATAAGTTAGTAATGTGATACAAGTACAGACGTGTGAGAGGTGTAATGTACATGGGTGAAACAAGTCGGTAGCGGCGCGGATGGACCGGGGTGGGGAAAAGTACAACAACAAGTGGAAAGCCGTTTCCGCGTCAATGCATGCTAAAATCCCAACTTCTGGCCGAGGCCGCTACATGGATCATTAGTGCACGAACAACGAGAGACTGCAGAAGACACACCTGTACCGGAGTACGCTACCCAGGCTGGTGAAGCGGAGGATGGTGTACGTGGATGCTGCTGCAGCAACAAACAAGGTGCTGATGGCCGCGAGGACGCCTGCAGGCGCTAGAAGCGCTTGTGAAGCCAGCTTCGAGTCCCCTTTGGACCAGACCTCGGAGGAGGTGAGCTGGGGGTGCTCGTAGATGTCGATGGCTGCGCGCATCATGATAGGCGAGCGGCGTCGAGGAAATGGATAAGGGGGGTCGGTTGGGTGGTGGTGATCGATGGATGTCGGAAGACGGTGGAAATCGCGGGATGTGCGTTGATGATATGCCCCAGCAAGATGACAATCCCTGCGCAAGTCGAACCGGGCCTGGATGTTGGTCTTGTCTGTGGTCGTGGCGGTCACGAACAACGGCGCTGAGACAGGACTTTATATCACTGGCAATGTATAGGGAGATCGTGATGGCCCTTGCCGAGATTGTGCCGGGGCATTCGTGATCCGTGCCTTCTGTCTTTCCACTGACCGCGACATTGATCTTGATTCTCGCGTTTACTTCGGCTTACAGTTTCACTGGCGGAACGATGCATCACCTAATTGCTCTCGCATTTAGCACTGCTAGCTCAAGCTACGGGACCGTGCCTCGGACCGCGCCGCACATCTCGGTGAATCAAAACTTGATGCCGATTCTAAAACTGATTGCAAGAATCTATTGAACGGCTGAAGCCTGACAGACATATGTTTTCTCCATTAGAGCACCTCTGCAGCCTGAGATATGCATCATCTACGCGACGAGATGGATACCAATGGACTCTCGAGTCTCAACGTCGTGCACGAACTGGTGATGCCACGGCACCATGCGACGCTGTCCATCTCGGCGACTGGCCTTCCACCAACTAAAGTCTGTGCACTGCCTTGGCCTTGTTGCTTTGACTCTTGGTCATGAATCAGAGTCGGTACGCGTTTCATGAAGTGTATTTTGATTTCTATCAGCGCGTTAGCCTACCGGCTCCGGGCTAAGCCTGTGGTGCTCTAGCGTAGTTCTTGCCAGATTTGCCAGATGTTGCTTACAGGTACTTGGATCTCTGGAAAGGAGCGATATCGACTACGTAACCCTGCCCTGGCGGCCCCACACCTCCGCAAGGCTCGTTCCCCTCCAGGGCGCGTCGAATAGCGGCCGCCACAGCTTCCGTGATTGGCCAAAGAGGAGGACTGCCACGGACCGGCGAATGACGTACTGTGTGAACTGGCTGCGTGAGACCGTGAGGGTAAGGGAGGGCCAGGGAGGCGGGGAGGGCGAGGATAAGAGGACACCAGCCTCGAGGAGGAACACAATTGCAGATAGTAGGTCTCCACCGCCGAATTTTTGATGGACGTGGCTGTTGCCCCCACGATGGCAGCACATCAAGGTTCGCCAGACACGGTTTTCTAGCTTCGGGTACTAGTGCGGTTTCTGGCCGCCAAACAAGGGAGCAGGGAGGGAGGGGGACGAGGGAAGGAAGCTTTGTCAAAGTTCAAGCTGCAAGAAGCTGTACAGTTTCCCTTTCCATACGCCAAAGGGATACATAATGGGCAGAATGATGGAAGTCCTCGACAGCACTGCCAAGAGGAGGTACGCATCAACGGAAAAACCTCCATGATTGAATACAAGGGCACTGCGCCATCTATGAAGTTCGCAGTGGGGACAGGCACCCACATATGACAGTTGAATTGTGATTTCGGAGATCTATATCGCAACTTGCCCACCCAATAAGAGTCACATCTGAAGCTGTTGAGTGCATGCCTACAACGAGGCTCGTACTTGTTGCGTACAGTGTGGCTCAACAGATGCCTATAGGCTATGTATGGCCTCGGTCGCAATATTACCCAGCGCATCTGTCAGTGTTTCAGACTGAAAAAGCAAAGAGTTCTCGCGTCCGAAATGATATCGAGGGCAACTCTATCGAGCCACCAGTACCTGACACTCGGTTTGTCGTGCAGCTTGACGTGAAATGGATCTACTCACCAAGTTTCCTGAGTAGGCAAGCCTCTCGTGGTTTTCACAATGCTACGACCACTCCCACCGAATTTCACTCATTAAGTGCAGTGCATAAGCCCCTCGCGCCAGTGGGGAGTCAGCAGGATATACACACCTGAATGAGAGACCTTGGTGAGTGCGAGAGAGAGAGAGAGAACGGCATTGCGAAATGCACCGAGGTCGAACACAACATGTCTTCAACAAGATCTGACCGTTCGTCATTTGCAGTGTGCACATGGAAGTCATTCTTGAGCAATCGTGCAACGCTGACTAGTCCGTCAATCGGGTCACGCAGAAATTAATAGTAAGTTATCACTTACCGGGAGGCGCAAGGCCTTGGAAAGGACATCAACAGTCCAATCCGTGACGCGACGAACCCAGTCATTCGCCTTCACCATCCTCCTCGTCCCTCCTGCGCCCATACGGCATGCTGTTGAAATGTCAGAGACGGCGGCGAAGTCGAGGGTGTACTATGAAGGGCACCTGTCACCCAGAAATTCGTATTGTACATAGTCGTCTCTCTTCCCTGTCCCCCTCAGCTCCTTCGCCCCACTCGGGGAGAGAAGTCAGTAATGATACCATATGATTTATACGTACCAGTGTCTGATCCTTGCAGGAAGAGAAAGTGGGAGAAAAAATTGCGTTTTGATGATGTTACGTCTCGAAGACTGGGTTCCTTCGTTGATCAGCATAGACAAGTACTGATAAGCGATAGTAAATACCTGACGACTATGGTCCTGAGCAGCTGGCCGAGAAAACTTGTGGTCCTCGTGTCCAGGTCAAGATGAACGGCGGAGCGCGACACAAGATGAGGAACGGCTAGATTTCTTCATCGTTCAACACAGTTGGGCTAGAAAAACGAAAAAGAATACCTTGAAGGACATTCCAATCTGATAGGTTCACAAGGTAGTCCCAGAGTGCCAGAGCTAAGAGTCCGCATTGAATCTCGACGCGCGGATAGAGTGATAGCAATGGATAGTCATCACATCAGCAGCACTGTTTGTGATGAACCAATCGGGAATGGGAGGAGCTCGAAGGTGGATGAGCTTGCCAATATCGGTCGTCCGACGATGTCGAGTCTGCGCGTGCATGAGCTAACATGACGCGACCAGGGGAGGTTTCACCGCAACGTACAAGGCAAGGCCTTTGACGTAGGTGAATGAGAAAAGTCCGAGTCGTGTACGCAGACAGCTTGTTTAGGCTGAGGTGCCTCGACTCGTCGTCACTCCGAGAAGCCCGTCGTATAGATTCCGGAGTCCGCACAATAGCACCAACACGAGGGAGCAGGCACGAGGCGTGATGGTGGACAGAGACCAAGAGGATAAGAACACGAGGGCACTTATCGATGAGCAGAATAGCGCGCTTATAAGGCAAGCTTGGACAGGACAGCGGAACTGCCGCAAAGGTGGCCGCTGGACATGAGTGCCATTGACTTGCGGGGAAGAGGCAAGGCAGGGCGGGCCGGTGCCGAGATCACGATCGAATCCAGGACCTGGACCGGCGGCAAGAGAACCAAGCATTTCTGCCTGCAACCATATGAGTGCGGGGGAAGCAGTGATCGGTCGAGTCTCGGGACACAACCAGACGGCTGTCGCGTCGGGATGGGCCAGGGAGGCGGTACGGGCAGGCGACACGGTGAGATCCGAGAGCCGAATCCGAAGGACAAAGGTAAGCAAAGTGGCTGATGGGCTTACCCTTTCCGTTACCCTTCTCTCTTTCACACCAACAGCTGTCTTGACTCCTTCCATGGCTGTATAGACGACGACGTCTATATCGCATCCTGTGATCGATACTCCCTTCTACCTTCACGACCATCATGAGCTCCTCCAGTGCCAGCAGCACCGACGACGAGCATTGGAGCGGGAGCGGGAGCGAGCAGCACCAGGAGGACGACGACGACAGTCGGGAGGACGGGTGGCATCGCATCCCATCAGGCGACTGGTGGCGCACACCGTACTCGGCCGTCTCATGGGCGTACAGCACCACCACCGCCAAGATTGCCAAGCTGCCGTACACGCTTGCCAGCGCCGCGACCACCACCGACGAGCCAGCCGTCGAGCTCAACGATACCCTGCCCGGCGTGCGCGGCGCCCTCGGTGCCCTCGCCAAGTACGAGTGCGACGTTGGGTTCCAGGTCCCTGCCGACGTCCCGCCCCACGCGGCCGCGGCGCGGATTGCTGAAGCGTACGAAGACGTTCTGGGAGACTTGTTCAGCGGGATCTCGCCTTCCTGCTCCTCCCAATCATCCTCGTCCGCCCGCTCGTCGCCCAGCCCTACACCCACCCCGGCGCCCAGCACGCCTCTCAACCCCTCCGCGCACACGTTCGTGCCGTCGCACCCCATGATCCGGCTTCGCAAAGACGACCAGGGCTTCTACCTCGGCGTCGACGAGCTTCCGTTCCAGCCGTTTGACAACGACGACGATCCGTTCGTGGTCAAGCCGGACAAGGCGCAGCGGAAGAAGGATCTGTTCGAGGCGCTGACGAGGGCAGAGACCACGCGGAAGCGGAATAGCAGCGGGTGGATGGACACGAATGGGTGGATAGACGTCAATCCCGCACCCGTGCCTAGGGATCCGAAGCCGACGGTCAGGAAGCATCGCCCCCGCAATAAGCAGCGTGTACACCATCAGCAGCATCCGCCACCAGCAGCCATGTACAACCCGTACTTCGCTCCGCCGCCCTTTGTCTTTGCGGGAAGGAGAATGTGGTGACCCATCGCTCGTGCGGCGAGGATAGTAATATGGCCGAACCCATGACTCATACCAAACGCGCTCTCTCCAAAACTCGAACCAAATCATGCCTATACTTTACGAAACCCCCCACATATGCTTTCCCTGCTCTTTTTGCTTTGTTATCTGTAATTGTGTACGATGTAGTACCCCCCGTTATATGTGTGTTTGTACTGTACGAAAAATGTGGCATCTTGGGCCTTTCAGTCATCAACATGGCAAGTCTGCAGGTTTTGGAAGTGCAGTGTATTGGTGGAAGAACTGCACAGTGCGCCACAATGTCTAGACATCGGCCGCCTGGCGAAATGGCATCGCGTCTGACTACGATGTTGTGTAATCAGGAGATTGCAGGTTCGACCCCTGCGGTGGTCATATTGGATGGGCATGACATTCGTTTTTTTTTCCTTCGAGCCTTTTGGATAAGACTCAGGACTGAGGACTCAGACTCAGGATCTGGGACGGGTCACGATGCCACGGTGGGACCAGCCTCTCGACTCTCAGAGTCGCTAGTACATGCCATATTGTGGTTTGAATACCGAGCCAACTTATAACGGACTATACAAAGACTCATATTTTGAGTAAGTATCGTGATATCGATACTATGTGAGCTAACACTGGGGGCAATGACCGTGGCGAACGCGAGTGTCTGCCAATACGGCAGACACTCGACACAAAGAGGGACACAAAGGCTTGAGTGTCTGCCGTATTGGCAGACACCGGCGTCTGCCCTGGTCGCTGCCCTCGGTGTAACTCCAGTTAGTTGCAACGAGGACGTTACCTTAGGCACTGCTCGTTTGAATTTGAGTCAAGAATCTGACTTCATCGACGCCACTATGGCACAACTCTCTAAAATTGCCCGCCTTTTTCTGCATATCAACATCGACGTACGTGCCAAAACTCTCCAATGGACCTGTCGCTCCACTGGCAGGCCCACTCGAGCATCCTGGTATCGGCACGGGTGCGTTATTGACACGGACGCGGACGTAGGAGGACTGATCATTGGTGGGTATCAGGGTGTTGGAGACATTGGCTGTGTAATACACGGGTTTTGCCAAGTCCATGGGAGCGCAGGTCAGACGCTCGAGTGCGATGTAGCCACGGAATGACACAAGGTGGGACGAGCGGAAGGTGCGAGAATCGGGGTCGCGTAACGCGACCCCGATAGTACCTCCGACTCGCGTTCTGTCTGAGAGAGAGGATAGATGTGAGAGTTTGAGGTGTTCCAGAGGCCGAGAGCAGAGATGATGGCAGGGAGGTTGTTGTTGTGCTTGACGATTATCAGCAATGTAACAGCATTTCCTCGGGGTGCTCACAAACAGCCAGGTTGCGAGTCCTGGCAACTTACATGTATTCGACGGATCGACAGAGTCGCTGTATGTACAGACCGAAGTACGTACACTATCGCTGAGAATAACAAGGTCATGTCCACCAAAAAAAAAAGATTATCAGCAATGGATGAAGGTACAAGTTAATCTTCGACATACAGTGAACCCTACCATCTACTGACAAATCTACTTCTGAACTGCCTCTCGTCCTCGTACGCAGCGAATATTGATCATGACACGGCGCACTCAAACTAAAGGCACAGAGCGGATTAAGATTTCACATTGTTCTGTATTACGAGCTTGGGTGGTAGGTACATGTGTTAAGAATAAGAGAAGGGTGTACATATGACAGAAATTATGAGAGATACAGTGAGCAGAACGATACAAACGTCATAAGATAATAGGCGAATACCATGTAACGAGCAGCGAGCACCAAATAGACGAGAATGATGTTGCTCAGCCGATCACTCGTCGAGGTAATCCTTTCCGTGGACAAGAGGGATGAAAGGCAAGTCCTCCCCGGACTGCACTCGATCGTCTGACTTGACCAAATCACTCCATCGCGCCATCATCTCTCGCCAGACTTCTTCCACAACTCGCCATTTCTGTTTCTCCATCTTCTCCACCACGTGAAAGACACGGTCGGCAAGGTACATGTCGTCCGCCAGGCAGAACTCAAGATGTACCATTTCCGAGGGGCTGTACAATTTGAAGCCACTCGCGTACCACTGGAGCATTGTCTGACCGCGCGGATGTACAGCGACGATGGGATTCATCAGGATGGCTCGGGCGAGCGTAGTGTCGGACAGAATCGAGCACAAGAGGTCACCAACAGCTTGAAAGAGGAAAGGTTTATGCTTCGCCGTCATAAACTCGTGGAGGAGGATGTGGAGGAAAAGTGGGAGCAAAGAGCGCTGGAGGAGCGTCGTCGCGAAGGGATCATTTCGCCCGCTTTCCAAAATGATTTGGATCCTCTTGAAGGCGCGCGCGATCCGCTCCGGCTCCTCATCCTGGAAGAAGGGGTCGACGGTCTTATCCTTCAAGGGATCGACGACGAAGTCTTGTGTCCCCAAAGGACCTAGTTTCGCTTTAATGGTATGGCTGCTGAGATCGAGCTCGAGGTCCTCGAGGGCGACTAATAGCCCAACAAGGCGCCTGTGAGTACAGAAATTGACTCGCGAAGCGAACTGCCTGTCGACGTCGTCTGTCTCGGTCCGAGGTACAAGACCCTTCTCGCTGCAATAGGAGCAAGAGAGGGTCTGGCAGAGGGCGCAATAGTTTTCAAACGCAGTGCATTGTGTCGCGTGGAGTAGGGAGCATGGTTTCTTGCAGGAGATGCACCGGGTTTGGGTGAAGAGCATGTCCCGATATTTCTTCGCCTCTTCAGCGAGAGCGCGAACGATCCTAACTGGCGAAGCGTATACGGATGCCTTCTTTGCAGGTCTGGGTGCGCTAGTGGCCGCGGTCAAGCTACTATCCGAGTTGTCACCGCCGTCGTCTGAGAAAGATTCCTCGTCGTCAGAGTCCTCCAAGCAATTGCCGGAATATTGAGAGTGTACTGGTGAAGTGTTAGCATCGGAACTTCGATCCTGCAGCAAAAGAGTACAACACGTACATCTAGCATGGCGTGGATTGCCTGAAAAGAAATCAGTCCGCAGAAATCATTCGGGCCCAGTAGGCATACCGTCAGAGTCATAGTCATTCTTATCAAAAACGGAGGATCCGGACGGCATCGGCGGTGCTTCCAGGTCTAACAATGCGCGTTCACCCTGCTGGAGAGACGGCCGATAGGAGCGAAACTCACGACCTTGATTATAACTCGCTGGAAAGAGAAGATCCTAGAGTCAGTAATGATGTCGAGGGAATAATGGTGAGCTTACTGAAGAGCGGTTGGCGTTGCATTTGTAGTGGTAACAGCGTTCGGAAGAGAAGAAGGACGAAGCGAGCAAGAACCTTGGCGCCACTGCCATTATATACAAAGCGACGGAAACAGCTAAGACACAGCAACATGACGTGGGGGATACGCAGCTGTAAACCCGAGTCAGAATTGTCACTGAAGGTCGCTCCATACATGCGAGCTCGAGATCTGTCAAAGCGGTGAATAATGAGACCGAGGTCAAGTGGTGATGGGCGCCTACGGTGGCCACACAAAGGGCGAGCTTCGCGTGTGAAAGAAGGTCAGAGCGCATGAGGACTGCGAGCCAACGGGTGAGCTTGGGTTGCAAAGAAATTGCTGGTATGTAGAACCATAACCTAGCTGCTCCGTCTCACAGCTTGAACGACCATAGCGCTTCGAGCGTTGCAACAATCCCCTTTGACAGCTTACAGCTAAATGCACTGCGGGTCGCGAATTTGACAGCTAGTCTTGGAAGAGAACAATGAATGAGTATACAGTCATAAGGCGATACTTTGTCACCACCACTATTCTTACCCGCGAGAGGCGTCAGGCTATCAGATGGTCGCATCAAACGTACGATGACACCGTCCTTAAATAAGTCAGATGAGTGACGAGTCAGAGGAACGAGGATGGAACGACGAAATGTAGAAGGGTTTCTTGGTCAAAGCAAGCATTTCTGTAGATAAAGATGCCGAGGGAAGCCAGTTTCGAGGCCGCTCAGTTCGAAGGATGATAAGGCTGGGTAAGACACATCAGATCGACAGTGGTCGGGGTGTTCCGTAGTAAGTAGCTAAGGCAATCAACGCGAAATGCCATTGCTTCGCACTTGACGCAGTAAGCGAAGGCCAGTACGAAGGCTGAGACTTACAAATGCGGATGGAGGCTAACGGTATATGATGCAATCATCATTTCAGCCATCGAACTGCCAACAAGGCGCGTTGAGGCTGTATCGGACAGTACCAGATGTAGAGCGCAAGCAGAACAGACGACTTGGAGGGTAATGAGATATTTCAGTGCTGTCGCAGAATTCACAGAAAAGAACATCGATGCATGCGGCTCGTATGTCAGTTCATCAGACAGACAGCAACCAGTCCAGCTGAGAGCGGCTACGCGGTGGTACTAATGAAATTACATTTGAGATCGCGAGAGAGAGGCTAGCAGCCGTCAACAGAGTAACACTTGCTCCGCGAGGAATTCTTCGCGACACAGGTCCGACGGAGTTGGAGGTTAGTGCCAAAAAGGACCACGTGGCACAAATGACACGTAATTACCAATTACACACCTTGCCCTCCTACTCCGACGAGACACGCCAGGCTTCTGCGCCCTTTACCCTCTACTCTACGGCCAGCGTCTTTGTCTAATTCCGCGCCCGAAAATGCTGCCCCGGCTGGCGCTTCTCTGGGCGTCTCTCCTCTTCCTGGGCGCCGCGTTCGCGAAAAAGAAGGACGAGAAGACGGACATTGTCGCCCCCGCTGGCGACAAGGCCAAAGAGAAATTCGGAGACAAAGTCATCGAGCGAGTGCGTGGCGAACATCATCTTGCGCAGACTGCTGGCTGATCTTCCAATGACAGACTGTACAGCTTCGCACACATTCAATATATGCACCGTATATAGACCAAGACTTGCAAAATCGGTACGTAGATCGTCCCCTCGCCCTCTTCTCCGCGTTCAACCGTTTGTAGATGGTGGGACTTTGGTGGAGATGCTTACATTGTCTGTCAAATTGCTTGTTTCAGCGCAACTTTCTCATGAGACTCGTTCAGAACACCAACAAACACATACGCTTGACGCGCAATAGACCCTCGCAAATGGTGCGCCTTTTGTCTTCGCATCTCCCCCATATCTCAACGGTGTCAGGGCTGGCTATGGTCCCGACTACCACTCACGTCCGGGAACTGGGTCATGGAGCTCGAGTTCAAGGTGTCTGGCGAGTCAACCAGCCTCTTCGGCGACGGTATGGCGATCTGGATTACGAAAGGGCGCGCCCAGCCCGGGCCCGTCTTCGGCAGCATGGACAATTTCGAAGGCTTTGCCCTCTTCCTCGATACGTGCGTCTTTCGTCGTCATCTTGTTGCGTACATTCATCCTTGGCCAGTTACGCAAACTCACGCCACCCTTACGCATTTCCCCGCATAACGGGCATGATTGGTGACGGAGCGACGTCATACAACTACCAGAACGATGGCGACAAGCAGGGCGCTGGCGCGTGCTCGCTCAATTTCAGACGGACAAACGTCGCCACGAAGGTCAAGATCACGTATATCAAGGACTACATGCTCGACGTCAAGATGCAGTACCGTGCATGGGATGAGTGGTCGGATTGTTTCCGCATCGAGGGTATCTCCCTACCCAATGCGCCTTTCCTGGGCTTCTCGGCAATGACGGGAGACATCTCGGATAACCACGAGTGAGTATTCTCGCATGTACTCACCACTCACAACTGACAAGCCACAGTGTCATCGCCGTGTCTACCTACTCTGCCATACTCTCCCAGTCTGGCTCAGACCCCCTCCGTGCCAACAAAGTCAAGAGCGGCAGGCTTTCGTCCGCGGGAGGTGGCTGGGGGTGGACGTTCGTCAAATTCCTCTTGTTCGTAGGCGTGTGCCTGGGGGGACTGTATGGATACAACCAATACAAACTGCGGAACTCGATGGGTGGGGGCTTCAACCCAGGGAGCTTTGGCGGGATGCCGATGAGGAACGGCGGTGGTGGTGGTGGTGGTATGATGGGCATGGGAGGAATGGGGATGTCAAGTGGGAGGGGAGGGTTTGGCGGCATGTATGGTACGAGTAAGAGACTGTGAGGTCATCACAACGTCTATAGGATCTGAGGTGGCACGACCCATTGCATTAATTTATGTCAAAATCTCGCATATGTGTACGATACCAATGATTTCGGACGGTGGCCGGAATATTGAGACTACATTTTCAGCGTTGACTCTTGAGTCTGACACACAGACAGGAATCAGCCTCCGCGGACCATGCGCGCAGCAATAACTGCCTGGACATAAACGTATTTTGGTGACTGAACAATTGAGCCGTGCTGCTGAGCCAGTCTGCACACAGGCCGAGGAGCAAATGATGGTAATTTGCTGAAGCGCGTAACACCGAGGACTGCATCCGGTTAGTGGACCGTCCATCGACAGCTGTTCTTAGGATGCTTGGTCTACTCGGAGCACAGAGTCAGACAGTCGAGGTCTATTTCTGACGGTAGACTACAGGTAGGACTTGGCGGATCCGAGCTCCCAGGGCGCCAAGATCATAATCATGATCGGCGGATATACACATTTGCGCCACAACCGCCTATGTCCGTTTCGCCTGCCTGCGGCAATCGGTTCAGAAGGGATACATATGCACCCACTAGTGCTGAGCGTGGACGATACTGGTGAATCTTTACTTTTCAATTCGGATAGCATGACACAGCGATCTAGACTATAATACATGTGAAAGTAAGAAATATAGACATAATACAGGCGGGTATCATGGGCTAGTTATAGTAATGTTGGGAATCTCGATGGTGGAAGAGGTAGAGGATGGGTCGACGTTGACGAAGTGTACTTTCGGGTGGGTCTGCACTTGGAGATGGCCTGAAGGTTTCTCGATGCTGCTGACGCTTGAACCGCGGCGGTGAGCGACTGCTTGGCGTAATGTGTAGTCTTCTTTGTCGGGGATCTCGCGAATGGCTATGATGAGGACTATCGATTCACATGAGGATTTGTCATCGGGGATTGTGAGCGCGAGTGGTAAGCGCAGGGCTGTTGAAGACTTAGGTCTTCATCTGAATCAGCGATTGGGAAATGGGCAACGCACATGAATCTCGATCGAGGCTTCCTTGCATCTCGATGAGCTCGTCCAGCCGTGTCGGTGCGCTCGACGCTATCACGCGCGCCGCCTTAGTCCACGGTTTCCGTTGCGTCAGGTCAAATTGGATAAGCGAGAAGTCCATGAGGGGGATCCTAGTACGGTGAGTGGCGTCAATCAAGGCAAGAAGCGCCGCACCATGGGAGATTCTCCTGCCACGTCGGGCCCTGCTGCTCCCGTCGTTTCACTGAGGACGTTCGTCTGAGATCCGACTCGGAGCTCTCCGCTTGTCGGACGGCTATGTCGAAAGTGCGAAGTGAAGTACCCTGGGAGCATGGGAGGCCCGAGACTGAGTCGACTGTTGAGCGTGTGAGGTGGCGCAAAATGGCGTGGGTCAACGAAAACGCGTACTGTGGAATTGAATGCGTCGGGTGTTGGTAGACCTAAACACGATAAGACGGCCGTCGAAGACGCGAAGAGTGTACTTTACATGATGAATGATGGAGAGGAGGATGAGTTGGGGTTGAAATGATTGATGGATCCAGGCGGCCGAGAAGACGGAGGCTCTTTATAGAATCAGGGAGGAATTTGTGGCAGTTCCGAAGAGTACAATTGGACCAGAATTGGACAATGTGGACGCAAAACGGCAACCACGAGGCGTTGTTCTTGTCCGGAAGGAAGACAACAATGGGAGAGTCAGGGAGAGTCGCTCTACAGCCCTTTTGACGAAGCGGAAGACGTAGCCCGGGGCTGTAGATTGCGTTATTCGAGGCGGTGCTGCTGACGGAAAGATCCAGGCGAAGGTGGCCGTTGCACCGCAGCACGCGTACGCGTGGGCGCAGTCCGCTGCAAGAAAGCCGCCCCACCGATTAAATTGCAAGATGTGAGGTGTACGTCGCACACGCACGGAAGGACATGGCGGTCCAAGTTGAAGATGAACGATCGAAAGGACTGTCCATGCCATGAGATTGATCATTGGCCCCGTGCTCCCCCGAGGCACACGATGACATATCGCCGTGCCTGCATCGCCTTTCAACCAATTACCACCAACATGTGTAAGTACGAAGTCCTCGGCTGGAAGGGCCTTGGCTTGACAGCAAAGTGACTCTGGTATGACGAGGAGCTGCGCCGCGCACTTCTATGTACAGCAATCTGCCCCGACCGACGGAGTGATTATGATGCACTCGTCGCTATGCAATTGAGCAGTAGGCATGGACCGGCTCTTCGTGTCCAATTTGAGAGCATGACATGCGACAACTGAACGTGCCAGCAGCTATGTAGCTGCTCACTGGTCATCTTCACTGCATTGAACCTTGTCTCCTGGCACCTTACTCGTGATAATTGCGCCACCTGGAGCCAACTGGAGTCCCTCCAGTCGTACCAGTTAGCTGTTCAATTCATATTCTCCAGGTTTTGCCATTCACGACGTAGGTGTTGAGCGCGGAGGTTCTCTGCCCCACGGTGCCTCCCCAAGGTACCTTTCTCGAGCGATTAATACCATGCATGTCATTCCTTGTCCTAGAGATTGATGTCAAAGAAGAAAGGCCCACGAAGGAAGTCACAAGGATTGCGGCCTGAGTTCGCTTCTCTATAATCCTAAGGTCGTTGCCCGGACTTTGACTTAAGTCCACCTTGCGAACGTCAGAAGAGTTCTGATGAAAACATAGTTCACTGCTACGATTCGACTAATCCGTAATACGTTTAGATGACCTGCTGCTGATGCTTTGATGTGCACGGACTCGCCCACACTTTGAATCGATGATGAGAAGTCATGCGTGATGTGGAGGAGGCGCGCGCAAGTTCCCACGACTGGTTCCCTCTTCCCCACCATGACGCCAATGACCGATGTCTTGTAGTAGGTCACAGTCAGCGTCAAGGCTCTCGAAGGTCAAAGTTCAAATTATATCTCAGATGAAACGAAAGCTCACGGTGCGGACCAGACATCACTAGTAGATGGACGCCGGTAATCAATGCCAGTCTGATTTTCGCAACACGGTGTTGATTTCTCCAAGGTCCCATCTCGAGGACGCGCTGCTCTCATACTAAGCCACACCCCACTGCACCAGTCTCTGTCGCTGGCATATTTCTCAACGTCTACTTTCCCGATGCGCTAACTACCTTACGCTGTGTAGGAAAACAACACGTTCCCGCTCTAAATTGGGATGATCGGACGACCGAGGGCGTCTTGCCTTTTCATTCAATGAAGCGGAGTAAAGGCTGTCTCATCATTATGATTGACCCCGAGCTTGATCATCTCCAGCACGCGCTTTCAGAGCACTTATAAGCCCTTCGCCTCTAACACTTCGAACAACTCGCGTTTCTCTCTGTCATGTCCTCCAGTCCTCGATGGCACGCACACTCCGCGGCCGCACGTCGCGAAACGTAGGCTTCCTTCTCTATTGCGTGTTGGGCACGCGGCCAATTTCCTTGCTTCGCAGCATTACATACGACGATCTGGGCATCCCCTCCTTGCTATTCAACTCCCCAGTTTACCTGCCTCCTTCCGAGGACGACGACTTGAGCGTGCCAGTCGACGTGGACCCCCCGCCGTCGTACGTCTAAAGTCTCTGTCATGAATGTCCTCCATGCTGACCCTGGATTGCACCAATCCGCGTCTTTCTTAGATACGAGCACGCCGTGAAGCCCCCGTGCGAGACAAGCACGCATTGTCCTGTGCACTATACGTTCCTCCCGAGACAAAACGGAATCGATGTCCTTCCAATCGAGAGACCATTGAAAACGTACCATATTCAGGTTGTAAAAAATGGGGCAGCGTATACTACCAGCATGGGTGAGACCTCCAGTCCTTGCTGCCTACATTGCCGATGTATTGAACCGGGTCCTTGCCGCTTGTAGCATTTCAACGCAACGGACAAGTGATCGGGGATTTTGAGTTCGTTGATTCCCTCCCTGCTCGCTTTTTTACTCCTCTCTGATGTCAGTGTACGATCTCTATAGACTGGGATACACTCAGAAGAGCGGGACGGTCGCCGTTCACGGACAGAATTTCTTCATTACTGAGGTCTTGACGCGATCGGGCATGACGGTTGGACGCGGTGTTCCTTGGAAAGAGCGACAAAGACTGGTGAGTCGAATTCTCAAACGAGAGTGAATCATCGGTGGTACCTCAATGAGCGGAGAAGCCCGTCTGGACACAAGAATCGACGTGATACAGATTGTGATGACTGATAACTTCCAGGCATTGAAAAGCATCTGGCAATGGAAGCCTGGATACTACGCGAAGCGAGTATTTTGGGACGTGACGGAGCCGGGAACGTTGACGGTCAGTGAACATACTTTCACATTCTTCGTATGGCAGCCCTACACAGTATGGGCTCCTTCTCTCTTCTTCTCTATTCAAACTCGGGACGGACTTGATCGTTTCTCGTCTCCCTCCCCACACTTTACTTGATCGTTTCTCGTCTCCTGCCCACCTTCGGTACGAGGCGCATGGTCTTCGAACATGTTCTCACGACTATGCTTCTGACCGTATTCATCTACTCAACAGTGCTACTCATCAAATACCTGGGATCGCGCTACTCGTCTAGCGACGTTTCAATATTCGTCCGTCTCGACGAGGAAGATGGAAGTCACTCCCGAGGGCTACGATCTTCTTGATGATATCTTGATCTCGGCACTGATATTGGAGAGATGGAAGCTGGAGATGGTGATTTGAGTTGAGCTGCCGTGTTCTGAAGTCTGAACGTTACAATCAATGTGATTTTACCTGTGTCTTGTTCCGCTGATGCTGTGAATGCATCTTGGAAGTTGGTAGTAAAATAGATTATTGTACCTCTCCAAATTTACTTCGCCCATGATTCTAATTAGACGTGATCCCTTGCCGGACGTGACTGCGAATACGATATGGAGCGAGGTCATTCGGTAAGTATCAACAACTTCGTCAGACGTAATCCCGTCCATCCTTCTTCTAGCTCGTCAGATCTTTGCTCCACATCCGAGTGTGCAACCATTTCCATCCATTGAGAGGAGGTATTCAAATCGTTCTGACACTAGTGGCCGCTCTTCTTATCAAGATCTCTAGAACCTTGTCGAAGCTAGACTTGGTCAGCTGCATTGGCCCGAATTCCCTTCGAATCGACACATCTCACCCTCGCCTCTTCAGACTGTCTGGTGTAGATAACGCGGACAAGAGTCTAGTAAGAAGAATGTTTACACCTCCGTCAACAGAACTTAAGTGGGAGAAGGGAAGAAGGAGACACAACCCTTCGACTACCCGTCGGAGGGCTCCAGGGCTCAAGCTTCATCTATCCGACACCTCCAACACGCCGCATATCTCAGCCAACGTGCTCCTGTTTTGCATTCTCTCCGTTCTTTTGCGTAAAGATGATGAGGGTGAGCGAGTGTGCCAGGAAGTGTCACCCGAAGAGCCAATGCCTCAGCCATGTGTTTTTGCGTGCGCGTTAATCACATATCTGGGACGAGGAAAGGAAAGAGTGCATCAAGAACTGTCAGCATGAGCTGGTAGGTGTATTGAATCGCCGGGTCGGCCTGTATGGAAAGCGCTGTGAGGGCATGTCGAGAGCTAACCGTCGAGATTTTCCGCTGGAGGGCTGTCTTGGTAGCCGTGTATGACTTATACATGCTCCTGTATGACAGAAGTATGGAATGATTAATAGGATCTGGTAGGCTCACCTTGTTTGCCTCAGACGCGCTTCATGTTTCTGTCGACGAGAGCGGTTTGTCTGCTTGCTGTCGAATCATGAGTCTTGGTGGCTCGGCATCAGAGAGAGTACTCGTATACCTGGCACGACTGAGAAGAATATAGAGCGATGAATCCAGATATAACACGTCTAGTGGTAGTGTCTTGAGTTCTGGTCGCATTGGTACGTGGGTTTTGACTTCATCGTGTTCCAACACTGTGTCCTCCAAGACACATTGCGTGCCGCAGTATTGGCCTACAGCAATTCAGTCAATAAAGTCGCGTCCTGCTTGGAAGTCCATATTCTCTTAGATGTCCGCACGCGTTACTGCGGTGTCAGGATGGTGTTGGACTCTGAGGAAAGTGGAGAGACGATGTAGATGAGTTTGTCCAGTGAGTTCATCGCGCTTACATCCTTTACAGGCAAATGGCATGTTGTAGCCCAAGTCTCATTCAGAATCCTGGGTCTTCGTGTTGAGAATGTTGACTCTTGAGAGTGACAGAGTCGAAAGAGAAGGCGTCGGAGTATATCGGCCGATCTATCCAAGAACGTGCCTCTGGCCAGTCCTCACGGTCCGGTCCATCTGACGACCAGGAGTCAGTGGCTTGACAATGGACATCATAATGATCTTCTCACTCACTTCACATTATCATCATGGCCGTTCGACCTGCGCTCTACTCCTCCCGCGCACCGCCCGCGCCCCGCTCGCTTTTCGGTGACAAACCTGACCAGTTAGGACTCTTACATAGCAGCGCCAAGCTTACCGTAAAGATCCGCTATCAGAGAAATTGGTAATTTTGAAACGCGGGGCAGTCGCCGACGGGCCTTCTCCTGGACTTACATCCCACTTGCCCTCTCTTCACCCCACCATGTCTACCTGGTCAGTCCCACATGGCTCATGCACCCAACACTCCTGCGCTGTGCTGACTCTGTTTCTTATTCAGTCCCAGCCCTGGGTGGTTTGCGATAACCTGGGAGTTACAGCCGCTTGATGCCCGCACATATTTTTCCGTCCTTGCCCCAGCACAACTGGGTTATTTCGTAACAGCAGTTCTTGTTACCCTTCCCGGCACGCAACCCCTTCGTTTGGCGCTCCTCCCTCTATGGATTTGGTGTGCGTATCGCGTCGCCAGCCAGATCGACGTGCCAGATGAAACTGGTCTGGGTCTCATGGTGCGCAATCCTTGCTCTGCAGTAAAAGAATAATTTCTGATGCAATGATAGACGATGGTAGCGGCGATAGTCATGCGTGTGTTCGGTTGGACCATGGAAAGCAAGCCGTACATCCGCGTTGGAAAGTATGGACCAAACGGGCGCACTCGTTCAATTTCTGAAGTCCTGGTGGACGCATGCGAATTATGCTGCAACTTTCGAGGACTCGGATGGAACTGGACCGTACACAAGACTCCCCTCGAACCCAATAAACAGAACAACAGACAGTTTCTATGGACGTGTCTGAAAGAATACGCGTTCTACTCCCTCTGCTTCGAAGCCACCTTGCTCGTATATGACCTGCTCTTCGAGTCTCCGGCGCTCCTACCACATCCGTTCCTCCAGCACGCCGCCGAGGCCCTCATATATCCCCTCACAACTTTTGCCCATATGAGCGCGTATCACGTATTCTACACGCTAACCGGCGTGTACGTGTTCGGTCAAGATCCCGCGACATGGCCGCCGTTCTTCGATTCGCCTTGGCGTGCCACGTCCCTCACGGAATTCTGGGGCAAGCGCTGGCACCAAGGTTTACGCGACCTATTTTCGCGTGCTGGAGGTCGGCCGTTGGGCCTTATTCTCGGTCGCGTTGGGTTCGTCATGGGGACGTTCATTGCGTCAGGTGTATTCCACGACATGGGTTACTGGGGACTGCTGAGGCGGAGAGGGCTCTGTTGCTATCTCTCATGGTATTTCCTCGCCAATGGCGCAGGAGTCCTACTGGAAGCAGCCTTCCGGAGCGTAACGGGGAAGAGAGTTGGCGGTGTGTTGGGGTGGGTCTGGATGATGGTGTGGCTGGTAGGCTGGCTGATGGTCAGTATGACCACTGAGTGTCTGGACGACCTATATTCTGTCCTTCACGCTAACGTCGCTGCTCGGCCACTATACCTCTCATACGTGGGACTCAAGTGGCTCTGGGAAAGGCTCCAGTGACGTTCTCCATATACTTCATACCATACTAATACCCGTATACCGGAACATCTAGAATCTAGAGCAAATTTCTGGTGAAGGATCGAGTACATAATACAGTATCAATATGTATAGTCGACGTTGAATTCGATCCGGGTTCCAGTGTGCTCCTACGGGTGCTTTTTGTGGAGGATGTATTTACGGCACCGAGATCTATAGGTCCACACTTGTGTCTTCTGGAGTCCAAACCTCTAGCGCCACCAAATACTCGAGGCCTTACGCCTCACGACTCGGCTCGGCTCGATGACGGCCAGAGCGGAGTAAGCCTATTCCGTGCTCGGCGAGATTAGGATCTTCTTTCTTCGTCCGCTCGCGACGAGTGACTGGGAGTTGTTGTACTCGCCAAGCTGGCGGGCATCCGCCGCTACCCGCCGGCTACCCCGGCAACACTCAAGCCTGTGATTTCCCCGCAACCCCGCACTACGTCACGACCGCACCAGCAGCAGTGGCATCTCCGTTTATTCCGTGCAGTCCAGGATTCAGCAATAGACTTCTCTGTTCATGTCTTTGACCTGTGCTTTGATCCTGACCAGCACGCCTGCCGCCCTCATCCATTTCGCCCCGTAACGCCGCTCTGAACGGTCATTATTCGCACACGAAGGTGGGGACCCATTTACGGACGTCGGAGACCCGTATAACGGAAGGCATTTCACATGACGGTGTCTCACGTCTCCATTGAATCTGGTGCTGATCTGGTGTTAGTTCCGCTTGGACGTCCCTAACGTATAAAGTGCTAAAGCTCGGCTATGTTGCTTCTCGATTTTCTTCTCTTCCATTCTCCACAACGAGCCCTTCAAACTACAGGGTCTACGACCACAGCGTCCGTCGATAACGCACCTAGATGTCGCGCTCCGGACAGGGAAAGAAACCAGTGGGGTTCGCCACGCATATAACGGCGGGCGGGATTGCGGGTGCTTGTGAAGCGGTGCGCGATGATCAACATCGTTTTTCCACCTTGTCTGACGTGCTTTTCAGTTAACGTGTCAGCCTTTGGACACCATCAAAGTCCGCATGCAGCTGTCGCGTTCTGGGAGCCTACCTGGAGTCAGTGCCATCGTGTCCTCATCATCATATATGCCTCAATCTTGTTCATGCGTAGACGAAACCGCGAGGATTCTTCGCGACGGGAGCGTACATCGCTAAACGTGAGACACCACTAGCCCTCTACAAGGGTCTAGGCGCGGTCCTTGCCGGGATCGTACCTAAGATGTCCATCCGCTTCGCGAGTTTCGAGGCATACAAGGGGTGGTTGGCTGATAAAGAAACGGGAAAGACGAATCTGGGTGGAATATTCATCGGTGAGTCTTCTTGAGTCGCTTGACGCGTTCCAATTAACAGTGACTATGTACAGCTGGCCTCGGTGCGGGTACGACTGAAGCTATTGCAGTCGTGACGCCTATGGAAGTTGTCAAGATCCGTTTACAAGCTCAACAGCACTCCCTTGCTGATCCACTGGAAGTTCCTCGCTATCGGAATGCCGCTCATGCCGTCTATACCATCGTCAGGGAAGAGGGCCCGTCTGCCTTATATCGTGGCGTGTCCTTGACCGCGCTACGCCAAGCTACAAATCAGGGCGCAAACTTCACGGTATACCAGGAGTTGAAAAAGCTGTCGCAGAGTTATCAGCCTGGTGTGGAAGAGCTGCCGTCGTATCAGCATATGCTTATTGGCCTGGTCTCCGGTGCTGCTGGACCATTGTCAAACGCTCCTATTGACACGATCAAGACGCGTAGGTTTCATTCCACTTCTCGTGATCTTGACTCATTTTTGTATGTTCAGGTTTACAAAAAAGCACCGCAGAGCCAGGAATGTCCGCGGTACGTCGGATATTGAACATTGCGGATGATATGTGGAAGAAGGAGGGCGTACGGTCGTTCTACAAGGGATTGACGCCGCGGATATTGCGTGTAGCGCCCGGGCAGGCGATTGTGTTTGCGGTATATGAGCGGGTGAGTACGGCAATTGAGCGGATGACACCGATGGAGTATGAGGACGATAGCTATTCAGAGTAGGAGAGATTTCTGTATAGAACCAAAGGGCAAAGACATTCCATTGCATACTTGTGTATTCTTTACCATAGCGCCATACATATAATCAAATTTTGATTACTACTTATACGAAGTTGTCATTTCAGCACTGGGATCTTGAACCAGTTCGCTAGACGTCACTTCTATTTGGACAGCTAGTCATGTTCCTCTCCCCAATTGCGCTGGTGTCGAAGATGACACAGCTAATAACGACAGTAGGAGAGAGAGCATCAAAGAGCAGGTGACGGCGTTTACAATTCTCACGCCTATCCTCTCGATTTTACCACATCGATCGAATCTGCTTCTGGTTGTCCTACCCGTCTAGAGTTGCATATCCTGTCAAAATCCGGTCACCGTGAATGGCCACGAGGTCGAGTGGATAATGGCGGGACACCCTTTGTGCAGATCATCGTCCTAGCAGCACTTTTTGCTCCGTTTATGGCGAAGAGCGCGTCGAGCGAAGAGACGTTCTGGACAGTTGATCAGACTGCATGCACGAACCTCTACGCCTGATATCTAATCGGCGAGCTCGGCCACAGGCAGACCTTATTGACGATGCATTCTTGTCTTCTAGTCGTCCATCTGTTCCCGCCAATTGGGTTAGTCGACTCCCCAATTCTTTTAGGATGAAGCGTGCTCATCCTCACTTGACTCTGCTAGCGTTGGCCGATGGATTGCCATGGTCACCTTTACCCAACCGAACGGTAAGATTCCTACACTCTTTCCTTTTGAGCGTCGACCACGATGACGGCTCATATGCTCGAGATCGTCCCACGCGTCGGGCGGTACACGTTGGTAAGATGTTCGCTGTCGCAAGACTTCATTCAACTCCATGCATCTGAGCCAGAACTCCCGAGGAAACAGAAGCATGCGAATCCTCGATGGAGCTTATCTACTATCGGTGGCTCAACTGGCACTTAAAAATGCTGCTGTATCGAGAGACCGCTGACAGGCAAGCGACCCAGCGCGATGTACTGTCTAAGCACAATCGCCACTTTGCTCATTGCCTCTGTAGTCGTCCGGGCTTCCCCAGTCTCGGACGTGGGAGCGTCAGCTAGCTGCTTCCCCGCTCTCGATTTCGACATGCCCGGAAACATTCCGTCATCCCTCAACGGCTGGTGGTGTGATGAAGCGGACGAGTACGGCTTCCTGGGCTTCAGTTATGAAGTGACCGCCTGTACGTGGACTGAGGCGATACCTTTCAGCATTCATCAATCCCTCTGACACCACCATGTAACAGGTCAGAACATCGCCACGCTTCGCCGGGAGTTCTTAGATATCCGCCATACGTTCAATGGTCGCTATGTCCGTATGTACGGTGCTTGTGATCGTGATGGATTTTAGTACGCGCTTCTTCGGGAGAAATTCGTTCTTCGTTGTTTATTCCCATGATTCCAGTGACGATGTGGTGGAAGCCGCTTGGGAAGCCGGCTTGGGTGTGCATGCTCTGATTTGGGTGCGTCGTTCTTTGAGACTTTGATGATCTGACGCTTTGATATACAATACGCTGCGTAGTTTGGGTTCAATAACAACGACGACTGGAAGTGGCGCAAGGATAACCTCGCTTCGACCCTTTACTCTAATCCAAAGGCCAAATTTGTTACCCGCGTTGTACAGTTTGGCTCTGAGCCTCTGTACGATGGTGTCCTTAGTCCACAAGATCTCGCCTCCCAGGTGTATGCGCTGAAAGGGAGACTCAGGAGCTTGGGCATCCCTGTGACGGTTTCCGACATGGCGTACGTCCTACTCTCTCCCTCCTGGCTGAAAACAACGAATGCTTACATTTCACTTCTGGATCCTCGTAGATACGGATATCAGGTCTGTTTCAATCAGACTCTCCGCAATGTGCCAATGCTCATGGATTCTAATTTCCTCCTGGGGTATACTACAGAAATACGGAGAGGAAGCGCAAGAGGTGCTGAACGCGGTTGATTTTATCGATGCGCACATGCTGCCCTTTTTCTCCCAGGAGGCGTCCACAGGTTCGACCGTGCCCCATATGTCAAATCCTTTCCTCATCACATCACAAACAGGGAAAGAATCGTGGCACATCGTCCACACTGACCTGACCTGGTATGCCCATTCCAAATATCTTTTCGTATCACTCACTCCTCCCGTAGGTTTGTGGACCATGCCGGAGGGAAGAAGATCTACCTATCCGAGGTATATTTCGTCCTCAGGCTTCTGATTGATTTTCCCATTTCTGCCGCTCACTCGCTCATTCACTTGTTCACAGAACGGCTGGCCATCAGTCACCTCCGCCGGCGTGCAGCCCAATAGCCCGAACGCGGTGTCTGACGTCCCGAACGAGCGTGTTAGTCTTACTTTGCTCTGTCAAACGGTGTTATTTGTTAATATTCATTTCCGGCGGATAGGATTACTATCACATCCTCGACACACACTGCTCGTTCTTCAAGACCGTGCCCGGCGGCGGGGTTGGCTGGTTTGCGCACATATACTCAGATGGGCAGGAGCCTGGCTACGGAATTTACGACGTTCATGGCAAGCCCAAGTTCTTGTTCCGCCCGCAAACGTCCTGCTAGTCGGGTTTTCTTCACTTATAACCATACTCTCTACTTTCTTGTTTACCATCAGGAAAACCATAGTTGGCTAATTCCGGCTAAAATAGCCGGAATTCCGTCTATTCCATCTATTACCCTGCTAATTCCACTATTCGTCAACTATTTCCTTCTAAGTTGCTCTAAAGTACATTCCTCAAGCTCTTACAGTCAAAACGGAGTAGTAGTGCATGCAAGATGTGCCGACTGAGCCCAATCATCATTACACGGTCATACACCTCGGGAATCAAAAGTTGGAGACAGTCTTGAGCTACCAGATATACTGACATCCCGCCGCAACTGCCTCCAACAGCGCGGCGCAACGCTGGCATGAAAAAAAATGATAATTTATGTCGAAACAATAATGGCGGGCCCGCGGATACACGGTGCAGAGGCGCAAGATCGCCTGTTGGCTGTATTGCCCGAAGGCCCGTGGCTTGGTGGATGTGCCAGGCGGGTGCCGCTGGTAGGGCGCCGCAGCGCTCAAGGGAAGCGACGGGGAACGGAGTCCGGTCCGTTTGTTTGTTTGGCAACATCTAAGTCACATGCATGTTGGCCTTCCTCATTTTGCAAAGTCCGTCGTCGACGTTTCACTAACTTTAAGTCTTTGCGCTTACCATGACCACCATACCTCTTCCCGGCCTCTTCCATCTGCGCACTGGAGGGCGGACCGCTCACGCACCCAACCTTGGCTCCGCTCACAGCACGTCTCCCATTTCGCCATCCCCCGCTTCGTACGTTGTCATCCTGCCGCGTAACAGGCGCTAGCCAGTATCGGACTAATTTTGCCTGGGATTATCTACTCAGGACTCGTCGTCCTCGACACAGCTCGCTGCCGCCCTTTTCCACGCTGGCCTACTGGGCTCTGCGTACTGTCGCTCCTCGCGTCAGCGAGTCGCATCAGGAAAACCCTAGCTGGCTAATTTCCACTAGAATAGTCAGAAAATAGCTAGAATTTCATCTATTCCGTATGATTAGTCTAATTAGTCTAATTAGTGCGGTCCCCCTACTAATCCCAGCTATTTAGCATCTATTCTCGTGCTATTTTTCCACTATTGTCGAGGGAGGCATGCCATTGCGAATGAAGAGAAGATAAAATCACATAATCATTGATTCGTAGCGAAAACAGCATGTAACGACACTACCGTACTGGTGATAAAATACTAGCCCGATACTCCGTTGTAGCCACCATCAATCTCGAACAATCGCAGGTACAGGCATGCTACAGCATTAAATGCAATGAAACTGGATTACGGTGAGTGGGTGTCGGGAGATTACAGACAGACAGAACTGACCGAGAGAACGCGCCACTTAAGGACGGCGCGGCGCGTAAGATTCGGTCACCATCACGAGCTAAGAAAAAGTTAGTGGACAGGAGACAGAAGACGCGATAGGTAGATACCTGGAAACGACGAAGTCGTGATTGCATTACTCACGCACAAGAGTGATGGCTGACCTTTGAGCGCCCTGTTTGTTTGCCACCTGTAGGAGAATGATGATTGGCGGTCTGCGAAAAGGGACTTGCGCAACTCACAATTTCTATCGCTTTGATACAGCGCGCCTGGCGAGGCCACCGGAATGAATGATTCCCACGCTGGTCCCGTTCTGGGAGGAGGCGGCAGGCTATGAAGCTTATGAAGGGCGGGTGAGAAGTTGCGGACAGGGAAGCGACATGAACGCAAAGCCTCAGTGGCGGCGCGTTCGGAAATTTCGCCATGGAAACCCAATGAAGCATGGCAATGGCACCGAGACCGCCTTGGGTTACGCGCTGCCCATTTTGGTGGGGCTTACGCATCCTGCTCGGGTTTTTAGTCGCGTTCTAAGGACAAAATAACGCTCGTCGTCGGTAATGCACCCCGGCGGCGTAGGGACACGCAACTCGCGTCTTGTTTGAGACGCCGGTGTCGGAGTGGTCGCGACTCGCTGACGCGAGGAGCGACAGTACGCAGAGCCCAGTAGGCCAGCGTGGAAAAGGGCGGCAGCGAACTGTGTCGAGGACGACGAGTCCTGAGTAGATAATCCCAGGCAAAATTAGTCCGATACTGGCTAGCGCCTGTTACGCGGCAGGATGACAACGTACGAAGCGGGGGATGGCGAAATGGGAGACGTGCTGTGAGCGGAGCCAAGGTTGGGTGCGTGAGCGGTCCGCCCTCCAGTGCGC
This sequence comes from Strobilurus stephanocystis, assembly GCA_019915075.1. Lineage (NCBI taxonomy): Eukaryota > Fungi > Basidiomycota > Agaricomycetes > Agaricales > Physalacriaceae > Strobilurus > Strobilurus stephanocystis. The sequence goes on from JAHLMI010000004.1 coordinate 3,390,329, forward strand.
AGATGGAAGAGGCCGGGAAGAGGTATGGTGGTCATGGTAAGCGCAAAGACTTAAAGTTAGTGAAACGTCGACGACGGACTTTGCAAAATGAGGAAGGCCAACATGCATGTGACTTAGATGTTGCCAAACAAACAAACGGACCGGACTCCGTTCCCCGTCGCTTCCCTTGAGCGCTGCGGCGCCCTACCAGCGGCACCCGCCTGGCACATCCACCAAGCCACGGGCCTTCGGGCAATACAGCCAACAGGCAATCTTGCGCCTCTGCACCGTGTATCCGCGGGCCCGCCATTATTGTTTCGACATAAATTATCATTTTTTTTCATGCCAGCGTTGCGCCGCGCTGTTGGAGGCAGTTGCGGCGGGATGTCAGTATATCTGGTAGCTCAAGACTGTCTCCAACTTTTGATTCCCGAGGTGTATGACCGTGTAATGATGATTGGGCTCAGTCGGCACATCTTGCATGCACTACTACTCCGTTTTGACTGTAAGAGCTTGAGGAATGTACTTTAGAGCAACTTAGAAGGAAATAGTTGACGAATAGTGGAATTAGCAGGGTAATAGATGGAATAGACGGAATTCCGGCTATTTTAGCCGGAATTAGCCAACTATGGTTTTCCTGATGCTCGCGACCACTCCGACACCGGCGTCTCAAACAAGACGCGAGTTGCGTGTCCCTACGCCGCCGGGGTGCATTACCGACGACGAGCGTTATTTTGTCCTTAGAACGCGACTAAAAACCCGAGCAGGATGCGTAAGCCCCACCAAAATGGGCAGCGCGTAACCCAAGGCGGTCTCGGTGCCATTGCCATGCTTCATTGGGTTTCCATGGCGAAATTTCCGAACGCGCCGCCACTGAGGCTTTGCGTTCATGTCGCTTCCCTGTCCGCAACTTCTCACCCGCCCTTCATAAGCTTCATAGCCTGCCGCCTCCTCCCAGAACGGGACCAGCGTGGGAATCATTCATTCCGGTGGCCTCGCCAGGCGCGCTGTATCAAAGCGATAGAAATTGTGAGTTGCGCAAGTCCCTTTTCGCAGACCGCCAATCATCATTCTCCTACAGGTGGCAAACAAACAGGGCGCTCAAAGGTCAGCCATCACTCTTGTGCGTGAGTAATGCAATCACGACTTCGTCGTTTCCAGGTATCTACCTATCGCGTCTTCTGTCTCCTGTCCACTAACTTTTTCTTAGCTCGTGATGGTGACCGAATCTTACGCGCCGCGCCGTCCTTAAGTGGCGCGTTCTCTCGGTCAGTTCTGTCTGTCTGTAATCTCCCGACACCCACTCACCGTAATCCAGTTTCATTGCATTTAATGCTGTAGCATGCCTGTACCTGCGATTGTTCGAGATTGATGGTGGCTACAACGGAGTATCGGGCTAGTATTTTATCACCAGTACGGTAGTGTCGTTACATGCTGTTTTCGCTACGAATCAATGATTATGTGATTTTATCTTCTCTTCATTCGCAATGGCATGCCTCCCTCGACAATAGTGGAAAAATAGCACGAGAATAGATGCTAAATAGCTGGGATTAGTAGGGGGACCGCACTAATTAGACTAATTAGACTAATCATACGGAATAGATGAAATTCTAGCTATTTTCTGACTATTCTAGTGGAAATTAGCCAGCTAGGGTTTTCCTGATGACCACCGCTAGTCGAAATTGTGACGTTCACCTCCATCTGGAACCCGACTGTGGCGTGGAGTCGTGTAGGAGAAACGCGTCCTCCGGGGGGTGCAATTATTAGAAGACGCCATTCAGATAGAATTCAGATGGTACCTCTCTATTCGTGCTTCTTGTGCGAACGTCCTTCGGATCATGAAGTTGGTACTGGACTTATCCGCCTTACTTAAAGGCTAAGCTTAGCCCGTGAACCCGAGCGTTCTAAATGCTATTCCATACTGCCTACACCACGAGGCCCATCCCAGCAATAGTGCGCTCAAGAACGAGATGAAAGACGAGGGCTCGTAAATCGGGACTGGTGGCGCATCAAGAAGCCCACAGTCTGAGGTAAATGCAACGAGGCGATAACAATGAATGCGTCACCTCACCGAGCCATTGACTTCGCATCATCACGAATCAGTGTTAGCATTGTCCATCGCAATGTCCTAGTGCGCGTGCCTATTCATAATCATAATCGTACAGTCCTACAAACGTACCCTCGGCGTTCGGTGTGTCGGGATGTCGCAATACCCTACTGCCGCTCAGTCATAATCCCAATCCCACTGTCCATGCCCGGCCCGATCGATAACGCCACACCCTCGCATCAGATTGTCGGATGCGCCGCCCAAAGAGGGGAGAGATTACCACACAGAGAAGCGGACCCGCGCCGCATGATGCACGCGGCGCGGAATCATGCGACCCCCTCGCATCATGACGAACGACAAACATGTGCTTGTCGTGCTTGTGTTCGGTCGCAGTAAAGGAGACATGAACTGCTGGCCCGCCCCCCGGTCATCGTTTCATTGCGGTTCAAGAAGGTAGAAGTCTTCTAACGTAAGGGTTACGGAGGTGCGGGTGCATATGGAGATGGCTTCGTGGGAGTGGAACAAGAATTCGGAAGGACGTGCATGGATGGGGATGGGGATGGGTGAAGGGAGGGAAGGAGGGAGGGAGGAGAGGTATCGACGGAGATGAATGCCAGCCCGACCCGACCCATACCACAGTCCCGAGAATTGCAAGGAACAAGAGGAGAGACAGAGCCCCAAGAGAGAGAGAGAAGAATACAGTTGTCGTTCATCGTGTCATCCGCGTGCCTGGGCCTCAGCGGCGTCTACGGCCTCCAGTAAATCGTCTACCCCTTCAGCAGGAGCGTCCCCGCCATCGAGCTCGTCGATGTCTTCTGCCTCGCCGTCTGCATCTGCATCGGCGTCGCTGAGGGTTGCCCGAGGTACATCCTCTGCACGTTGTATCACGCGCGTAGGCGTACCCGCAGCAGACGGCGGTCGTGGCGGAGGAGAGGCAACAATGATCGTGTCCTCCCGCCTGGACGAAGATGGCGAATGGTGAACGTGAAGCGCGGCCTGGGGAAGGTTATTCCGCGCCAGCTGAGGCACAGGGCCTATCGCAGCTAGAGTCCCACGCCGCTCGAAGCGCTTCATTTTCTTGCGACATCTGGGGAAGAGAGGAATGAGATCGGCTGGGTGGCTGGAAGTGAACGAGAAAGTACCGACCTGTCACAGACAGTTCCTGGCCCCATGGGTCCGGGGCCCCACTTTTCGACGCACTTGTCGTCTTTGTAGCGCCCTGGCTGGCCACAGCTCCGGCATATGCGCTGTCCTTGGTCGTTTGTGGCAGGGTATATTTTGGCGGGCTCGGTCGAGCCGCCGGGAATGATGGATGCCGCGGATGTCGATGGGGTATCTGCCAGAGAGAGTTCAGCGAGTGCATATACGAACGGGTAGTAAAGTGCAACGTACCTAGGATCTGGCTGGTGCTGTTGTACCGTCCCTTCTTGGACGGCGCGCCTGTGACTACGGGGGCAAAGACGTGAGTCTGGAACGACGGGACGGTGCCATCGGGTACGAGTTTTCCGGTGCTGCCGCGACTGGGAGGATACGTGTTGACTGGCTGGGGGTACATGGCGCGCTGCTCCGAGTCTGCAGCCTGGAGGATCATCTCGTCAATGTCCGAGTGGGACGAGTCGTCGCGCTGCGAGGACAATCAGCACGGTGCGATGCAATGCGCGCGACAATCGCACCTCGTGGCGCGGCTTCTTGTGTGCGTGGGCGTGCTCGACGCTGTTGCGGCGCTTGCGACTCTTGGGCACGTCGACGTCGCGGAGCTGGGGGATGGGGAGCAGGCGCAGATCCCTGGCGGAAGTCTTCATCTCGATCATCCGGTCGAGCTCGCGCCTGGCCTCGCTGCCGTGCGCGTCGATGGCGTTCAGATAGTCGCGCAGCTGGTGCCAGAGTTGCGTGATCGTCTGCCGGCGCGCAGCCTCCTCGTTGCGCTCGCGGTCGGCATTGTACGCCCGCTCCTCCGCCGCCCGGACGCGCTCAAACAGCTCCGAGCTCGAGCTCGCCGACGGCGGCAGCCCGTCCTTGAGCGTCTCTGCAATCTTCTGGAAGTGGTCCGCGCGGCGTTTCTCCTCGGCTAGCGAGTGTCTCAGGGACTCGATCTCCTGGTAGCTCTCGCTGAGCAGCTGGGCAAGTTGGGTGTTCGACGTCGAGGCCATCGTCGAGCTCATCGGCGGCGACGGCGGGCAGATGGATGCGCGCAGCCACGTTGAGGGAGGGAAAAGGAGCCGGAATCGGGGGCGACAGGCGCTCTTTTATTATAGTTCCGCCGTTGCCCAATGCGGCGACGAGATGTCGGGCCGAATGGGCCCCCGGAGACCCCGTCTTCGAATTCCATCAGACGCGGGGTGCTCTTCCTCGGTCTCCTCCCTCAGTCCTCCCCTTGTCTGACATATCAACTGATTCCTGTGATACCGACTGATTTCTCCTTCAGCATCTTATCACTCACCCACGAGACGCCTCTTCGCTTTGCTTCACTTGCCTTGTCTATTCAATTTCTTCTGTCATGCACACACGGTCTTGTCTGGTTGGCCAGGATAAGCCGTAACTTTAGGCTTCAGCAAAGCGGAGTTGTCCTGATCAGACTAGAGCGCTCGGCAATGATATCACACTGCCCGACACTACGCCGCACCCATACTGCGCAACGCCCCCGTCGCGCAACGGTCCCGCCGCACATCGTCTCACCGACGTTTTGGGCGCTATCAGCACCTCCACGCTGTCGTGCGAACAACCAGCTCAAGCGGGGTAAGTACATTTTGCCGCCTCATGGCGACAGCCTACAATGTCACAGATATCAAATCTTCACGTAACGACGAGCGGACCGCCGCCTCCACCGCCCGAGTTATCCAACGTTCGGCCTATTCCTCTCAAAGACAAATCAAAGCAATTCTTCACCGCAAGCTCTAGGCGGGGGAATCCGGGGATTCTCATATGCTAACCACCGCGCTCCGCCTTTTTGCAGTCTTGCCTCTGAGGGGATAGCCGCCCATGGCTATTGGCTAAGCTAGTAGCTCATCCTGTATCCCCTTCAGTCAGCGACTGCGGAACGCCTCTCTTGTCACCTTGACTGCTTCTTCGCTCCCACCTTCACACCGACCGCCGAGTCGGGACCTTCCACATGAGGAATGTCAGAGCCAACCTGTCCGACTTGCTGTGAAAGTCTCGCGTGGAGGTCTAACGAACCTCTATGTAAGCACGTACCAGAGATCAGGAAAGGTTCTCCGTTTACAGATCCATCCGAGGATGATTAGCCTATTCAGCGCCACGTACGAGGTTTTTCCGAAGAGGTAACTCGGTACGGCGCTCTGCTGCTGCACATGATGCCGAGATAGGCTCACGTCGTTGGGTTGCCTTCATATCCATTGATAGTCTTTGCATTCATCTTCTCCATGAACACTTCACCGATGCCTAGCACACTTTGTCATTCATTCCCCGAGCTACCACCCGACTGTATCCCCATTGGTCTTGGACTCGGATCTTGCTATTTCACTCGCCTCTCGCACTTTATGAACACCTTATCGAGGATAGGCCTCAGGCTGAGTCGCGGTCAGCTGGCGGAAGGATGGGGCATTTCACGTGGGACTGGCTGGGAGGGCGGAGATGGAGATGGATGCAGATAATCGAACAGGTTTGGGGTCGGAGTGGGAAGTACGGAAAGTACTCGGTGGAGGAGTCATGCACTTGGCTTGTACGTCTCCCCTTCCTGTTCGATTCCTCTCAATGTAACAATGTGGGGCTGAGGTAGCACTGTGGTGTATTGGCAACACTACGTGTACAAGAAGACTGCTGAAAGTGCCAGCCGAACCCCACATTAGATTGTGTCAAGCTGTCTGCGATCCCGAAGTTCAGTACACACTCTTTCCCATCATCCGAGTCATCATCATCATTCCGTCAACGCAGGGACGGATTGAGCTTCATGTCTTTATTTTGGGCTCCGCTGAGACTCGCAGAGGTATAACGGCACCTTTGCTTATGCCTCTATCATTCCAAAACCCTCTTCGCTGTCCAGCGGATTCTCAAATCATTTCGGGACGGTTTCTGAGAGCTCAGAGCAGGGGGAGGGCATCGGCGAATTCCGTGAATCCAAGAGGTGCAGCACCCTACGTCATTGCTTCACGCGGCTTCTTCGTTTGCCGCGTCAAGCCGCAATGCCGGTCTGATCTAGTATCATCGATGCGATAGATAATGTCCTTTCGTCTTGCTATTATCCTGTATCGCCACGATGAGAGTCGTGACTCTGGTTCTTCTGTTCCAAATCTACCTGCTTTCATCTCCATTTCTCTCCCTCTCAATGCCCCGCAAGAGAGCCGACACATTAGCCCATTCTGTGCCAATCCCTGTCAACAACGGTCCCGACATTTACACTGAATTCCATCCTGCGGAGGAGGGCAAGCCATGCTATCATACTGTCATCTGCGACATCTGCCAGGGCACATTCAAGCTCAACCGGCTTGCCAATCCCAGCACATTCTTTCAGCATCGCACACCCTGTGCAAAGAGACGCGATGAGGCCCTAGGAAGTGCCCGCGGATTTGCGTCAGGCTCAAACATCACTGTCGACGACCTGGTGTGTACTTTTTGAATCACAATGACATAATCTGAGGTCTTCCAGGTTGCTGCTATCGACGTCGATCCTCTCAGGCGTGCTAAATCATTCACATCCATCCATTCGACGCGTTCACGCATTCAGTCGCGTCATGGCTCGCGTTCACGCTCTAGATCACAAACCCCGGACCACTCCTCATCCCTTCCTCCTTCCAGTCCACCCCCACACAGTCCCACCCCCGACGATGACGAGAGTGGTCACGATCATGTGCCCGACTTTGTGATCAAGCTTTGCCGCGATGGTCGAATAAACGGTGCATTGCGTGATTCCTTGCCATGTCCAGGAGTCATGCTCTTCTGGGAAGCGGGCTCTATCTGGGACACCTATCCCTATTCTCTACACGGTGTCCATAATGTAGGCTGGATACCTATCGGTCCGGGAGACGATCCGCGGTCAATCCAACTCAGATCGGACGCGTGCAAGTTCCCAAAAACTGGATCAGGTGGGCTACCGTGCGATGCCTGCCGCTCCCTTGAGTTCAGCAGCCGTTTTGTCAACTTCGTGGAGCAGGCTAAAGCGGCGCAGGAGCACACTCCGTGGCAGTACCTGTCTGTAAAGCAGCGGGACTCTTTGATGCGGAAAATGACACTAACAGCTAGACAGCTGCGCAACAAGGTCCGTACTTACCTACCTCTCGATGCTCTACATACTCACACCGGTCCAGGTGGCTAGTTTGAATCGGCGTCTAGCCACTGCAACTCGACGGATGGCAGATAGTTCTCGCATCATGATGATGCTCGCCAATCATGATTTCCCTGCCCTTCGCCGCCTGCTCTCTGTTGCTCTACGACGAGGCGCATCCTCTCAACATATCATCGAGAAGTTGCAGCAATCTCTCGATGGGTTGTATTCGCCGCGTGGAGGATTCACGCAGCGAGATCTTGACATCGCTTTCATTGCCAAAGCCTTGGGTGGTCGGCGACTTCTTCATGCTCTCACCAAGGGCGAAGGTCTTCCGTCTGACCGTACTGTACGCCGTCGATTCCCTGTACCAAAATTAATGGTATCAATTGGTGTTCCCTCTAACTCTGAGATCGACGCCAACATCACTGCATTCTTCAATCCGTCTCTCAGACCTCCATCCCCTTCCTATCCATCTACCGATCCGGCGGGTGTCAATCACCAGGCGGATGTGCCGCACGTTATTCCTGGTAACATCCTCATGTTCGATGGTGTTGCGCTCGAGGGACGCTGTCGTTACTGTCCCAAACGTGACATGGTCATGGGGTTCTGTCGTGAACATGGACATTCGTTCTCGTTGAAATGCGATAGCATTGAGGCCATCGAGACGCTCAGTAAAGCAATCGAAAGTGGTGATATCTGCTTGGGCCGTGATGCGACTGTTGTGGCTGTCGCTCCGTATGGGCGCAGCGATCACTATTCGCCTGTACCACTTGTCTTGTCACCTTCAGATAAGACTGAGAAGGGCCCGGAGCTCCGCGAGTGGATACAGACGTTGCTGGACTGCTGGGAGAAGAACGAACACGGCGCTAAGCTACATGGTCCTGTCTGGGCAATAGGCAGTGACGGTGATTCAACCTTCCGTCTCGCAAAACACTTGCTATGCATGACCACAGACCTTGATCTGGCAAGTGACTTGGGACGGCGTCTTGGTTCGTTCGGCTTATCATTCATGGTGTATCATACTCATTTGTCTTCAGATAACATGCCGGGCTTGAATCTACGGACATCGACGCGTGGGATCACTGGTACCTGCGATCCCAAGCATATCTTCAAGCGGTTTGCTACCTTGCTTCGAAGCACACACGGTGTCATGGTCTTCGGTGACCATATCACCTCGGACGAGATTATAAAGCAGCTTTGTTACCTCGATGCCATGACGCCTGATAAAGCACGACGCCTTCTCGATCCTTCAGATAAACAGAACGTTCCTAAAGCAGTGTCTCTCATCCAACATCTACTGAAGCTGGAAGCACTGCCGCCTCCTATGCATCCTGCCGAAGCTCGTCATCGCGAATCCCTTATATACCTGTCGAAGATGCTTGGACACTTCCTTCTACCATTCATCACGGTGGACATGTCACTCTCTGATCAGCTCAAATCCCTTTCCATCTATTCTCATCTCGCCGCCGCCATGTATCTCAAACACGGTACCGCATGCTTGACTGGCGCGCTGTATCATGACTCGCAGGCAGTGGTCAAGAACATCATGTTCACTGTGGCACGTATGCAGCTAGTGAACGGCGATCTCGACTTTCATATGCTCCTTGAGGGTACCGACCGTCTCGAGCAGCTCTTTTCAGATTGCCGTACTCAGGATCACGCCCGCAATTTTGATATTGAGCAGCTTGGCGGAAAGCTCAGTACGTCAACAATCCTGAATGCAACATTCCAACGCAATCCCGATCTCGATAGAGGTCATCGCCGTCTCAGTCTCAAAGACGCGATGGGCATCGATCATGTCAATCCCCGTTCTTGGAGAGGCGATGTGCGTGTCGGTGCTGTTGATCTTCAACAGCTCTGGAACGCGGGCCGTGAGGAGGCAAACACCACTCTAAGAGCCTTCTACATGGCAGAGGATGCCGAGATCGACCCGAACATCTTTAACGCACCGGACCGTGACTTTCTGCGTCCCACGGGAGGGAAGTATGTAGGCGTCAAGCTGACACCAGATGATGCGAGGTCGGAGAGAGTGGAGGACGATGGAGATGAGGAGGATAACGACAATGACGATGATGAAGATGAGGAGGAATCACAGCCTGCCGAACCTGGTGTTATTCACCCTGAGTCCATTCCATCTTCCATTCGCCCCGCTACTACTATCTCTGACTCAGACGGTGTTGAAGCTCTCGGCCTGGATATTGACGACTTCATGCCACCAACCCCCGACGAAGTCGAGGACTCAGAGCCGTCTACCTTCTCGAAAACGCTAACAACTGACGATGGTCAAACCTTCTACAAATCCTCAATCGTAGCCTCGCTCTGCTCCGAGCGTGCAAAGCTAGTCACTATGCGTACCCTTCGAGCACGTGGAGTAGCTCTTGAGGACCTTCAACGAGCGAAGCAGGAGGACGCGCTCGATAAGGTGGACCTGGACGGCCCCGATCTAATCAAAACGGGCGATCTTGTTGGCGTTCTGGTACGATCTGGTATATCGATTGTGCTCTCCATTATGGAGGTCACCGGATTCATGCGTGGTACGAGTAAGACTGTGCACAGCTTCATTGAGCTGGATAGTCTCGATTACAGCCAGGACTCTGCTATCACGGTGACAGGTCAACTTCTTGATCTGAAGCGCGATCCTACCAGCTCCGAATGGCGCTGGACTGGGAATTACCTCCAGATCGAACCCATTCCAGCGAAGAAGAAGTACCTCACACGGCGCCAGCTTGTTATGAACGTGGCTGGCACGCACATCTTCCCTCTTTCTCCCTCAATTGTCACTGACAGCCACTCCTCGTCATCCATCGCGGTCGATCCTTCCGTGACTGCACCGTCTGCACACGTTACATGGAGTATACACGAGAAGCAGCTGACGGAAACCTTTCACACGGCGTGGGAAGCTCTTGATCCAGCTAGCTCAGATGCTGTGGCGAACGTAGCATCATTACCCGCCGTGAACAATCACTCGTTACCTTATCGCGACCACCAAGGTTTGAAAGCATCTGCTTTGCGATCATTACTCATTGAGTTTCAGGTGCTACATACTTTGCGATGACTGATCTTCCGGCGCACTTGAAGCCACGGCCCAAGGTCACGCGTCTTTCGAAGGTGGAGTGTTTCCTCTGCACCAAGTACGATGGAAGCAAAGCAACACCGCTTCATAAGATGCGTGAGCATGTCGGGAAACATGTCCTGTGTGCGATGCGTGATGTAAAGGATCCCTTCGCATGTAAACGCGAGGTCGGTGGTATACTATATGCTTGACTTAGATATACTGACTTTGTCTTAGGTTGGACTTGAGCCTTGCGGGTTCTGTGGACAAGACGAATGCGTTACAAGTCTCGCATTTGTCAAGGGAGTCCCGCGACTATCCTCCAACTGTCCGTACTTCTACGATGGCATGCGCTATCCGGAACCGATCAATACATCAGACAAGGCCAAGTGCACTAACACTCCGATTCAGTGTGCTCTTTGTCCGGATTCGGTGGCAGGGGCTTCTAGGACAATTTGGAAGTACAACTATAACATCCACATCGCAGAGGTGCACGCGTTCGAACGACCCGAAGACTATCTTGCACCAGCTATCACGATTGCGGAGGCATTCATATCACGGGCGGAAGAGAAGTTGATGGGAATCTCAGCTGATGTTACGGAAGACTTCAGAGAAGCTCATGTGGTTCCTGATAGCGAGGGATTCTAGGTGGTACGGGACATTGTAAAGCGCAATAGAGGGGAGACAATTACTGTACATCACTATACAAAGAGACTTAGAGCTAGTACTTATACTAGAGTGGATAAATAATAGCTTAATAGTTGCCATCTAAGCTTGTTCCACTCTAAATAGCTCTCAATTGGGCATTGCTTGCGCTCGGATAGCGCGGTCTGAGCGTGGCGCGATGCTCTGGCCGTGCTTGCCGAAGGTGATCACAGCCGAAGTGCCGAGCCCAGCAAGGCGGATTATGACGTAGGGTGCTGCACCTCTTGGATTCACGGAATTCGCCGATGCCCTCCCCCTGGCTCAGAGGGACGAGTTCAGGCTGGGCCAGGGCCACCGAAGGATCAGAAGATCGACAGGAACCTACCGCTACCGCCGGCCGGCTTCTTATGAGCCGGGATCGGTTCCTTGGACAAAACCGCGACTCGCGAGGTAGGTTAGTAGATTCGTGGGGAGTCGAGACTCGGGATGCGCAGTGACGAGTACACGTCGGTCTTCACAAGCATACTCTACACATAGCGGAACCGTCTGGGAGGAGAACAAGAAATTCTCAACAATGTCGTGAGTAGAGAGACAATCGATCCTACATACATTCAATTCAATATACACACTACTTATTCATTTGCACACAGTCAAGAAACAGCCCGTTGAACTTCCTCAAGATACGAAGGATGATGAGCCTTGTCAATCATCGCCGAGCTCTGCGGCAATCGATCAACATGAGTAAAGGCTTCAGACGCGGTATGAACGACGAACCAGCAGAGTTATATCCACCGCGTCCTGGGTCAGCGGCACGCTTGTCCTCCGAGCTCACTATGAGACGGAGGTGTTGTCAGTATCATTCAGAGTATCGAGGAAAGGAGTCAGACACTCAGAATTATATCCGCCGCGACCTGGATTGGCCTCCCGACGATTGGCGGGCTCGACTAGTATACAGTAATGTTTCGTGAGCTCGAGCGACGACACGTGCTATGAAGGAGTGAACCCCACCGCCAGAGTTGTATCCACCGCGTCCTGGATCAGCGGCACGCTTGTCCTCCGAGCTCACTATGAGACGGAGGTGTTGTCAGTATCATTCAGAGTATCGAGGAAAGGAGTCAGACACTCAGAATTATATCCGCCGCGACCTGGATTGGCCTCCCGACGATTGGCGGGCTCGACTAGTATACAGTAATGTTTCGTGAGCTCGAGCGACGACACGTGCTATGAAGGAGTGAACCCCACCGCCAGAGTTGTATCCACCGCGTCCTGGATCAGCGGCACGCTTGTCCTCCGAGCTCACTATGAGACGGAGGTGTTGTCAGTATCATTCAGAGTATTGAGGAAAGGAGTCAGACACTCAGAGTTATATCCACCACGACCGGGATTGGCCTCCCGACGATCAGCGGGTTCGGCTATACAAGAAAGTTCGTGAGCTCGAGCGACTAAACGTGCTTTGAAGCATTGAACCCACCGCCAGAGTTGTATCCACCACGTCCTGGATCCGCGGCGCGTCTGTCTTCCGAGCCTACTACGACAAATGTGAGTATGGAGTATGGAGTATACTACGAGGAGCAGGGACCAACCGATGCCGTTGTAACCACCACGACCGGGCTCGGGGGAGCGAATAAGATTGGCTGAGTCAAACAGACAATGAACAATCAGCAAACAGGCTCCCGGTAGGGAGCTCACCGCTGGCCTCCAGGCCAAGATAGGGAGCGCGATTTGCCACTGGAACTATGATCGTAGGTAAATCAGTTGAGTCTGGGTTGGTGAAGCCGATGCATGAGACCTACCGCTGACAGCGAGTGCGACTAACGCAAAGAAAAGGACACCAAAGAGGAATGACTTCATGGTACGAACGATGGGAGGGAGAACTGCAGAACCGATGCGGTATTCCGACTTTTATGTCTCCAGTACTGTGTACGTGATTCGCTGGCTTGCAATCATTCCATTGAGTTCTCTGTCGAGACTCGAAACATTGATTGTGGAATTTTGCATGGTGGCGTATCAACATACCTCGTGAGGATGTGTCTTGCCGCGTCATGGGAGGGCTCACCTGAACGGAGACTGCCAACCTCCATGGAAACGCAAACAGCGCTCAAGGTGGCATGAGCCAGAGGTTAGCGCGGTACGAGCTGCATAACCTCAGAGGCACGGCGAACCCCGTTATCTAACTCCGAAACTGCCACTGAGGAGATTCCCCGAGTCTGCGAGGGAGCGCTAGAATTTGATTGAGGCCGTTCGGTTCTTGATGGATAGCAGATGTGTACCGGAACAGCACTCATTCGTTGGCCGAGTTTGGGCTCGGCCGCAGTTCGACGCAGTGGCGTACTGAGCGCTCATCAACCTAATGATTAGGATTCATCATTTCCAGCAAAAGATTCCAAACCGACCTTAGCAAATCAAGATATCGCCCCATCTCATCTTCCGGCTCCAGAGCTAGGTCCGCTGTCGACGCATGAATCCGTGAGGACGAGATACAACTTATAAGGAGAGCGCAGCCGCAATCCCGTCGCTTACCAGGCAGCAGCAAGAACATGTAGTCTGAAACATACTTACTTGATGCAAGGCATCGCCGCTTTCTCACCAGTACTCAAAGCACCGGTCAAGACCCACAGTCTCAGCAGCTCCGGGCCCACCAGTACTGCTCAAGCGCATCTCCCGGAACTTGTGGCAAAAGCATCAGATATCGTTCGGAACAGAAAAAAATAGAGAGAATCAAGCAATCAGAGCTCTCTCGTTTGCGGCTAACAGTGCTTCGTGACTACTAGTGTCGCCAAGTCGACTTCTGAAAGCATAACGGTGAACATATCAACATACAAACGAGCCGTCCAAGTGACGACGTCACCATCCTTATCCAGCCTAGTATCAGTATGAAGGTGCAAGGATGAATGGCAGTTTATAGACCGATCGTGGCCATACTGGGAGAACACTGGAGTTACAAACCAACGAGGAATCGAAGCGTACGACAAGCGTACCTGGGAGTGCGTTACTTCATGAAATGAGAACAGCGTCGGGATGCGATTTTGATGTCTGATCCCGGCGCGCGGCACGTACTACCAGTTCAAACTCCGACCATATTTGCGAAGTGATCTACTGCATCAGAGGTGATCCACAGCCAGTGATCAAGGGCGTCATCCGAAGAGAAAGCCTGTATGAATGCGGTACTCGACAGTGAATTACTAATCTCAATACTTCGCTCACTCTGTTGAATACCCCTCCGTGGCATCAAGCACTTATGTAGCGGCGTATACGAAGAGAACATGATGTCAGATGTATGCCCAGAGTCACGGCGGTCCTCAAGCTGACACTATCATCTGTGTGGTCTGACAAACAGACACGCGTTGATGGTCTCTCTGGAATCTGAACGTCAGTCACTTTATGCATCTTTACGGAAGCGGAGGATTTGTCCTGCCATGCTGTTTTCAAGACCGCAGTGTCACCGTCTTATTGAGCCACTGTAGCAGGATTACCTACGTCTTAGACGGTGCTCGCGCTTGCGTCGATAGGCGACCTTGATTTGTGAGTTCAGACCATCAGGCATACCGCCTTAGTGGAAGCAAAGACAGGAACGGACCCAAACAACAGAACACGTTCGGGCACTGGGACACTGAATAAACGAAAAGAGACATTTCCAGATAATAGATTACGAGTGAAGCGTGTCAATGACGATAAGACGGTATTTTTCCGCACGAGTCGGACGGAGGGCAACACGGGACTGAACTTGAAGTTGCATAGCGGTGGAGTGAAACTAGTATCTGAAATCAAGATGCTACGCCGTCAGCGAGGGAGACACATAGAAAGGAAGTATCGCAAAGATTGATACATATTGTTTGAAGTAGCCAGTGCTAGATCTCGGAGCAATGAGGCGAGCCCTGGACGCTCTACAGACTACATGGGTTCAAGTCAACCCGGGGTTGAACCACTAAAAACAGAAGTGATGCTCGGAGCGGCGAGTCACGACCTGTGCAGCTGCAAAATGACAAGTACGCAGCATATGATATGAACGAACGGATCGGAGCTTACCGTCATCGCGTTGAGATGAATTTTGTGCCAATCACAGACAGAGGGTTACAAGGTAGGCTGTGCAGATCCTGGTCAAGTCGTGAAAGACTATTGAAAGCGACTTTGTCGTGAGTCACTCCGTGTCAGTTTGCTTCACCGAAGTCTGTGAGTCTGTGGGCTTTCGATACGCTGTTCCTCTCGAGTCAGAAGACTTACCCCAAGAAAAGTTATCTTTTGACACGAGGACTGATTAAGCGCCGAGGCGCCGAGCCGCTATTAATGCGTGACATTTTCCTCCCTCATTGCCACCAGCCTTAACGCCTGGTACTGATAACCATGCTGCGCGAATAGGTTCTACTTGAGCTGGAGGACCGGTTGGTATTGTATACGTACGAGGTGAGTTTGGGTTATTTGAAATCGGCTTTCAAGATAGCAACAGCGGCTGCGGTCAGTCTGGGATACGATACAGCCATTTGCCCAAACTCCGAGGACAATTCGACAGCGCGTATCCAGAACAGTACGATCGCCATGGCTCGATCGAACGAGTCGTTAGGCGGTATCCTGGCAGTAGGTTGACGGAGTCAGCATGATCAGAGGACCTGAGATCGGCCTTTGATTGTCTTCATGTCCGGAAATCAACCTGAAAAAGCGCAAATCAATATCTTAGCGGTCAAAAAGGATTGCTCCCTATCTCTTGCAGCTATCGATGCATTGTAGGACCAGCATGCTCTGTTTGGCATGCAGGCTTATGACTGTGTCCGGTGCAAAGCTGTAAATGGCTGGCGTAAAGAGCAAACTCTCTGATAGAAAAAACCACACCGTTGGAATGACTCGCTCCAATCATCGGATAGGGTTTACCGCTTCCTTCATGGTGACAGGAGTGTGGGAAAGTGATATATCCGAATTTGGTCAATTTACATTCCTTCGTTCTACTCTCTCGCTCTTTTTGGCGCGAAATTCCACTGGCTGAAACCAGTCAAAGTGCTTTTCCGCTCACTTGCTGCACTTTTCCCATGTGGGTGTTTCGTCCATATGTTGTCAGGAGACGCGCTTGGTCGTAATCGAGTAACGGATTGAGACCCCAGATCTGCATGTGTAAGCCGATCCGGGTATACGAACATGGATCAGCAGCCTCCTAAGCCTCCAGCTGTCACTTTAGGCATGCTGAGGTACTTCAAAGTGAGCATGTTGCGCCACAGAGTCTCGGTATACTCATTTTGGCTTTTCAGAACCCCTTACGGCCACAATGAGTCATGAGGATCATCAGCCCCCGTGAGTGTGCAGCGTCCAGACGCGGTGCACACACGAAGCAATTATCAGTCTCCGTCCATGGCCGACAATATTCACGTTGTGACGCGATCAACAGCTGGATCTGCTGTGATCGGCTGTATCGCGCACACGGCGGAAAGATCCTCACTACTCCTGATCTCACTTCCTCTGTTTTACACCTCGGTATACGGTGAACGAACTACACCTAGCCGTCAACAAGTGATGAGGGATCAACCAGGCCTTTGCATCTATGAAACATACCATTCTTTGGGAGCTAGCTGGCAAGCACTGCCGAGTCACATACGGCGACCCGTTGAGCTCTACAGCTTAGCCACCCTATTCACAGCGTCGTATTCCGCACTGACAGTTTATAAAGGCCGAACGTTGTTGCGGTCTAGTCATCAGCACCTCGCATCTCTTCCAACGACCCATCCCCTACACGCACATCGTTCATTACTTTGCCATGCCGTGCATTGCAGATAGGACCTTCACGTCTGTATACCGCTCCGCTATGTCGCTTCCCAGAGAATTTTGGGACGTGACTAACGCGAATTCTGCGCACTTCAACACGATTCTCCCACACGCACAAAAATGTCTCGACTCTGAACAGGCGGGCAACGCGCCTGCGCGGGGCCATGCTTGGATCATTGTCTTTACGTCATCTCCACATCCTCATATAGAGCTCGTTTTGTCCTGCACCTCCACCGAGATGGGCGCCTACCCCATCTTCATCGCGTCCAGCATCCCATCAGCACGTCTCAGTGTTGCCTTCTTGCAACCCCGCCTGCTGGCTCTTGCACAGGCTCTCTTTCAAACAGTCCCAACGGCGAGGGTTTACTCCGTATTCAGTCCCGATATCGTCACAAAAACGTTCGTTCCATTGTGGACACAGTTGACCGGTGTTCGAAGTTACATCAAGGCTTATTACGCCGCGAAGCTGTCCGTCTGCACCCCACAGACTTTCAGAAACCGCAGCTCGACGATAATACCTGGACATGAAACAGACCTGCGTCTCGCAGTGCCAAGCGATTTAGAGGCAATCACAGATCTGTGCTTTGACTTCGCGTCGGACTCTGTAAGTGATTCATTGACTCTGTTCCAGATCTCATCATCAAGGCTAACGGTCTTTGTACAGGATCCCTTCTTTCTCACTGCAGACGGAGCCCTTAAAGAGGCTTCCCTTCTCATCTCGAAGAAGACAGTATGGGTGCATTGCATCCGTCCTGAAGGCGCTGTTGAAAGCTCAAGCGAAATCGCTTCCATCGTTTGCTGCACCCGGAACAGTGACACAGTAGCGACCATTACTAAGGTCTTCACCAACAGGCGTTGGCGTCGCCGTGGGTGTGCTGAGCGCCTCGTACGACGCGTTTGTAAAATGTAATCCCGCTCGAAATTTTCCGCCGCATTCAATTACTCATGACATTCCAGTCTCTTCACTGCCAAGTATGATGCAGTCGCACTCTATGTGGCGCACAACAATCCATCTGCTGCAAAAGTGTATCACAAAGTGGGATTTTCTGGGCTTGACGGCGACTGCATCGAAGGGGAGAACTGTGAGGCATGGACTGAGACTGGATTTGATCGTGACGCGGTTGAGCTCGGACACTGGTAATTGGGGGCTGTGCCATACCGGCAGACAAAAGTATAGACAATGGTAACGTGGAGACGGAGACCACTGGTACTTTGATGAGTTGGAAACGACGATTTGGGGCGTTGACTCATTGCCACTTCAAGCTAGAGATCAAAAGCGGCGGACTACGCTAGAAGTCAAAGGCGTCGGACATTCGGAGCCCATAACATTTGCTTACACTACACCTACATACCCCGTTTATATCTACGTAGCAGATGCGTACAATAGAATTTATATAGACGAACCTAATTCTTGTCGTGGCCTGCTTCGAAGTTGCCGGCCGTTTCGAGGTGTGCCGTGCCTGCATGACGTAACGCGCAACTTGTCCTTCTACCACCAGCATGTTGCCGATTCTGACCATTCTACAACGCACAGTAACTTACTCGTTGGTCGGACTCACCGGATGGACCGTTGTGACAGCCTTTCAAGTCCATAACAACACCATTCGCGCTGGGAAAGGTGAGTTTGATCTTTGCTTTGTATGGACTTGACTTATGCGTATATTACAGAGGTGAGTCGCATCGTACGAGTGGGAACAACCGCAGCTTGATGTTTCCGAAACATCCAGCTGATGGAACGAAGGGAGGAAGATGCCAGGCGACGGGTGCGTCACGCCTGTTCCCCAAGCTTGCTATCATCCGGACTGACATTTTTGGTGCAGGTCTTGACGGACGGGCAGAACCAGAGAACCGACTGAACTACGACTTTGTGCCATTCTTGTCCCCTCAAGGTACTCATCTTACTAATTAGCCCTCACGATCCGCTCATCAAGCATGCTTGTACCCAGCACAGTGTAGTGTTGCGCTCCTTGTGACATATCGACCTATTTTGACTTGGCTGCATCTACACAGTTCGCGGAATTTCCCTTTTATTTTGATCAAATATGCTTGTCTTCGAGTCCTTGTGAGCTCAGCAGGCTAATGGGCGAATGCGTTGTTCCCAAGCTCGATCGAAAGTTGACAGTCCAGTTCACTGGAATTCGAGCTTCCGATGTTCATCTCGGACACTTAGACTAGTTGCCAACTAGCTGTAGAACAGCTGTTTCGGCTACGAGCACCGAGCCCTGGCCGAGCGTGCGGCCTCCAGAATGTTGTGGCCAAGTGTGGGCAACGACGATTCGTTGCTCTACGCCTCATACGCCGTTCACAGTCACACGGTAAGTCCCTTCATTCGTGTCAAATCCAACATCGGCTTACGGAGCTCGGAAGTAGCTAAATTATACGCGCTGGCTATGTCCTCGGATCGTCCTCAATGTTGTCGACCGATTGTACTAATCCTAGTCTGGTAGCTGGACTGTGCCGATGCCAGTGGTTGTGCTCGGGGTTTCAGGTTGAGGGAGTCGTTTCTATGTCATATCAGGCACTGGCGAACTGGATGAATAGCCATGAACGTGAGGATGCTGACGGAACTAGTTCCAGAAGACCGTGAGTGTATCACCCAGATACTTTTTCTATGTTCTGCCTGTGGTGAGATGATAGTAAAGTCAGTTTCTCGCATGTGTGTCTCCGATTCGCCCATGCCCTTACGCTGGTGCGTTAGCAATGGCAATTTCAGTGTATCCGATATGGTGTAACGGCTAACATTGCCGCCTTTCACGCGGCAGCTCGGGGTTCGATTCCCCGTATCGGAATTTTGTTGCGGTCCGTTTTGGATGCGCACGCCGCATGTAACGGTTAAACGTCAAGACTAGGGCAGTGGAAAAAACCTCTGGGGGTGGTATCATACCAGTATTTTACCTACCCCGCCTGCCCGGCGGGTTTGGCACCGGTTTCTTACCGGTGTGAAACCCCACGTGACTATATCATGTGATCACGCCATGCGCCACCTCCTGCCCACTAGCCTGGTTAACCCGGCTCTAGTACGAGCGAAGACAATCGTTCCCACCTGCCCACTTCCAGTTTACTGTTCCATCTGCCCTTTGGGCGAAACTGGAGCAAAGAACATAAGGAGCTTGCTACTGTGAGCAGAGCAGCCCATAAGATCTGAGCGACTTGCTCACTAAGTACAGTAAGCTGTTCAATCACTCTACAGTATTCCTTTGTGCCATTTGCAGCTGGCGGCGGGTGGCGGGCGCCGGGTGGTGAGCGCGTCCCCACCGTCCCAAGGGCCAAGGCCCGCTCAGAGACCACATGATTTGGTCAGGTGACAGGTTTCATACCGCCCTCCCGACCCCCGAGGTTTCGAACCGGTATTTTACCTGGTTATTTACCGGGGAAAAACCTATCGGTACGCAAACCTAGGTTTTTTCCACTACCCTAGTCAAGACTCAAGGCTCAAGGCTCAAGACAGACGCCAGGTGAATCGTGGGTACGTTCGACGTGATTCGTAGACTCAAAGTTACGCTTTTGCTCGCTGATGCGATTGCCGGCGCACGCCGACATTAACGCTGACGGTTGGCAGAGGCAAAGAGGTCAGGCAGTTCTGCGTTCTTTGTCGCTTCCAGTGTGTATCGTCCGATCATTCCATCAAATTGCCCAAAGTTCAGATGCTGAGAAAGTACGTTGAACATTGTGATAGTGGATAAGTAATTGATGCCACATTCCAGATCATCTCAGTAGTATAGAAAGAGCTATGAGGCTCGCAGACCACGCCCAACAAGTTCGCAGGGTATATACATCTCACAAGCATGCTTTCAGCTCGAGTGGTAGCTCATCTGTGTCATGCGTCGCCCAAGGAGAGTCCAGAAAGTCCCTCAGCGTTCCAATCTTGGCCTTGATCTGCATCACATCAACCTCAGCATTGACATCGCCTACCGCATCTCCACTCGGCACGCCCCCACGCCGCTCCAAGACCAACATCTGCTGCTGCATCTCAAACAGTTGATGGTGAATCTGCATCTGGCGCTCGGTGAAGGGCGCGGCGTTCAGGCTCGTCATGGTGGATCGAACTGGGGACCTGCTGTTGCCGACGGGGCGGCCAAGATAGCTTGATGGAGGGCGGCTGACTATCAGCGTGTCGTAAAGCGACGGATAGCCTGGGGGCGGAGCGCTGGGTCTGCTGGGTCTTTGAAGGTAGCCATAAGGATCAGCAGATATAATGGAGGGTGTCGGGGGCGAAGAGATGTATTTGTCGGCCATGTATTGCTTGAAGGAATCCAAGGAGGTGGAGTTACGGACCATGCGCTTGGGGTGGAAGGCGCGGCGGCGGCGCCTGATATACCAAAATCCTGCTCCCGCCAAAGCGATGATAAGGATCAGGATGCCTAAGACGACGCCCACGATGAGGGCTGTATGATTGCTATTGTGGAGGTATGAGCGTGAATTGGGTGAGATATACAGAATCTTACGAGTGTGTGGACGTCTGGTCGCCAGTATCCATCTTGCTTGATTGTCTAAAGCGCTCACTCAGAAAATGGTGCATAATAGTAATGAAGTTTTCCTCTTACTGGTTGCCGTTGCCGTTGCCGTTACCTTGGCCGTGCGATCCATGAGGATTACCGCCCGTGCCAAAACTACCGCCATCGAAGGCACATTGATCATGAGCATTGGGGTTAGGCGTCACCGCAATTTCATTACTTCGAGGGTCCCGCGGGTTCAAAGTCCCGTTCCTGGACCCTGTCAGCGAGCTTTCAGACTCAAGTGACGTGCGTACTGCGGATTGGTCACAGCAACAACGAAGTAGCGTCTGCAGGCATGAGTCATCATCGAGTTGAACTACGCCCCTCCACACAAGCAAACTCACTGTGGAGTAGTGAACGGGATAGATGCGCTCGCATTGATGCTCGCCTGAGTCGCCCCATGTGTTACATTGTTCACCGGTTTATTGACAGAGTAGATTGGAGTTGCGAACATATTCTGGTCGAGCCTATACTTCTGGAGAATGACCATTGACAGAGCGGCATCCTCAGGCTCCCAGATGACCGTCACAGCTGTGTTGGTGCATTGCGTCGTGGTTTCTGGTACTGTAATCTTCAAAGAGAGAGACAGCGGTAGCCAGACCCTAGAAGCTGTCAGCAAGCGGCATATGACAATCGACGACAATACACACAGATATAACGAGAAAAAACAAATCAAATGCATGGCCAGCCACAGAAAGAACGAAAGTGAGCGGGTGGAAAGAGTGAGAAGGGTGGGATGATATCCCGTGGAGAAGCAGGGTGTCCACGCCGACATGTAGCGAGCAACTATCACCGTATCAGTGAGCCGTCAAACAGTAGACAGACAGTTCACATCACACGATCGCCAGGTAAGAATCAGATCCTGCCGTTGAAGGAAGTGATCCATAGTCCAGGTCAAGGGCTTGTTCTCGGTTTTCTTCTGGCTAAAACAGCAGGGCGAGGCGTAGTGTAGCAGTATGTTCCAGGCAGTAAGCGATCGCATGCAGCTCATATATCACTGTGCCCAGGATCGTATGTGTGGACTGAGAATGGCGTTCATCGCGGTGATTGCGGGAAACAACGGGACAGCTGATGGCTTGGCCAGTTGCAGGCGGAAGAGATGCCGGGAGTAACGACGGCATTGTTGGTATCTACAGTGAGAGATTAGATTTGAGAACGCTGGCGAGGCAGGGAAACAAGCCGCTGCAAGTTGACGCGGGTTCTCAGCCGAGTCAGCGTCGGAGTAAGAGGTGAAACAGATACAGTGAGTACGAACGGATCATCAACGAACGCCCATGCTGCCCAGCGTTCAGAAGGAAGGCGGCAGTAGCCCCCGTGTCATCTCATTTGAGTGAGTGTTATAACTTATGGCATGATATGAAATGTCAGATTTCAGGTCGCGTCAAGGAAGCTACACACACAACACGACCAGGGGTCGATGGTGGGAGCGGAGAGAAATGTCGCGAATTGACTGAACGAGCCGTGCATATTGCTGGCGAAGACGACGCTCACATCTGTGTTGGCGAGATGGATTGCGTAGACGTTCGACTGTAAACGAGTACAAAACATCCTTTGCCTCTTTACCGAATCGAAGGCCCGCGGATCTCTCGGTTTCTGAACACATCCAACTCCTCCTCGCACGTCCTCCTCAACCCTTCAGCGTCCCGCGTTGGTGTCAGCCCAACCGTCGACGGCAGGACTTTTCAAGGAACAACTTCACAGATAGGTCGACCGAACGACGTCTCCCATCTCACGGCAAGCACCCCAACCGAAGTGGATCCTGCTGTGGGCGCCGAATCCCGATCATGATTGGTACAGAGCAAGCTTCGCGAGCCTTTTGACAAGAGCGAAGTCCAGTCTCTTGTCAGGAGGCGGAGTCGTGGGAGGTAGAGATGGGTGGGATCATATCATAGCGGAGATGGGGAGGATGAGTGCGACGAGTATGTAACCGAGAGGGTCCCAAAGCCCAAGTTCTTTCGTAGGAGGGAGGTTCATGTACATCTCCGATGAGTTGGGTGAACCGCTAAGGCACTTCCACTGTGATCTCGACCGACCGGATAGCCTCCAGTCAAGTGAGCCCACGTCGATGGAATGATCAAGGAGTGTGATGTCCATCATGCGGGGTGTAGTTTCGAGGTATGGGAATGTAATGGCGGCACCACCACCAAGTCAGGGGACAATTGTCTGGAAGAGTCAATTGCGGATGAGGGTGAAAGATGAAAAGACCAGTGGATCTCGGCGGTGGTCCACCTGTTCGAATGCGCGACGAATGCTCCGATGAACTGCTCTGGGAAATCGGCGGGGCGCTTTGGACCGCCGTCACCTAGACCCAGACCCCTCATCATCGCGGCCTTGCTCCTGACAGCCCATAATGACCGCAACTGCAACGTGATCCAGGGTAGGGAGCTCTGCGACGGTGCAAGGCGAGGTGAACGGCGAGATCGTCTGTCAGAACACGTTCAATATGTGTAGTCAGGGTGATCACCACGTCAGAGTAGTCGTCCCCTTCAGAGCGGTCGTACTCATCAGAGAAATCATCCTAATCAGAGTGGTCGTCCTCTTCGAAGGAGTCGTTCTCCGTGTTGTTGTCGTCTGGCTCATCCACGCGGAGGACCAACCAAACCTCAACGCGTGAGTGTGATCTCTCGCCGGGAGCGGTACACACGACGGAGCAGCCGTGTACCATCGGTAGTGTGTACAGTGTAGTGTAGAGTATCCTCCGTGCGACGTGCTGCCGAAGAATTCGTGCTAAGACCTCGGTTCGATTGGCCGTAGATATCAGTCTCGAGACAACGCGACATGAAGACTATGAGCTTTAGATCCAGGCTATGTAGTAGAGAAAGCTGATTTTTACCTGTCGTGCGTCGACTCTGGAGCGATGACCGTCGGAAGAAAAGGGAAAGCAGGGTCTCTTGCCTCCGACGTAATAACCTATGAGTCATGGCATGATGCATCCAAAATAGGAACGCCCTACTTACACTAGCTCTACTTATGCCTCGCTCGTATGCTCGTGCTAAGTATCCGATAAACCACAGGGAACCAAGGCACTTGATCTCTCATGCATTTTGCATTCATAGTCTGATTGCATCGTCGTTTCTTCCTCAAATACGTCTACCTGAATACCCTCGCAAATGTTTCTTATCCACCGCCGCATCTCAATCGCGTCTCTATGGGACGCCCAGCTGGTCAGGACTTTCAACCATGACAGGACTCGTCGTTTCATGTCTGGTGATTACCAAGACAGTCTACTGGACGAGCTACTGGTCTTCAAGGCGGTTTCTAGTGGGCCAGTGTGAAAGACAAGCTCCACACAAGCGCGAGTCGTGAACTCTCTGCCGCGCCTGTAGGAAATTTACCTCTGCCATCCAGGAGATACGGCAACCTCGCATTGCTCGCAACGGCGACCCAAGACACTCACATACGTGCTCCCGATCCTGCAGTCTCCTTAAGCTCATCAGAGCCGTCGTAGCGCATTCAAAATCGGTACCTCACGGCGGAGACTGAGACCAGCAAGACAATCGGTCCTCTCCACGCGCCCGCTCAGAGGCGTCTTTCCAACCTCTCTAGACTCAGCCTCTCAATCGATTGCGGACTCGGATAGTGTGCGGTTCCAGCGCTCTGCGTCTCACCGATATCACGCTCGATGAGTACACTTCTCATAGGTGGAGGACTGGTGGATACAAAGGTGTAACACATTCATGATCACCGCTAGGATGCCATAAATATCTGAGCTACATAGTATGAGTCGGTAAAATTAGACGGCCATTGCTTCCTTCTCTTGCGACTCCTTAGCCACGTCTGTGCCAGACCTAGACGAAGTACTCGCAATCTCCGCTGCATCTAGATCGACGTGCCCAGTTTGAGACGCTGACGTCGAATGGGTCGTACGGAAGTGCAGAACCGATGCTACAGTATCGGACATACCCTTCGTGGACAAGATAGAGCTGTGACGCCATGTATGGTCTGGTCGTGCGTGTCCGGCAGCCACCCGAGCTATGATCAGAGTAGGCGCGATACCCTGGTTTCATGTTCAGAACCGCGTCGAGTTTGTACGGGGGAAAGAAATTGCTCACTGTGACGGCGCCAAGCATCGCGCCGGGGAATAACTCGCTCTCGTTCAGGTGCGTGTCATAGAACGCATTCGTTTCGATGATGATGTAGGCGATGTACATCGCCGAATATAGTGCTGCGGACTCAACAAGAATCTCGATGACACCACGGTAGGTGTTCAACCCCGAGAATCCCGTAATTCGGAGGATACGAAAGATAATTAGGACGGTGCATAGCACATTCGTGGCAACTGAGAGGCCGTAGTAGATCATGCGCCAATCGATTGTGACAAGGGTGACAACGACCCCGGAGCTTGATGTTGAGAAGTTGGCGACGAGCTGTAAGATGCATGCGACTAGCAGTTGTTCGTTAGCGAGGTATGGAGTGTTGGAGTAACGGCAGCGCACTTGTGCTAGTGATAACACAAAGGACCGGAATGACTATCACAACCCAAGATCCGCCATAGATAACCCAGCAGCGCCAGATCTGCCGCCGAAAGTTTTACTCTGATTATGAAGAGACAGGAAACTGGGCACTCACGATGATGGAATCAGCCAACAAAACGTTTATCGCACGGCCTACTCGCGAGACGATGATCCACGGATCGGCGTAGTCCATGATGCTGAAGTCAAACGCAGTCTCGCGAGTAGCCCCATGTACGATGTATGTCACGTCGATCAAGTACCAGAGTGCGCCGGTGTAGATCGTGGCCAATATCCACATGACGGTCAAGATGAAGGCATGAACGGTGCGTCCTTTCGTCAAGCCAGAATTTTTATTCGATGATACTGAGATCGGCTTGGTCAAAGTCGGGCAGAATGAAGCGAGCTGGGAGCTTACCAATCGCATGCATGGCGTATGCATAGATACACGTATAGAAGGCATGGCAGAATATCCCAAGTATATCGGAGTGAAGATTTGCGGAGTGGTACGCTATCACATCCGCTTCTGTGAGTCCGTATTGTTCAGAAAGAGATGGGGCCATTCTGAGAGAATACGAGGCCACTCTGCGGTTATAAGGCGTTTCACGCGATGCAATACATGCCCCCAATGAAAGGCATAACGAGATCAAAAGATCATTTCGGCACTGGGTTTTTACCGAGACGGTCTTGGGGTAGGTCTGGAGACTGATGTACAAGGGTGCTGATGGAAATTTATCGCTGCAGATCAAGATAGGGATGTCCGTGATTGGATAGATTGAGGTGAGGTGAGGTGAGGTGGCATCTGGTGCCTATCAGCGCTTGATGAGATGTCTATGCTTGCATTCATCGTCCATCGTGCGTGAGTCGATTGTGCGCCACACCAGTACTGGCTGAAACAATCAACTGGTAGATGGGGCAGTACTTTGGCACCGCCGACCTGGGGCTCCAAAACTGCTGTGCCAATTGGAGTGAAAACAGAGGATATTCTCCCAGCATCGCTTGATTCGAAGGCAATGTATACCTTCGTGTGCAGCGCGGTAAGTTATGGAAACATGAGATTTAACTCGGGCCACTCGGCCCGATGCTTGAGCGGATGGTGCCGATACGTCGATATTGTCAGCGACCAGGTGAGAGATCCGATCTATACATGCACCAGACTTCATGATTGTTTCAAAACGCCTGTCAGCTAGTGTTCCTGGACTTCCAGGCCTCGAGGAGGTGAATCTTGGAGGGCAGCAGTGGTCCTCGTCCCTTTCCCTCCCCTTCATTGTTCTCATCTTCCTATGTATGCCAATCAAAGCCCCTTGGGTGCGCCACAGCAGTGTGAGACGGGCTCCTCATCCTTATCTCATAGTGGCTCTCAACCTATAGTGAAGCGCCGCTGAGCGAGTATTGCAGGTGCCGCTTTGTGAGAGCTCCTTGATCGTGAGTGACGCAAAATCTAAGAGCCACTGTTGTCAAGTCCAATCTCGCTCCGAGATGTCCCTGGCGAGCGGTGTCGCCACATTGATGTTGTTCACATATCAGATAGTGGCTGCTAGGCACCAACTTTAACGCCCACTGCGTCAGGCCGAAATCTTATCCGCGCTGCCAGTGAAGTCTGGACTGGCCAGAGGCAATAATACTAGTGAGAGAGTCACTTGAATGTCCTCATGAGTTCTGGAAAAACGTGGATCGAGTGTTGGCCTTCAAGTCAGATTCTTTACGTAGGCTTAGCGAAGCCACCTTACGGCAGAACAGGCGGCCTTGAGAGAGCAGTGCTCCCCGCACAGAGAATTTGGAAGACGGAACCATCCTGGAAGTACAAGCATCGTCCCGCGCGGCCCAGTACACTAAAGGACAGGCCCCGCTTTGAGCCCAAGCGGTAGAAGGACGGAATATACTGGGTGTAATTGCATGTCGAGAACTTCGCGGTCCTGGACCCACATGGTCACACCCGAGAGCCGGGACCCACAATTCCACCTTCCCCATCCCCGTTCGTGTCGTATCCTTGTTCTCAGTCGACGATCATGATCGGTTCTCAGCGCTAGCAAGAACAATAGCATGGCCAAAGTTGGGATGCGATAGAATGCTTAAATGCTGGGACTTTCCTTCGCCTCGTTTGGTATCCCCACCACAGTGACTCCGACTTCTACGCCATGATTTCCACAACTCTTCGTTCTTCTCGCCGTGAATTGTGCGTACATTGTCTGTGCTCGTGGCTGCTAGACTGTCTAACGACCGTACAGGCCCGGTACGCGCCGGCCCTCACTTTCAGATGTCGCGTCCATACCCATCAAGAAGCGAGCGGCAAGGCCTCCCTTCCGCCTCGACTTTGAGGCGCGCATCATGCGATGGCGCCGGACTGTTACTCCTGCCAGGTGAGATTGAGCGTCACCTATCCATGGTCAGCGAAGCCTGACAAGGTGTTGCTCTGAAGCGAAGCGACACCTGCTTTTGCGGACAGAGCAGACAAAGTCGACAACATGGCTGTACCATCACCGTAAGTACAATGCCGCCTTACTGTCAGCGAAGTCTTACGAGTGAGTTGCAGATTTCTCGCCACGAGTTCACCTACTTCGACTGTGTTCCGTGTCAGCGCGTCGTGTATAAGTTGCAAAGATGGGGGTGCATGTGTTGCGTCTTCCTCCTGTCCAGCCGCGAAAGACGTCGACCTTGAGGAGGAAGACACAGTAGGTTCGGAGGAGTCACCAATGAGTGTGAAAAAGGCGGATTGCAACGACGACGACAACGTTGCAATGTACAGTAGCGTCTCGGACGAATCAACAGCAGACTTGGAGTCCGCCTAGCTGCGGACATTAGAGACCTATATGAAGTGGTTAATTTTACTCTTTCGTTGTACATTATTTGCGTTGAGATACCTACCTAGCTAGATGAATGGCTGAGCGATTGTAAAGTACGAACCGACGAGACACGTGAAGAGTACACTTACGCGGAGGAGCATTCTTGCACCAGATAGCACCAGATCCTGTTTGTACATGTCAACAAAGAGCGTCTCTGTCTTTTGAGTGGTCAAGCACGAGAAGCACCTGATTGTAGTCATCGGGAGAGGATCATAATGAGTCCAGACCCACGCACTTGAGCGTTTGCAGTGTTCCAGAAGGACGACAGCTATGCACTGCAGAGCGCGGCTTCAAAGCGTGCCACACGAGGAGGCAATGGAACTAGTCTCGTCTCAACGGGTGAGGTCGAGTTCCTCGCATAGCGCGATTCCGGTCAGGGCGAGGTATGGCAGGAGCAATGCGCATTGAATTGACGTGGAGAGAAGCAGCGAATGGACGTATAAAGTCTTCGCCCGACGCCAGCCTGAAACAATTTATGCCTGATAGCTTCTCCTTCCAAGTGACGTTCACCGTGTCGCAGTGAGACCATCCCCCGGAACGTCAAAGTGAGAAGGCTACTGCTTGTCTCGGTGAGGGCGCCATCGATAAGAGTATTTCCGAGGTAGGAGACGCCAAGGCAAGGGTGCCTTGAAGTTTGAGGCGAAGATGTGGTGAAAATGAGAAACAGAATTGAGCCATCCGATCATTCGCGGACCTGCGCCACGTGGCCCTGTTGGATAGTCACGAGCTCGAATGACATTCGTCCTGGACCTCTCCGCTTACATGTCGAGCAACTCTTTGACGTCTCTGAATACGCAGTTTTTGGATTCCTGCCTGACTCGAAACGCACCTCGACGCAGCTCTTTTCTCACCGATCGCATGGGTCTCTCCCGGAGTCTTCCAATAAGCCACTCGTCAGCGACTCAGTGTTCCGGAGGACCGCCTCACGTCGCGCCTCAGACTCGTCCTTTGCTTTTTTGGGATCGCTTGAAACGCCGTAAGAGTCTACATTGATAAACAGATAGTCATGTTTTGCGTCGCGAGCCGGACATATCGTCTGGACTTTCGTCAAACTTATCTGGGAATGGCATGGCAGAAGTTGCTGGACATGTGCAGAATGATGATGCATTCTTGTACGGCGTGAGTTTTTTTTGTCTGCCGCGATCGCTCGACACTTCTGCTCCGTTGACCTCATGGACTAGTCCCGCTCAGTCTAGTGACGAATGGACCTCTCGAAGATATCTGATCTCCGCCGTAACTCATCCCAGAGCTCACCTTGTCCAAACCAAGGCGCGGGCTGGAAGATCCACTTCGAGTAGATACCCCGGGAAGTCTATGACAGGCGAGATAATTGTTGGTCAGACGCGTCTTCGGGTCCTCCGCATTGATTTTTATTCCCCAATAACGATGCTTTTTCTACACCGGCAGGGACATGATCCATCCTAAACGCCACCCACGGCATAGCTCAAGCTGCACGCACCTAGAGTACGATTGGGTAATAGCGCACAAGGACCTCCCTGGAGCGTGATCTCATTGACCTCCGATCTGTTCAAGTGGCAAGATGCAGCCATCGTCCTGGACATCCAAACGTGTGGCGCGAAACAAGACCGCGGATGATATCGGGTGTGAGACGCAAGTCATGAGTCGCATTCCTTTGGGACAAGTCATGAGATGCCGGGATATGCGGTTTGGTTCTCGTCTGTTTACATCCGGTGCTTGAGCAGATTGAGCTTGAAGTTGAAGAGCTGCTTGAATCGATGCGTCAGAGGGGACTCAGCGTGTTTCTTGTTACTTTCCACCGTGTGATACACATGTTACTTATTGCCACACTCGCTTGTTGTCCAGTTGTGCAATGTTTTATTGCTATGTACGGCTCGGTGATCTCGCTCTCGTTTCGGAGTTCCTGCGTTTTCTTTTATTGCTGAGTTTACCTCATTTGCTGCAAGGGCTGTCGAATGCTGTTGAAGTACGCGTTTTCAAAACGATCATTTAGCTTTCGCCTCTTTGGCACACACCGCCTTTAAAGTGCATTCCGCCCAGCTGTGGGGGAGGCGGTCCGATTCAAGAGCGGATCGTGACGTCATCTGACCCAGGCGGTGCCTGTTTATAAAAGCAGACGCGTCCAGCGCAGCGCTTATCCTCAGACCACCATCGATCTCTGCCCGTTCCGCTCATCGCCAATCAAGCAACTCGCAAAGCACTCAACGGAACTATGTCTTACGGCGGCGTACGTGCCCATTGTGTAATCTCGCGCGATCGCTATCTGAACGCGTCTGCTTAGTACGGAGGCGGATATGGTGGCGGACCACAATATGGATCACCACAGGGAGGGGGGTACGGAGGACCACCAGGAGGAAGCTATGGCGGGCCTCCGCCGCCGCCACCGCGCCACGGCGCTGGAGGAGGTGGTGGGTATGGCGGATATGGCAGTGGCGGATTTGCGCCGCCCGGAGGAGGGCCGGGGGGCATGCCACCTGGCGCGGACCCACAGTGAGTGTCAGTCGCGTGCTATGTGGCGTACGTCTCATGTGCCAAGGTTATGGAACTGGTTTACGGCAGTTGACACAGACCGGAGCGGTGCTATTTCTGTGGTCGAGCTGGAACGCGCTCTGATCAATGGCGATTGGACGCCGTTCGACATGGACACTATAAAGCTGTTGATGGGTATTTTTGTGCGTGTCTTATCTCACATCTTGCATTACCCGTCGCAGGCTTTGGCTGCTCCGTCTCTTTTGTCGTGTATTGACGCGCTCACTGTAGGACACTGACCACAGCGGAACCATTGGATTCAACGAATTCGCTGGGCTCTGGAAATACATCAAGGTACGCCTGCATACCATTCTATCTCACAGGCAGTCATGATATCCGGAGTCTTCCCTTCGTGTTCCGATCATCCTCTGACCCCGTCACCCAGGACTGGCAGAACGTCTTTCACCACTTTGACCGTGACCGATCCGGCACCATCGAGGGTCCCGAGCTCGCCGAAGCGCTCGCCCAGTTCGGGTATCGTCTGAGCCCTATGTTGTTGGATCTCGTGCAGCGGAAATACTGTACGTCGTTTCGTATTTGGTTCTGATGCGCAAGTCTGACTTCAATCTCAAGCGTCGGCAACGACGGACACAGCGCCACCGACGCGGATGCCGGGCATGCAATCGCAAGGAGGTACTCTTTCTCTCTTCAACCTTCGTTTTGCCAAGCTCTAACATTCTGTCTCACAGCGGGGATCACTTTTGACCGCTTTGTGCGCGCATGTGTAGTTGTGAAACAACTGCACGAGGCTTTCCAGCGGCTCGACACCGACCGGGATGGATGGATTCAGATTGGGTACGAGCAGTTCATGCAGACTGTGCTTAGCTTGCCGTAAGCGGCCACGAACTACTTCATACTGTAGCCTTGGGACAAATGTACATTACATGGTAAGACTGGGGGAGTGCCGACTGACGTCGGCGAAACCCTTGCTGGGTTTGAGTCGGTTACAACAGTATTGGGTTCTCATTGTACACAATCAAATTTGCTATCGTAAGTACAAATTTGATTTTAATCTTGTGCGTGTTGCGTCAGAGTTTGATTGCAGAATGTCGTCGCCTCTCGAGTCTCCGTGCACCCGCACGCGATGTTGGACAGTGCAAGAGAGAGAGAACGACGATGACCAAGGTGGTGCCTGCAAATTTCCTAACCTTATATGGTTATGCAATTTGCAGGCACCGAATCAGTCAGAGGGATGACTCAACACATCATCAAAACTCAATCGAGCCGAATAGGCAACATCAGCGTGAACTGAGCTTCGAGCGAAGTCTTTGCAAACACAATACATACACGACAGTTGATTACATTGACAATAGAAAGAGTACACTACTGAACAAGCTGCTTGCCTGTATGTAGATTGTAACTAACTTGAAAGGATAACATATGACATTACATAGGGAATTCAAGACACCATTCACACGTCGTCTACTCAGTTTTCATTCATGTTCGTCGCTTGGATCCAGAGTCAAAGGTGCCACGTACCTGCACAGATTTCAAGTACGTTTGCTTCAAAATTAGACGTGTTACTGACCCAGCCACTGGAAAAGCCCTTCCTCCATTTATCTTCTTCAGACATGTTTTCATAATCTCTGAGTGCATCAATGTTCAAAGTTAGCAATGAGGGGACGTAAGAATACTAGGTGACCTACTTTATAAACTCCTCAGAGAAAATGTGCGTATGAGGCTTGCCCCGTTTCTGCTCCTCAACGACGGGAGTGGAAGGTGCAAAGAGAATTTGTTCGTGCGATGTAGACACCGTGGTCGTGGCCACTGAGATAAGCGTGGGCGGCGGTGGAGAGTTTTCTCTGGAGTCTCTGGTACGGCATAGCTGGACTACAAATCAAATCGTGTACAAGCTGACTCCAACAAGTGAAGACATACCTCTTTGCATCCACTTTTTTTCTTCCATTGGAACAGAGAGGTGATGAGGCGAAGGAGGTTGAACATTTTGTGATTACCGAGAATGCTCACGCCTCACGTCTTATATTGCTCGGTAAGCGCAGCGCAGATCTTACCGTTCATGCCATTTAAAGTTATCCATGAGAAATCCACTCAACGAGAGGATTCATACAGATACAGAAATTGTCCTTACCGACTTGCGCAAATGGTAAGAACAGCGGTGTGTAATGTACGATTACCAACCGTAACACAACGCAAACAGTGCAGACCGAACCGAAGGCCAAAGAGTGGGAAAGGAATGAAAGGAGTATGTACACGTACACTTGACGCAAAGCTATGCAGCGGTGTTTATAGATGTGTACTCGATACATCAATCATGGTCAATTAAGCCACCGGAAATGCCCTTGCCCAGCAAGGGAACGAGAAGAATTGCAGGAAAACCTACTAATGGCCAGGAGGGAGTCACATTGTCGCATTAATGGGGTAGTGGTAACCTGGGTCGTTGCCATGTCGGCTAGTGTCGACCCGCCGGGGGTTCGATTCCCCCTTAATGCATCTTATCATCTAGGCGAGCTCTTTTTGCTCGTTTTGAGCCAAGAGCCTTCTTCTGACCTTCACGTTGACTTTGAGATTTTTGATCCTTGATTCCTTCTTTACCTTCCGGAATCAGAATTCTGACTTCTAACCTCTCAGTGCTCTCACAAGCCACTTGGACCAGTATCTCTGACTCTGTCAGTGGAGGTCCTAGAACTAAGAAGTGACGACGGTGCCCAACGCTCATCAGGACCGCGCGAGTCTCTGCTAGTAGACGAGTTGGACTACTACATCAGGCTTTTGTGACGCCTAGCAGTGTGCCCTAGGCCCCTAGCCCCTCATCGACACTGAAAGATTTGGCGGATGCCAGTGTACTTGATTGAGCTCTGATCACATTCATCTAATGCGTCTCACAAACAACAGCTGAGAATCTCAAGATGTTTTGATGCACTGGACTGCATGCATATGATAAGTCGTATCGGATACTGTCGGATTCTATGTGAGGGGATGCATCGTGGAAACAACCTTTGGTAAAGAAAGACGATGTCATGCAGGTCGGAATGCGAGCTCGGTACCTCTAACAACCACTATGCCAGCAACACCGACTGCACATTGATTGCAAATAAAGCACGTCCGTAGCTGTCGAATACCGCTCAATATGTTACCTCACGAGCTGGGATGGTCATTATTAGAGAACGTCAAAAAAAAGTACACGTCCGGCTTACCTACGGGAACGGCAGAGACTCGGTATCCAGTCGAGCAACCCGATGGGAGCCCGAGACGTCCATTTGCGTACGAGTCGTCATCCAGACTTCATGTTACGATTCGGTCGACCAGGTGCTCATGTAGGTTCGATGTCAGTAGCCGTAGTACGACTTGCAAGCTAGCGCGCCTCTTCGAGATGGATTGACAAGCCGACGGCAGTCACGGCACTTCCCACGCAGCGCGACTCTCTTCACGACCCCCATCCCAGGCTCAAGAAAGGTCGAAACGTGTGCTTCATTGCGCTTGTAGCAACACCATTTGCCGGAACAGTCTGCTAGGGTTTTTCTTTCCGAACAACGTAACGGAACGTGAGGCTTTCGCAATAGCCTAGACGTAGTGCATGAGATCCAAGGTGCGTCCGGTAAACGGCCATTCCCTGGGACAGAGCTCGGACGAAGGTGCTCCGCACCTACGGTACGCACAGCATATGGAGCGACCGTGTGAGGAATTCGCGTCCACGGAAGCCGACATTTCCAGCTGGTCTTCACATCGCTCGCACTCCACGCGGCCGCCGGACGGTGAGCTTCACCGATGCGAAGCAGTTCTCATGCACCATAAACCCAGCACCAGTCTGTTCATCGATCCAATTCCCTTGGTGAACTCTCGCAAAACAGGCGCGACGCGACGTGGCAACGCGATCGGTAGCCGATCGGTAAGTGTAGGACCAGTGTAGGACGCCGAAAAGTCACCGCGTTGCCATCCCAACCCTGCAGGGCTCATATGTTGTTCCCAATTGCGCGCCATGCTGCGCCCTGATTTCCTTCCATTTCATTCCCTGGTCGGTCTAGCTACCGATCTTTTGTTCTTTCGCCACCTTCACTCTTTACCATCATAACGCCTTTCCCGTGCAGCGCACAGAGGAAAGAGCCTTTCGGACGACAATATCCTCCACATTCTTTTAATGGCGGCAGCAGCCCGCATATACAACCTGCTTCTGATCTTATGCCTCTACGCCTCCAGGGCGTGCGCTGCATCCCTTGGCTTGGAGCCTAGGGGAGCGACTGTCATATCCTCTTCGAGCGGAAATGTGACGGTTGTGGACTCAAGTACGGGGAAGACCATAGCGCAGGGAGCTGCGACGGATGGGGCAGGCGATGGATACTCGCTTCCTGCAATGTTGTGGATCGCGGTGTGCTTTTTGATTGGTGCTCCGATGGCCTTAGCAGGAATTCGGGGATGGAGGTTTACCACGGGCGTGGGGATTGGTGTCAGTGCAGGTGTCTTATGTGCGTGGTTGTTCTTTCCTCGTTCCCTGATATGCTGAACGATGACTTCCTCTCAGCCTGGGCCGCTATAATCACGAGCGTGGACGAAGATGGTCTTCCAGATCTCATCCTGACGTCCATCGTGCTGGGTTTCATTTTTCTGGGGTTCTGTCTAGGGGTATTTGAGTTTGCGAGGGTGGCTGCGACCACTCTTCTATGTCTTACGGGCGGACTGGCGTTCGGTATACGTCTCGTTCTGATCAAAGACGGTCTGCTGGTTTCGAGTTCTTTCGTTACGAACTGGGCCATAGTGGCTGTATTCGGAGCATCAGCGGGACTGTTAATGATATGGTATAATCGTCCTGTGTTGGTACGTGGTCTGTCTCAGTCTGGCGTGTTTCACTCAGTTCCTCTAGGTCTTCTCCTGCGCGAGCGTTGGCGCGTTCATGCTATCTTTGGGCATCGACCTCGTATTGAACAAGCAGAGTGGCCTGAGCCGCGGCTTACGATTTCTTTTCGATCGCAATTCCTCACATCTTGCTGTGCGTGGCTCCTCCCTCGAACGCCTGATATTCCGTTGCTTAAACTATCACAGGACATTATTGCAAACGGGTACCACCCGCAACTGACGACTAGAATCAACCTTTACGCTTCGTTGGCCGCGACGTACGTCTTCTCACCACCGGTCTGATTTGAGATACTCACCCAGAGCCAAGACCGGTCCTCGCCTTCGCCCAGCACAAGGTATTTAGCCAGCCGTTTGTGCGCAGGGGTCCTCCGCCCGACGACGCGGAGCTGGGCATAAATTACCCTGCGGAACCGGAGGAGAAGAAGTACTCGAAATACTTCTCGCTCTTGTGGGATCGGAATAGCGCGTATTTTGGCAATAAGCTGAAGAGCGCCAGTCGATTCAGCCTTTAGTATGGGGGCCATGCTGCGGGATTTGCGATCCCATCCATTCGTTTCATTGTTGTCTCAATATGTTCGCCTCGGTACTGATATATATTCGCGTGTGTACTACTACGAGATACGGCTGCCTTGAGTTTCGGATGATGGCCATTGTGAGAGCCTCTCTGTATTATTCGCGAGAATCATTGGTACTATAGCAAAAGCCAGCTACATGTACCTCTCATATCCAATCCTGTTTGTCTTTCTTGGGTCGACGGTACTTTGTGCAAGATAGTATACATGGTGCGACTGGCCGCGGAAGCCTGTGCAAATCTTTGCAAACCTTTCAAGCTTGGGGTTCTCATGCACGCTAGCAGCGCGGTATGAACCATGCCTGGTGGGCGTCACTCGCACGATTGACATCGGTTGTGAGTGAGATGGCGTTGAACAAAGCACATGGCCGGCTTCTCCAGGTCTCTGGCGTGATTGAACAAACAGTAGCGAGTCAGTTGAAGAGAGGAAGCAATTGGTTCGCAGCTGTCGGAGCATAGCCTGACGGTAGATCATGGAACAAAGATTTGTAGTCCAAGGGATCTCAAATTACGAAGGGCACTCACGACTACAGAAACTAGGAACGGACATATGGCAAGCACGTACCGCGCTCAACCTGCCAGTGCCCATCGTTCGTTCTTTGTAATTATTCGTGGACCATCAGCGGCAGGACAGAGATCTTCACTCGTGCTGTTGCTACTTGCCTGTAAGGCCCTGATATAGCATATGACAGACGTCGCCATCATGTAGCGGCTCGTATACAGTCTCTCACAATTGCCTCCATTCAGTCCATCGACTTACGCCGCACTTGCACCTCTTATGTAGCCAGCGAAACACACTCTTTCCCATCGAACATCAGACCTTATGAGACGCAAGCGATGTATCATTCACCGAATGACATTGATAACATGCCGTACATCTAACGACACAATACTCTATCAATTCAGTACAGTACAGCACAAATGAAAACCCAAAGAACTCCACGAGTGGCGGAGAGAAGATCAGAGAACCCCCGCCGTCTCGAGCAAAGCTCGCGTATGTCGATTGTCCGGCTTGATATCACCGTTTAGTGGTGCGAAGTATTTGCGGAGTTTGTCGTTGAACACGACAGAATAGAAGAAACCTTCCGTTCCGCGCTGCGAGGCGAGTAGTTAGTACGCAGGATAGATGTAAGGGACGGGAGGCGAGACGCCAATCCCAAACGAAAGGTGCCTACCTGTCGTGTCATTCCTTTCCGTGTCGTCTCAGCGGACACTCGTCCGCGATGCCAGTTCCCTCCGGCTGTGCGTATCCACACGCTATCCCCAGGCTGGAACGGGCAAAGAAAGTCAGCCTCGATCCGAACAAAGAATGATTCACGCCACACAAACCTGGAACATGTACGGCCACGCTTCGTCTACTTGTTGCGGTAGTGTATGCGAATCCTCCTCTGACTCGCTGCCGCTCCACCAGTCATCGAGCTCCTCAGGCGTTACTCTCCGCAGCTTCATCTTCTTGGAGCTCAGAGCCGAAGTGGACGCTTTGCCCATCGGCGACGCGGAGGCACGAGCGGTGGTTCTTGAGCGTGCTACTGCAGGCATGGTGTGATACGTGTACGTGGATGATGGGAGGAGCAGGTGAAAGACGTGTTACTCGGTTCGCCACTGATGGCCAATGTGGGCGTGATGGGGATCAATGGAATTGAGGCGCTGGTTCGCGGTGTACCCTTTATACCCTGAACGTCCGTGTATGACGTAAGGTGCCTTGGCCTTTGTCTCGAAGCCGGTGGAAGGACATCGCGCCTCGCTTTCTTTGTTGTGTCTCGCAACTGAAAGAAAGACGGAACCAAAAAGATGGATTATCGTGATTGTGATGACCGGAAAGGTGAAAAGACAATGGGCTGTGGGGATTCGAAGACACGCCGTACAGCAAAGCTGTAGATCATGCTGTAGAGCATCAGCAAGGGTGACGAGTGGGTGGGCGAAAGTCTGTACTAACCTGAGAAGAATGCGGGCCGAACACAGGTCGTCTTTAGCTGTACGTTCAAGTAGACCGAATGGTTGGCGCTCTCGGAAAACTCATCGCGAATGTGACGATCAGAGATAACGAAGCGCGCACGGCAGTCTCATATCACATCGTGCTGATCATCACAGCAAGTCAGAATTGCGGCGAAAGGTGATGCTGATCTGGGAGATCACTGACCACGATGTGAGACGTGATATGCATATCAACAGCTGCATGACTGTTACTGCGCCTGCGCTCACACGAAGTGCGGACAGTCACTCAGTCAATGCAGGGTGAATAGCATCTCCATTGACGCCGCGAGTCTCCGGGTCCGGTCGTGGATGGGTGGATTACTGTCACCGCTCCCACAAAGCCCAGCATTCCACGCTGATCTATCACCGATGAGGCAAGGGCACCCATCGCATGATTCCAGAAAGCGACATACAATTGCGAAGTTGAGACTTTCCAGTGCCGCGGGCAGTCCTTTGTGCCAGAACGATGCGCAGCGGGAGTACACTGCCGCGGTGTAGACCGGAGTCGTCCTCAAAGACCGCGGCCACAGTGGCCGAGCGTTCGTCCCGAGTCGGCTCAAGCGCTGCATTGGAGGTGGTCACAGGTGGCTGAGTAAGTGAACGCCGTAAGCAGCGGGACAAGCATGGAACGATAAACGTACAGGATGAGCGCGATTGGTAAGTAGCTCCCAACGAAAGGATGACAGAGACGAGATTTGTCTGCGGGTAAGTGGGAATCCGAGCGTGGACGTCTGTCATGAACCGGGGAGGAAGAGCGAGGTCAAGAAGCTCTTGGTCGGGATGCATTGTCAGGAAGTAGCAAGTGCAACGTGCCAATGATCTCCTCGTTTGAAAGAGTGGCGTGGTATCATGTCCATCGCGGAGGCCTGAACCAACGTGAAGACCACGCGTGAGCGTCGATGAAGACAGCAAAGCAAGAATCGTACCAGCGATGAACCCTGTAGCCAATTTCGTCGTGGTCTGCTTTCGGAGATACCCTCTCAATGCGGAATGTCGACGTGTAAAGGAAGTCCACGATACGCAGATCATGGACGCAGGTTTGGCAGCAAATACTGGGATGATAATAAGACCTGCAACAGGATAAGGTGGATGAAGCGCAACAGAGTAAGAACGCACCGTCGATGCGACGTGGGCGGAGGCAGACGCAGTTCGGTATGCCCAGCTTATCGCTCCTCCATTGCCCGTGACAGAAATGGGTGATGCATCGTAATTGAGGATATCTGGCTGTTGCATGACAAGGTTAGGCACGCGCGACAAGGCATGTACTGATAGCGCACTGACTGCAACGGGAGACATAGCGAAGGCGACTTGATCTCCGACTCCGAGACAATCAGCGCAGGCCGGCGACTCGTTGACGTTTGCCGACGAGTGCAGAACGTCCTTCCCAGGATGAGGGTACGAGATATCTTTGTGTTGGTATGCATATCTTTGTGGTGGTATGCTTCTGTCTGGGTTGGGATGAGCCGCCGCGAGGTTAGACAGAGACCGCCAGCGCACGCGTACTGAGTCAGATCCCGACAGTTGTACAACTATCGCTAGTCTCCCGTGTGTTGGCGGCGAGAGGGCCTTGCATTCGATCCTCCTGCGCCCAAAGATGATTGGCGAAGACGGGCAAAGGGGTGGCTAGACGCACCAGCTGCTGTCGATTCTGACAGAAACGCTTGCAAGGTCGCGCGCCGCCGTTGCAGGAATTGTTGGGCAATTGTCGTCGTCGTCGTCGTAAGAGTGTAAGTAGCCGGAATGCGGCTGTGCCAGGGTCCAGACATTGCCGGCTCGGTTTTGCCGGATGCTTCTCTTCTCCTCTCCACGTCCTGGACCTTTCCAACCGTCCAGAAACCAACGCCCTAGAGCGTTCTAACCTTTGGCCATTCATTCGTCGACGCGAAGAACCGATAACGATGCAGCAACAGGTCGACTGAGCGGCGCTATGACCCTCCAAGGAGAACAATGGCTGCCATTGTCTGGACTTCTTACCTCACAGTTGGCTATGGCCATGCCCGCGCTCTTGAAGGCGATATAAGGATCCCCGCGCGGCTTCTTCGGATGAGTATAGATCTCTATTCCCCCTCTTCCTCTCAGCATTTCTCTGCACTGTGCAATTGCCGGACAATTTTGCTTATGCCCATCTCTACGAACACCACGATGAACACCTTTCCTGTCCTTATGATCGTCTTTGCACTGGTCGCTTCCCTCTTACCCGCTTACGCCGCACCTACGTACGTTCACTCCCTTCCACTTTTTTCCCCTCTCCACGTTCAAACAATACATCTCGCAGCGGCTTGTTCATGTACGAAAAGCGCATATCCGATATGTCGAACTGCATCGAGGCCGGCAGCAACCAAGGCCAACTCGCCGCCGGCGCGCTCACTTGCCAAACCATTCTACACCAGCGGCGCTCTCTCGGACCCTCGGTGTAAGTCCTCTCCGTCTTCTTTCCATCGTCGCCGACGTTGTTCCAGTCCCTGGAAGCGTGGCGATCCCGCCTGTTCCTCCGAAGAGCTCCAAGACTTGTATAACGAGTACTACGATATCGCATTCGACCGGGAGTTTGGCGTCCGCGTCACCGAGTGCCGTGCGGACTCGTCGTCTTGAGGAGCTTTTTGGAGCATGGAGAATTGAGGCGAGCTGGATCTACGCCCTCACTCACCGATTTAATCGCATTGCTGTTACTGTATTGTTAGGATCAATCTCACATTCCTTGTCTCCTTTATGCCTGCACGAGTATTTGAGGTTCGTCTTCCCGGAACATTCCTGTCAGCAAGCCGCACGCTGTCCTATATGCTGACGACTCGTGCCGGAGTGGCGCAGATTACATTTTCGACTAGGTATAACGGAACACTCGTTCAACGGGTCTTGATATAGGACTCGGGGACGACTTGCCTCGGCTATTGACGGTTTCTAGCTTGATGATCGCGCTCTGTTCTTTCACCGTCTTCCTTTTCGACGCCTTCACCTGTGCAATGCCTTCAGTACTGGCCATTCACGCGTCACCGCCCACCGTACTGGCCCAGGGAGACTCAAACGGTCCCGATCGTTCTGACTCCTTGTCCTTGATGAAGCAACTCTCAATAACTCTTGTGGGCGTCGGCTCCAGAACATATACGGTAAGCATCAGACACTGTGGTAACCTGTTCACATTCTACGTGGTCTGTGGACCACAATACTTGCACTATCGATTCGGCCCTCCGTATCAGTATGGCTTATTGCTACTATAGCTTGGGCTGCCCGGACCATGCCCTTTGGTATAGATGTCGCTCACGTCGTCGTCACTGACAATTCCGTCGTTGCTGTCGGTACTGCGACGCATGTAATCTCGGGTAGGGGGAGGATAGGAAGTGGCTGCTGAGATGCTCGATACTAGCGACGGATGTTCTCAGATCCCCGCCAATGAATTCAGGATAGACTACTGCTGTATGTCTCTCAATTTGCATCGAGTCGCGACGCTTTGCATCATACGTCTTTCATCCGGTTCAGGCCACTCTGGCAGGGAATCTGCAATCCAGGATCTGGAATATGGCTTTGATATGCTACAACATTGTCTCTATTGTATCGAATCTGTTTACTCACTAATCGCTACTAAACCAGTGATCTCATCTCCAACTGCAAGCACTTGATTTCTTCCAAACTCTCGCTCGAATCGGGAAGCCTGTCCCACAGTCTGACAAGTTCTTTCAGTTTTTCTTCGCATAACCTGTCCTGCGCTTCGGGATAAATTTCAGACTTCATGCGGTGTGTCGGTAGTGAAACCGCGTACCTAAGACTCCGTTCATAATGTTGGGAAGAATCGTCTTCTTGATCATCTTGTGAGCGTCGTCATACGTGATCGTGCAAACGGCTCCGAGAAGGCGGCACACAACGTCGCGGGTGGCGACAAGCTGTCCCGCATGTGTTATGACGTCCTCTCTGTGTACTCCTCCGATGACCTCCATTTTCGAGTACTCCAATTCAAGCTCAATCTCTGTGTCAGTAGACAACCCACTGCTTCTATTGAAGAACAGGGAGATTGCTCGATCCTTGTCCCCAGTCTGTAGCGCCTGCATCCCAGTGACAATGTCCATCCACAGCAGCAACTCTGCCTCTGCGGTGAAGACGAGACAGCTTTGGACGGCGGGCAGCACTGGCAATTTCATGACCCTGCGATAGTCCCCAACTGCGTCCTCGAAAATTGGCTCAACGACTCGGCAGTTTTTTTGTGTCCAGTCGTACTGCGAAAAGGCTTTGTGCCATGTTCGAGCGTGGTCCTTCAGCTGCAGCAGCATTGGCTTTGTGGTGGTGTCTTCACGGTACTTTTTGCCAAACGCCTGTTTTAGCTTTGTCTTGAGATTCTGTGCATCTAAGAGATACCGCTGCAATGTAGTGGCATGTGCAAAGAAGAGTGTCTCTGACTCTTTGACCTCAGCAGCTGTGCAACAATCTGCTTTGCGCCAGAAGAACATCCTGTTTTGCATCTCGTCACGCCATTGCATGACCTTCCTGGCTAATTTCCACGGATCATCGTGTTACGACCTGGTCCCGTCGCGACACGGACTTGCTCACGAGAAGTCACCACTGTGACTAGCTCGTAGCTTTCCTGCGGGCGCAACACGCCTATCCAATGAACGTGCTTGGTCGACGCGGAGTCGTCGACCGTGAGGGCCCTCGACATTCGCACACTCCTGTCGTCGTCGGAGGGGGCGCTGGCGGAACTGGATCCGAGCGCTATGCGCTCGTCGACGGACCGTGTTCGTGACGAGGCGCAAGGGGACCTTCTACGAGGGAAGGGTTTGACGAAGGAGGAAGTATCGAGGGGAGACATCGGGGAAGTCCTAGTCGGTCAAGGCCAGAGTGTCCAGCAAGGGATTGTGGACGGAAACTAGATAAGGACGAAGTCTGAGTATTTACTACAGGGAATCTACGTATTTATACTGTGACCCAATCCTGCATTCCCGCCTTCGCGAACCTTCCATCGGGTACGCCGAGGCGCGCCGTCGGGAGCGCGTTTATCGCTCTGATTCTGAGTCATTCCGCCGTATCTGAGATGCGCGCCGGATCGAGCGCTATCGATTGGGCGATGGGCGGGATAAGGCGGGCTGGAGCGGGACGCGCCCCTGTCCGCGTGGTACCGACGTGGGTGATGACGACGTCGGTCCGCTCGGTCGCTCCTAATGCCCTGAGAAGGCGGCTGCGGCGGAGGTTGGCGCCTGAGGCGGGACCCCGAAGTCTGAACCTCAAACGGGGCGTCGGCACTTTCCGTGATGGCGCGATCACTACCGCGTTTATGGTTCGCACTGGTGGCGTACTGGCCGATCCGAGGGATGAGAGCGTGAGTTACTTGTCCTTGGGACCGGTCCGCGACCAGGTCATGACACATCGTCTATCGAGTGCGGCGGGAAAGTTCCTATGACACAGGCAGAGAGCGTCACACGGCGATCATCGAATGACGCACAAATGCCTGCATCGCAGTCGGGACTGGCACGAAGATCCTGGAGGTGCCAGAAGATCCTCACGCAGTCATAGACGAGGGCGGTGGTTACGCGTTGATACGCAGGGTACTATTCCAGTACTAGAAACAGGGAATTT
Source organism: Strobilurus stephanocystis (assembly GCA_019915075.1). Taxonomy (NCBI): domain Eukaryota; kingdom Fungi; phylum Basidiomycota; class Agaricomycetes; order Agaricales; family Physalacriaceae; genus Strobilurus; species Strobilurus stephanocystis. The sequence goes on from JAHLMI010000004.1 coordinate 3,434,229, forward strand.
TGCGATTCCTAGAAAGCCCAAAGACCTTAAGGACCTCTAGTCGAGTACCTAAGACAGAACACGCAGGAGTTACTACCTTGACGCGGGCAAGCCTCCAGGACAAGGTCCTGGCGCCTTAACAAGTCCTTTAGGACAGGCGCGATCGAAACCTTCGATCACCTTCATCCGAATATCCTCATCCACGCGTTGGATCTTCTTCAAGATTCCATACCTTTGTGTGTACCTTGTACTACAGACTCTGTGCTATTACCATTCGCACTCAAGGAGGGCCCAAGGGACTCTAAGCTGTTCAGGCGGAACGAACCAAGACCCGCGCACATTGACCCAAAGACCTGGAAGGTCCCGAAATAGTTCAAGGACGTCATAATCCTTCAGGGGAAAATAACCTTCGGAGTGCCAAGGACTCCGAACCGACGCCTTCCGCTATGCCGATCGATCATGATCCAAGATCAAGGATCACCCCTAAAGAAGGATGCATTGTCACTTCAAGAAAGCACTCCCCGGTGGCGTCTACGCTCGAAGGGAGGTTTTCGACAATCTCAATCCAACCTACCCACAAGAAAGCAGGTGTCCGTAGGACCTTGCACCATAAAGATACCTAAGGATCGAGGTTCTTGCCAGACCTCGATCTCCGGACCCAAAGGATTGCACCATACCGCCAAGGTGGCGTATATGGCTAAAAGGACCAAGCACTCCACCCGCAGTTGTTTCGACCAGGGATAGCCAATTAGATTCCAGCACTTGTATGACTCGAATGTCCGATGTACCCGATCCTAGAATAGATGCTTACTCAGTAGGAAACCACCAGTAGTATAAAAGGGGCCAAAGGACCCATATTTCAGTAGCTTAGATCCCCCCCAGTAGCCGCTAGTCAGACGCAGCCATTGTAGTGAATCTATCTCGAGTTTCGACTCATTTCTGCAAAGTACCCCAAAGACCCCAAAGACCTTTCCAAGATTTAAAGACATCAGGTGTTGCCAAGCTCCTTGAAAGACTCAAAAGAACCTTATCCCGACGTACTAAGTCGAGTACCAACGAATCTACTTGGTGTTAGAACCTTGTATTCGCAAGAAGGCCGGTTTGCAAGTGGTTCTGCCCTGCATTCACGCTCTTTCGTGAAGTACTTTCCTTTGAGGAATAAGTTGAGTTTGAACGAGTGTTGTCAACGTCTGAGACACCTTTCGGAACCTTGGGTCCCGGTGCAAGACACTAGAAGTTTGGTTTAAGTGCAAGAAGGAGTCCTTATCGTTAGCAGTCCAGTGGCGTAAAACCTGCGGTAGCGGCCTGACGATTCCAAGACAAAGTCCTTGTACACCAGAGCACTTGATAGGTAGAAGCTACATTGCCTCGCGCTGTTTAAGGTCTTCATACGTCAAGAGGTTCGGCCTACGACTTCAAGGTTTTCTTGTGTCATTTCGATCCGAATCCCTACACCCCCTAAAACAACTCGTAGTTTAACTACACGTTCGGAATACATCTCTATTTCTCCATTACCCAAAAGCACCTTGTTCTCTCGAACCTTTGTGCACCCCAGCTCCCTTACAAGGAGTACTAGTTGTGATAAGGATTGATAGTGTGGTTGATTGATAGCTTCTTTTCAGAGGTCTATTCCGAACTTGCACATCATATTTTGGAGCCCACCGCGAGGGGGTGTAAATTTTGATTTCGAAAGACTCTTAGTCAACCCCGAGATCAGAATCTCCATAACAAAAAGACGCTGGCTGCAAGGAACTCTGGCCGTTATACCAACAGTCAGAACCGAGCAAATCCACCACCACCAAAAGGAGACCCAGTTATTGCCGGATCTTCAAATCCATCAACCACTGGTGTTACTAGTCGACTACGAAGCAATCGTCCAATAGCAGGCTCACTTTACAACGGTTTACCTAGTGAAGTAGCTCAAGCCCAGCAACGATTCGCAAACCCGACTACTCCAAAGAACCAAACGAAGAAGAAACGTACGCAAGTACCACCTTCAACACCTACTGCCTCTAGGATAAGAACTTCGTCGAATCCTGAATCACCTTCGAGAACTCCAACCAGTATCCGAAGACATTCGGACTCTAGAACTTCGCCTAGTCCCGCATTCATAACACCTTTCGGAAGTCCTTTGACTGACCTTGAAGACCCCGAAAGTCCAGACCCTATTACCCCCTTCATTGACTTCAATACGTCTACCCAAAACACGATACCAGGTCCAGTAATGGCAGTACGAGCGATTGTACCTTCCGAGGAGCTTAGCGATGAGGCTAAAAAGGAGATCCAAGGCAAAAAGATCCCGATACCATTCTCAAGGGATGCCCCCAAGTTCAAGGGACACTCCGGCGATGATGTGAGGGAATTCTTCACGATGTGCAACTGGATCTTCGACCAGACGGGAATCACCGAACAAGGCACCAAGTTGGAAGTAGCTGCGCTATACGCCGGCCATGAACAACGCCTTAGATGGCATAAAAACCCAGACTACTTAAAAGGTGTCTGGGCGGACTTCAAGGAATCAGTTCTCTCCTCATACTCAAAAGGAAAGAACGATCCTACGTATGTTCCAGCCGATCTAAAGGATGCCTTGGACCCGTATCTGGCTAGGCCGATAGCCAATAAGCAAAAATGGGAAAGCTTTCAGCGCGAAGTGCTCCATATCATGGGACATCTTATCACGTCGGGTGAACTTACCAATAAGGGTGCCATAGAAGATATCAAGTCCTCTATTACAGAGGGAGTTTGGCATAATGTCCTTGGGGATCTCAGACGCGACGCCAAAGCGAAAGCTGCGGCCGGAGCTATACCCACCTATGACTTCACATTGACAGAGGTCGAGGCAGCAATCTCCAACTACTTCTTGACCGATAAATGGATGAGTAAGAGTGCCAAGGACAGTCCTTATAACAGGGAACTGATCCCGGTCTCCACCACCCGAATCAAGACAGAAGAGTTGGATGAATACCTTAACAGGGTAGCTAGCCTCCAGGATATTATCCAAAAAGGAGAAAAGGAACGTGAAGAGGCGCGCAAGGCTGATCAAAAGATGATGGCAGAACTTCTCCATACCTTACAGCGTGGTGGTCCGCAAGGACTCCGCACGCAAGGTTTTGTACAAGAAGCCTCGCCGGTTTATCTGCAAACACCTGCTCAAGGTATCTCAGTCCCAACCAACCTACCGAACGGAGTATACAAAGCTCCTCCGGGCGCGTTCCCAGGAAACAAGTTTGTAGTTAACGATGGAAGGTGCTACTTCTGTCGTGAACTAGGGCATATTGTAGCCCATTGTCCCACAAAGGAAATGTGCGAAAGCAATGGTCAGATCTACAAACCAGGCGGTACCAACATATATCATGTAACCAATGGAGCTACTAGTCAACCTATTCAAAGGGTTAGTCCTAAGCAGCCTCTGAGCCCCTGGGAACAGATCCAGAAGTTTCAACAAGAGCACGCACCTAAGGTATCCGCGTTCCAATCTCAAGAAGATGAGTTCGCACCTGAGGTTTCAATGTATGTTCAAGCCCCAGCACAAGATGAAGAGTTTGCCCCCGACGCCTATCCGGGTTTCGGCAGGGCTCGATGAAGGAAGGAGTGCAGTTAGCACATACTCCTCCGGAGAGCCAGTTTACTGTAGAAACTCGTCAAACTCGTCAGAGTGCAAAAGCACACAGTGCACCTTTGGATTCAACTCCAACAAAGAAGTTAGCCTCATGGCCTAGGGACCGGGTGTCCGTGGTCATCTCAAAAGCAGCTCCGCCTAAGGTATCATTCTCCAAACCAGAAGTGACTCAAGAAATAGAACCTGTTGATCAGGAACTCCTTGACGAAGTCCTGGCGATGGAAGAACCCGACCCGGTGCCGCAACCAAAAGCAGATTCAACTCTGCCAGAAAAGAACCCACCAAAGATAACCACTAAGGAACCTAAGATAAAGAGCTTCCAAAGGCGTAGTCTGGCGGAAGAACTCTTGCACAAGAACCCCAGCTGGCGCGAAGCCTGGAAATTCTTGTTGCCCGAAGCGCTACTAGCTACCAATCCCCCTTGGCAGCAAAGCATTTCGGACTTCATCAGGAAGCGCAATACACCTGTGTCTGTATTCAAGACGGAAGTAGTAACCAATACGGCACAAGATCACTTCCAGCCAGAGCTATACTCAGTCAACTTTCATGAAGAAGGAGATTTACCAATTGGTGGCATTGTAGTCCATGATGCGGTAGAACAGTTTGTAAACCTTTCAGGAGGTCATTATACTGGTCCCTTTCAAATGATAAGTGGTAACATGGCCCCGGAGAATGCAGACCTGCGAACCTTCTGGCCTATGATCAACAAGAACGGTAAAAAGGAGAGTTTAGTAGATGGTGGGTCGCAGATCGCCTCTATTTCACTCAAGGCAGCATTGGAATTAGGAATAGCCTATGATCCCACCTTCACCATTACCATGGAAAGCGCGGACAAGGGACGAACCAGTACCTTAGGATTGGCTCGTAACATACCCTTCGACTTCGAAGGTATTGTCTATTACCTCCAGCTACATGTGTTGCAGGATCCCGCCTATGAGGTACTACTAGGACGACCTTTCGAGATTGTTTCCAACCTGGTAATCACCAATCTCCCGAATGGGAATGCGATAGGGACCCTCACGGACAACACAAACGGGAAGAAGTTATCTTTACCTTCCTACCGTAGAGGTCAGATTCCAAGGCATATGATCCCAGGTGGACAAACGGGTTTTCACTGGAACCCAAGGACGTAGGAAATTCCTACGGAGAAGCAGTGTTGATCCTTGAAACGTCGCCAGAAGGAAATATCGAAGTAAAACAAACTTGGATACCTGGCGACGGCAGGGAAACCTTTGGCGAAGGAGATTTAACGTCCTTATACCTGAAGAAATCACCCAATAAAGTCCATCAGGCAGCCAAAAGGTTAAGGAAACAGCACGCTTTTATGCATGCGTCGATGCACCCAGCGTCAGCACCTATGATGGTCCCAGAACGCATGGTAACACCATCAGGACTATTGAAGACTCTACCTAAGATACAAGGCTTTCGCAAGGTATTCAATATCAACCAAATTGCGGAAGATCAGGAGGAATATAAGTCCTATGCCACGGCGACTTTGAATCTCTTTTATGGGATACCAAAGGAGCTAGGACAAGTCTTTACCGGCTTGTCCGTAACCCTACCAAAGGATTACATGGCGGAGGCACAACAGGAGTTTCTAAGATTGGAAAGTCAGATCCCTAAGAGAGGTGTATTCGTAGGAAAGAAGTACAAGCCAGTAGCCTTGAAAATCAAAGCTCATCTTGGAACCTTACCCGAAGAATTTAGGATCAAGCGCCATATTCATGGTGACCCACTAGCTGGGATGCCTGAATTAGTGCCCGATCCACCACCCTTTGTACCCACAGGCAGATATACTGCTGAAAGGAGGGAACAGATACAAGCCGACCATGCAGGAAGCTTCCTGACCAACACAGAAAAACGGATTATAGACTCCATATTCTGTAAACAGAACGACGGTTTTGCTTGGGAAGAATCCGAAAAGGGACACTTCAAACCAGAATTCTTCCCACCGGTGGATATCCCAGTAATACCGCATACACCTTGGGTGTTAAGGAATATACCAATCCCTCCAGGGATCTATGAAGAAGTCTGTAAGATTATCAAGCACAAACTAGACTCGGGCGTGTATGAGCCTTCGAACTCCTCATATCGCTCCAGGTGGTTCTGTGTAGTTAAGAAGGATGGGAAGAAACTTCGCCTAGTGCACAGTCTGGAGCCACTTAATGCGGTAACCATTGCGCACTCAGGTTTACCCCCAGCAACGGAGGAACTAGCGGAGTCCTTCGCAGGACGGAGTTGTGGAGGAACCTTGGACCTGTTTGTTGGATACGATGAACGGCTCCTTGCCACCGCGTCCCGCGATATGACCACCTTCTCAACACCTTACGGAGCGTTAAGGTTAAAGACTTTACCGATGGGCTGGACCAATTCAGTACCTATCTTCCATGACGATGTTACAACGATTCTCAAAGACGAAATACCAGCTTTCACCCGACCTTATATCGATGATGTGCCAGTCCGCGGACCCGCCACACGATATGAGCAGGCTGATGGTACCTACGAAACGCTTCCAGGTCACCCTGAGGTCAGGCGCTTCGTCTGGGAACACCTTCTTAACATGAATCGAATCATACAACGAATGAAATATGCCGGAGGCACCTTTTCAGGTCACAAGGCTATCATCTGTGCAGACGAGATTGTGGTAGTAGGACATGTCTGTACCTATGAAGGCAGGAAGCCGGCTGAAGACCGAGTTAAAATAATCTCAGATTGGCCACCTTGCAAGGCGCTCACGGAGGTCCGTTCGTTCTTAGGAACAGCGGGAATCTTTAGGGCGTTTGTAAAAGACTACTCTAAGAAGGCTCTACCTTTGACCAGGTTAACCAAAGACATTACCAAGTTCCGATGGACAGACGAGGAACAAGCAAGTATGGACACCTTAAAGGAGGCTATACGAACTTGTCCGATGCTGAAACCATTGAATTATGAATGGTCCACGCCAATCACGCTGTCAGTGGATACCTCTTACCAGGCAGTTGGATTCTATCTATCGCAAGTGGACCCCAACGACTCCAAGAAACGATACTTTGCCAAGTTCATGTCTTTGACACTGAACGATAGGGAAGCAAGGTACTCACAAGCAAAAGAGAACTATTCGGGCTGTTCCGAGCTCTGTCCGCGTGCAAGTACTACCTTCTAGGATGTAGAAAACTAGAAATTGAAGTAGATGCCAAATACATCAAAGGAATGTTATCCAACGTGGACTCCTTAGCAAACGCAAACCTGCAAAGGTGGGCGGAGGAGATCTTGATGTATCACTTCACACTTGTACACGTACCAGGAAAAGTTCATGGCCCGGACGGTTTAAGTCGCCGTCCAGCCTCAGAGCACGATGAAGTAGTACCCCGGCCTCACGAAGAGGTAGAGGACGACGAAGTCAATACCTTTGAATATCAGGAGCCCGAAGGTCTGCCTGTAGAAAAGCAACCCTTGGACTTCGATACCTTCAGGAATGACATCGATAGTAGGGGAGGCTTCTTTCAAGAAATAGTACGGAGTCCTTTGCCGGACCATATGAAGGTTTCTAAAGCCGTAAGGACTTCAGGACTAGTAAACGTCAAAGATATCGAAGATTGGATGCATATCTCGGAGTTCCCAGAGCTGAATAAGAGCAAACGGGAACGGCTATGGGAGACCTATTTACCCAAACTTCAACCTTACCTACAATCGGAAGATGTACCTGAGGACGAAGAATTGGAGAAATGGGGTAAGGACTTCTTTGTCCAGCATGAGAGGTTATACCGCACTCATCCAGACTCTCACCCCCGCCGAGTGTTACTTCCAAAAGAACGAGTCCCTGTCTGTAAAGCTTTACACGACCGGGCAGGACATAAAGGACAATATTCTGTGTTACAACTCATCATGAAACGATTCTGGTGGCCCGGTATGGAGGTTGACATACGATGGTATGTAAGGACCTGTGTGCTGTGTCAGAAACGCCAGAAACGTAACATAAAGGTTGCACCAACAATTACTTCGACTCCAGGTATCTACGAAAGGGCTTATATAGACACCTTCAGGATGCCTAAGGCAGGAGAGGAATCCGCAAGAAAGAAACGACCTTCAAAATGGGCCGGCTTCAATGCTGTGACTGTGGCAAGGTGCGGATTAACAAGTTGGCCAGAGGCAAGGGCTCTCAAAGAAGAGACCGCCGAGTCACTGGGAGAATGGATCTTTGAGGACATTCTGTGCAGGTGGGGTTGTATCAAGGAAATAGTAACCGATAATGGGCCAGCGATCAAGAAAGCTTTAGTACACATTGAACAAAAATATGGTATTACAGGTATCTTGATTACGGCATATAATAAACAAGCCAATGGAAAGGTTGAAAGAGGACATTGGGATATCCGTCAATCACTCTTCAAGGTATGTAGGGGTAACCCCGAACGATGGCCAGAGTTCTTACACGAAGTCCTTTGGGCCGAACGCATTACCATAAAGAGAAGTCTAGGCACTTCAGCGTTCCAGGCAGTAACAGGTTGCGAACCAATCATGCCAATGGACCTTGAGGAACTAACGTGGCTGGTCGAATCACCAGATCGACTGGTCTCCCACTCCGACCTTATTGCCTTTCGAGCCCGACAGCTCATAAAGCACAAGGAAGATACTGTTAGACTCAGGTCAAAGGTCCTTCTAAATAAACAGAAGGCGGCTGCGAAGTTCCTGGAGGACTTCCAGAACAGTATCCCTCGCTATAAGTTCAAGACCGGTGAATTGGTACTAGTAAGGAATACCAGGATCGAATCAGAAATGAATGCAAAGTTCAAGGAACGATTTATGGGACCTTATGCTGTTGTAACAAGGACCTCAGCAGGGAACTATGTCGTCTGTGAGTTGGATGGAACGATCTATAAAGACAAGATAGCTCAGTTCCGTGTAATTCCCTTTGTATCACGACGAGACCCTATAGACCTTGGGAAGCAGTTCTTCGACCGGTTACACTTCATAAGCAAACCAATCACAAAGACCTTGGATATCATTGCAAGAAGTACCTGAACATACTCAGGAAACCAATCCTGAAGGTTCAAGGAAGTCAAGGTACCCATACCAGATGACGGGGACGTCATCAGAAAAGTAAAGAGGGAATAGAGGGACATCGGTCCCATTTATTCAACAGACTATAATTTCATTTTGAAATCATATTTCACGCCTACATAGTTACAATTGTAGCCAGGATAACAGTGAAAGAAAGATAAAATAAGGAATTAGCGGTCACCAAAGACACGAGGCATCAGGGTCGGGTGTGAACCAAGAAAGCTTAAAGGTAATGAAGCCGTAAGTGATGTGGTAAGCGCAGAAAAGGACGCACCACTCACCCGACATCCACCATGGCAGCACCGTCCCAAGACCCCGAGCAACCTGCGAACGCGAAGGTAAGCACCCAACGCGATCACAGCAAGGAACGGCAGCGAACTTACTTACCAAAAGGAGCAGTCGCCGCCGCCGCTGCCATCGTCGTCGCAAGGACAAGACCAGGAGCCTCCCACAGAAAAGGAGGAGCAGGAACAGGAGTCGCAAGTGCAGGAAGAGGTGAGTAGTGGGCAAAGACGCGTAAAAAAAAAAAAAAACCGCGAAACTCACCACCTCTGCTCCTCACTCTAGTCCCCAAGCGTTCCATGCGAAGCCAGGCCAGACCACGTCAAAATGACCCGCCCTCTGTTTGACTACGGCGGTTTTCTGACGAATACGACCACACCTCAGGAGCTGGACGCGGGCATTAGCCTACGTCTGGCTGAGTCGCTGAACGCCAACCCAGCGGCAACACGAGAAATCCTGCAGGAGGCCGGCTACAAGGGCTACCTCCAGAACGCCGTCTTTTGGCTGACGTTCCAGGATACGCTCGCAGCGACTCCGGCTAGCAGGGCCACTCCGCTCGAACGCGTCGAGACAGCCCTTAGCACCGCACGGCGCGCCACCTCCGCATACAAAAAGCGGGCCCGCCCTACGTACGAAACCGCTTTCCTGGGCCAAGACAGTGTTTCCCCCGAACTGGCCATCCGGCTCTCAGAAGACGACGCCCAGCGTTGTTTCCTGGAGCTGGACCACGTCTGGAACTTCGTGCACGACCACGACCGGGCGAACTTGTTCTGGGGAGCGCTCCTTGTCGAAATGCGAAAGCAACGCGACGGCCTAGCCATCGACAGGTCGTTCTACAAGACGATGGACAGCCTCATAGAGCTCGCAATCGAGGAACTCGGCCTCTCGAGTTACCAGCGCGAGGAGACGCCGAGCCTCGACAGCAAGGTCGACGAGGAAGGTACTCCGCGCCCCACGATGCAGGAGATTGCGGCAGAAGAATCCCCGAGTCCTCGCGACTCGCGAGCTCCGTCCAACGCCCCCTCCTCACACCATGAACCGTCGCCCGAACCCGAGGTGGCACCTTCCAAACGCAAACCACACCTCGTCACAGCAGGCAAGGGCGGTCCCAAGTCGGCAACTCAGTACGTCGTTCGACGTACCGTCGCGCCGTTAACGTTTGCTGATGCCACCACCAGGACAAAGGCCGTCATTGTAAAGGTCGAACCCAAGGACAAGGAACCCGCCAAGAAGACCTCTGTCGCGCGCGCCACCACTGGTGGTAGCCAGAAGCGCAAGTTCGTCGAGGAGGACTTGGAGGAGGAACAGGACCAGGACGAGTCCGAGCAGGAGCAGGACGAGCTGGAGAACGAGGAGCCCGAAGAAGAGGAGGAGGACGACTTCGTCCTCGACGAGCGCGATAAAAGCAACCCGCGCATCCCCCTCCATCGCAACGACGGCTTCTGTACTCCCTGCATCAAGCAGAAGCTGGTCTGCACCTACTTCCGGATCCACGCCACACCGGTCGAGAAGAACAACCGCTTCACCTGCGACCAGTGCAAGGAGAAGGACGGTCAGCATGGACCGTGTTGGGTCGCGTGGAGGAGGTGTCAGGTCCCCGTCCCGTGGAAGGAAGTCGCGCCCCGAGTCCACGCCCAGTTGCAGACCGCGGCGAAACGCAAGACCGAGGCCGAAATCCGAGCCCTCAAGCCCCAAGGATATTCCGACGCCGCGCACGCAATCAGCAGCGGAGGCGGACAGGCGTTGGAAGGAAGAGAAGAAGAAGAGGAACTCGAGGAAGGCTGAGCCCGCGGCGAAACGCCGTCGCGTCGAGAGCTCCGCCAGCAGGAAGGGCAAGGGAAAGCAGGTGGAACCGTCGGAGGACGAAGCAGAGGGCTCCGGTGACTCAGACGTCGAGGAGGTTCAAGCGCCGCGTACCCGCTTCCAGCAGAGGAAGCAGGTCAGCGTTGTCCCGCCGCCCGCCTCTTCCAAGGTCTCGAAAGGTCCCGCCAAGTCGGCCAGTACGGTTCGATTCCAGGACAAAGGCGAAGGATCCAGCCGCCCAGTCGCGTCGGCCTCCGCCCCGACCAGTCAGTCGCGTCGACTCCGTCGAGAACGTGGACCGGGTCCTCTCGCTGTACTTCGCCCTCAGTGACCAAGGTCGAGAGAAATTCAGGAAGGTGGCCGAGATAGCGATGGGACAGTAGTAGGGACCCGTCGTTTATCAAAGGAACATTTTATACACGAACTAGAGTCCCAGTGCCAGAAAAACGGACACTTTACATACACGCACCGCCCGCCCCGTTGTAATACTACCCAAACATGACTTCTTGCACCAACCACCTTGTGTGAAACCGTGTGTGTGAAGGCCAAGGAGACCTAAGTTAGAACCTTATAAGTCAAGGGGAGAAAGTAAGTCCCCTGGTATACCTTAAGGTTCGAAAGGTCAGGGAATAAGTACGCAAGAAGGTTCAAAGGGCACAGGAAAGGTCGCATTATTATGTAGACAATACAAATAAAGCGTTTTAGGTACAAGGACAAATGAACAAGGATAGAATGAAAGACGACCTTTAGGTCGGAAAGGTGTAAACAAAGAACTAAGCAAAACGACTCCAGTCAGGAGGAACTGGAAGGCCAGCAAGGCGCGCGTAGAAAGGCCCGGCGTTACGAAGGTCGACTGCTAGCATACTAGTAGCAAGGAGCTCGTAATCTACGTCGGTGGCCTCCGACCAGTCGATGAGCCAGAGCAGTGGATCGACGAAAGGCAATGACTGGTTGGGGCGCTGGAAACACAGAAGTTACAACCAGCCCTCAAACTACGAAGTTGGTCACAGACCCGGTTGGCAGGAAGGTCAATTTCGGGGATCAACCGTCGCATGTTGGGAGGTCTCTCCAACGCGTGGACGTCATCCCAGCCATAAAGTGCCGAGTTCTGACGCTGGAACTCCGGCCACCACTTCATGACCGTAACAATGTCGATATGAAGGTCCCCATACTGAACTGGGAGGACCTTCAGGTCGTCAGACCCGATATAAAGCGAGCCAAGGAGTGTGTAGAAACTGGAATAACCACCAAAGTGGGCCTCGACCTACGTCTAAGGTTTAGAAAAGGCAATGTAGCACAAAAGGAAATCAAGTTAAACGCACTACGAAAGGACCTATGAACTCTCGAGTAAACCAAGGATGACTCGCAAGGATGTCCATGTTAAGGTTGCCTAGGTGAAAGAGGGCACCTTCATCATCAAAGGTGTTACCCTCCGCGAACCAAGCCTTGCAGAGCTCGACAGCGGCATAGTACAAGGGGAAGAAATGTGCCTTGAAGCCGTGAGGAATGTTCGCGTTCTGAAAGTGAAAGGCGGGCTCCCAGACATAACGAAAGCGGGCCTAGCACCATCCGTTTAGAACGGAAAGGTGTCAAATGAACCAACCAGACTCACCAGAATGTGCAAAAGATAGCGCAAGGTCGGGACGTCTAGAGGTTCGTTACGGCCAAAAGCACGAACGGGAGGTCGGAGCTGAGGAATGAGTCGAGTATCATCCTCAGTGGACAGCTTCCCATCAGGAAAGCGAACCACCACGACGAAGTAGCGGGAGTAGTTATACATCTCCATGGCACAGCTCAGAGCAAGGTCCGCCGTGACTAAGTCGTGTTGGAAAGGCGTCAACGGCGAGCGAAGACGAACACCTTGAATGCGTGTATCCGCAAAGGAAGGCAGAACAGGTGCGGGCATGATTAACGATGAGGGCTAAAGGAAACCCTTTTCTCAACGTCCTACTTAAAAGGGACCTCTGCCGGCCAGGAAGGTCCGAACAGACCGAACCATGTAAAGTCTGGGCGCCACCATTCCAAAGGCGGATGTGATCGGCCATAGCCGATCGAACTAAGTTCGATCTTGGCCCTGCAAAGGTGCTGGAGAACTTCGAGGGGTCAAATCAAAAGGAGTTGGATTATGCACCAACTTCGCCTAAAGTAGCCTAATGAAACAAATGACTACCGCTCCTACAAGGTGGTAAATAAATCCGAAACCAGTATAAGGACGAAATAGAAAGAAGCTATGAGTTTTGGTACTGGTCAAGACTTGGTAAAGAATCGGCTAAAAGGGAGACCTTGTAGTCTACTGCGGCTGGTCAATCGCGTCTAAAGCCGAGATGTAAAGGTCTCGAGTCGACTGAAGTACTTGGATACGACCTCGGATCTCGTTGAAAGTCGAAATGATGTCGTGTCGGTACTGGTGCTCCAGAATCACCAAGTTAGGCGAAATGTTGGGGTCGTCAAGACCTGACAACCTTGACATACGCTTATGGACCTGTGCCAACGCGGCAGACAGACCATTGATGTACTGGCTCGCTGGTAGGACAGGAAGGAATGAGCAAGACAAACCAAGAAGCAAGGAGGAAGTACCTTACCACCTTCGAGTTGTTTAAGGACGGCGGGTTCGACCACAAAAGTCGAAGGACGCGCGGCCTTAACTGTACGGCGAGAGCTGTCGTCGTTAAGCTTACGCTTAGGAGGAGCTTCTTGACCATTAATCGCGCCCAAGGTTTGAAGAGCTTTCTGGTAAACGCGAGCGTTAACGTCCATACCCGGAAGGGCTGCGAAAGGAATATAACGAACGGACGATGACTGTTTAAAGGAGTCAGAAAGGAGTCAAGGATAAAGATAAGGTCAAGCAAGACGTACTGCTTCAGCCTCCTTGGTCAAGGAATTGGCAACTTGGAGCTGACGAAAGGCTTCAATAAAGGAAGGCAAAACTGGTAGATGAATTAAGCGTACAGTGCCGCCGACAACGACAACGGAGTCCTCACCGTCGCTCTCGCCAGCTGCAACGTCGTCAGCCCAATCAAAGTATTCCGGACGAAAGAAGCGCGCACAAGCGTCGGGATCCATCTCGACGTCGCCGTCTCCCGTTTCGGCTCGCTTGTCCATGGCATCCGTAACGACCTCGGGCGACTTCTTTGCTTTCTAAAGGACATCATGAGACCAAGAAGGAAAGACAACATGTAAAGAAGGAACATACCTTGCCTTTCTCAACCTTATCCGGCTTGACATAAGCGTTATCCGGATGCATAGGGTGACCCGAGGACAGCGCAGGGAACTGAGCGTTAGACGCCTTCTTGCAGCTGCTCACCAAAGGTTGGAGAATATGTGCGATGTGGTGCGAGGGCGTCTGAGGGTGAATACCCAGGAGATGTACAAGCATCCCGACGTAAAGGCGAAGGTTGTAGAAGAACACGGCCATGTCCGTCGACACCTTGGAACCAGCAGGAAAGGTGCGAAGGTCATGGGCTACGGCCTAAAAGATCCAGATACGAAAGAAAGTTAGATCCAGGAAAAGACATAACAAGGAAAGGCGCACCAGGACCCTCTCCATGATCTTGTCAACATAACCAGCGATCTCCTGTGCCAACTCGAGACTGGTACACGCCTTCTTGAGGTCCAGACGATGGATCTTGGGAACCAGAAGCGTAAGGTGCATGCCGAGATACATAAGGAAGTCGGGCGTGTTGGAAGGAGGATCATAATCGATCGAGTAGGCAACAAGACTGGCGCCAAGGTCGCGCGTGGTGATCAAGTCCTTCGCGGACGGAACGTGCGGAGCTGTAGGAAGCAGTTTTGCGATGGGAGTCCAAGTTTTGGGAGCCATGATACGAGAAGAGGCAGGAATGAAAGGTCTGGGGACAAGTCCCAGGTCCTTTTATAGTGAACCAGCTAGGCCAAAGAAGTACCTTCGGGTGAAGAAACCAAAAGGGGACTTCATCACGACATCCTGGGGCCCAGGAAGAAGGTTCTAGACTACCAAGGACTATGTCGCGGACGACATTTCATAAGTCAAAGGGAGATGATACGCAGGGTACTATTCCAGTACTAGAAACAGGGAATTTTGCGATTCCTAGAAAGCCCAAAGACCTTAAGGACCTCTAGTCGAGTACCTAAGACAGAACACGCAGGAGTTACTACCTTGACGCGGGCAAGCCTCCAGGACAAGGTCCTGGCGCCTTAACAAGTCCTTTAGGACAGGCGCGATCGAAACCTTCGATCACCTTCATCCGAATATCCTCATCCACGCGTTGGATCTTCTTCAAGATTCCATACCTTTGTGTGTACCTTGTACTACAGACTCTGTGCTATTACCATTCGCACTCAAGGAGGGCCCAAGGGACTCTAAGCTGTTCAGGCGGAACGAACCAAGACCCGCGCACATTGACCCAAAGACCTGGAAGGTCCCGAAATAGTTCAAGGACGTCATAATCCTTCAGGGGAAAATAACCTTCGGAGTGCCAAGGACTCCGAACCGACGCCTTCCGCTATGCCGATCGATCATGATCCAAGATCAAGGATCACCCCTAAAGAAGGATGCATTGTCACTTCAAGAAAGCACTCCCCGGTGGCGTCTACGCTCGAAGGGAGGTTTTCGACAATCTCAATCCAACCTACCCACAAGAAAGCAGGTGTCCGTAGGACCTTGCACCATAAAGATACCTAAGGATCGAGGTTCTTGCCAGACCTCGATCTCCGGACCCAAAGGATTGCACCATACCGCCAAGGTGGCGTATATGGCTAAAAGGACCAAGCACTCCACCCGCAGTTGTTTCGACCAGGGATAGCCAATTAGATTCCAGCACTTGTATGACTCGAATGTCCGATGTACCCGATCCTAGAATAGATGCTTACTCAGTAGGAAACCACCAGTAGTATAAAAGGGGCCAAAGGACCCATATTTCAGTAGCTTAGATCCCCCCCAGTAGCCGCTAGTCAGACGCAGCCATTGTAGTGAATCTATCTCGAGTTTCGACTCATTTCTGCAAAGTACCCCAAAGACCCCAAAGACCTTTCCAAGATTTAAAGACATCAGGTGTTGCCAAGCTCCTTGAAAGACTCAAAAGAACCTTATCCCGACGTACTAAGTCGAGTACCAACGAATCTACTTGGTGTTAGAACCTTGTATTCGCAAGAAGGCCGGTTTGCAAGTGGTTCTGCCCTGCATTCACGCTCTTTCGTGAAGTACTTTCCTTTGAGGAATAAGTTGAGTTTGAACGAGTGTTGTCAACGTCTGAGACACCTTTCGGAACCTTGGGTCCCGGTGCAAGACACTAGAAGTTTGGTTTAAGTGCAAGAAGGAGTCCTTATCGTTAGCAGTCCAGTGGCGTAAAACCTGCGGTAGCGGCCTGACGATTCCAAGACAAAGTCCTTGTACACCAGAGCACTTGATAGGTAGAAGCTACATTGCCTCGCGCTGTTTAAGGTCTTCATACGTCAAGAGGTTCGGCCTACGACTTCAAGGTTTTCTTGTGTCATTTCGATCCGAATCCCTACACCCCCTAAAACAACTCGTAGTTTAACTACACGTTCGGAATACATCTCTATTTCTCCATTACCCAAAAGCACCTTGTTCTCTCGAACCTTTGTGCACCCCAGCTCCCTTACAAGGAGTACTAGTTGTGATAAGGATTGATAGTGTGGTTGATTGATAGCTTCTTTTCAGAGGTCTATTCCGAACTTGCACATCAGCGTGCGACCGTTAGTGCGGTCGTCTCTGCGATGTTGACAGGTCTCTTTTGAGTGGAGTCATAACCGTCACCGCGAGTAGTGTCGGGCTCTGACGGGCAGGTGACTCGTTGAGCTTCGATGCCAGTGGTAGTGTTATTAGACATTTTGTGGCTCTGTGGTGGCACGGATGGGGAATATGTAGATTCCATAAGCCTATGGCCGTCTCTTATATAGAGAAGGTGTACTTCCACGTGATCCCAGTGGTACAAAAGGCAGTTCTGCACTACAAGGGCCCTGGACCGCTGATCTGTGAGCGGAAAGGGGCGAATGGTCCAGTTGTTGCTTGTCTGGTTGTAAATCGGTTAGGAGAGGCTGTGTATGTACGTTCTCATCTCAAGTACGGGGACACACGACAATACATGGAATGAAACCACCAAGACAAAGGAGGGAGTGTAGATCTCACTCTCGATCTGCAGAAAGATCTCTGGCTAGACATTGTTGCAGCTCTTCGACACCTTTCCGCCGTAGCTCACCACCAAGATGATGTGCCGACCGATGCGCCTGCGCCGGACGATGCGCCGGACGATGCACCGGATGTCAATGATGCACCGGACGATGCACCGGACGATGCGACTCGGATACTACATGCTCGCCACCTTTCGACTGCATATCACTACGCAGCCTCCGCCGATGAACTAGTGCTGACGCGGGATATTGTATGCAGAATTCTTTCGGGACCCTCCACTGTCACACTGAGCGGTGCTCTTACAACGATGAGAAAGCTACTCCTGCCAGCTTTGTTGACGACGGAAACCCTGAAACATTCGGAACCAATGCATAATATTTGGGGCAATTTTTTGCTTACCGAAGGAAACGCGTCCTTGGAAACGTGTCTCCAACTGACGGAGGAAGTAGTTAACGGTGATTTGTGGACAGCTCAGGTTGACTGAGGACTGCACTCCCTGGCAACTATGTTCAAAGTACTTGATGCTCGTGTACACATATCATTACACAGGAGAAACCACTGACTACTCAGTAGTATGTAGTCTGGCGAGTCGCTTCGAAATAACAAGGAGGTATTGCAACAAGTTCGACTTCCAAATGAAACCAAAAGTGGATTGGTGGCAAGAAGCGTGCAAGGTGGACCAGACTTGGGAATCAAGTGTAACATGACGATGAGGTACAGATCAGGGCCATGACACGAAGCCTCGTCCATCCGCACGTACTCAGTCGACGGCATTTCCCTTGAACTGGGTTCTTGAGTTGTGAGGCATGGTTGATGCAACCCATGAATGCTCTCTCGCGGGAAGGCGAGCGATAGGCAACGCACGCCAATATCAGTTGTTCCTGTGGGGAGCGTTGGGTTTGAGAAAGCGGTATCGAAGTTAAAAGAGACGCACTGATCGCACGACGCCAAGATTGCTCGCACCCTGTGGCGAACGATCGCTAGTGCATTCGGTGATGCCATGCGCGGAGGTCATTTCCGACGGTCAACACACGGGTGCGACGAACATGTACAATACGATAAACAATCCGTCCGTCGACCAGCTGTCGCACCGTTGTTCCTCCCAGTGGCGTCCGCGGTCGCCGTTTTGAGACCTCCACGTCTGAAGCTATATGACTTCGGTCGCGGGCGTGATCTGGATCCTCGTTCGGGGAATGCGGAGGCAGGAGAGCGGGAAAAAGACGACGGAGACCTTAAGCAGCAAGTGACAACTATTTGAATTGCCGCTGGCAAGCTCGTGATGCATAGAGCTGTAATTGAGACATTGGGTACGGACAAGAAAAAGATTACAGCTATTATCACGCACAGTAGGTCCCCACCGTAGCAAGCCTTCCATGTTCGTTGGTGGACCAGTCGTAAGACATGTGCGACGAGAGCAATGCTTGCAGCGCGTGATGATGGGTGGGGCAGTCGCAAGGTAAGGGTGGGTGTTGGCTCGCGCCGGGCGTCAACAACGTCGGGACGGCGACCGATTCAAGGAAGCACATAGTGGATACATGGAGATGATTGCCGTGGTCGACGCGTCGGGCGAGCGGATTTTCAGCAAAAGGTATCCACACGGCGCCTAATCAGCCAAGTCAGTATAGTTCGTAGAATGTATGCACAAGAACGCGCCCAAAAGCCCGGCTCATGTGGGGACGACCGTCAACTCCCGACGTTGAGGTACGCAATTTGGCTGCCGTCACGGCGAGAAGTCGGGAGCTACGCTCTGCGTCGAGAGATTATGACACAGCACAGTGTGATCAGGCCGCGCTTTGGATCCCGAGGGGTGTCTTCGTCCAAGAGCAGCCAGGTTGTCGTTGTGGTCGAAAGCAAGGCATGTTCGGGATCCGGCCCGCACCAATCTGTTGATTTCATCAAGCCTGCCATCGAAGCGGCTTGGCCTGCCACCGTACTTATGATCCTTATCTTTGAATACATTCAAAATCGCAGTGCAGAGAACTATGGACAACTGCGTAGGACACCCTACACATTCCTATGTCTTTGACGAACTCAGCTTCGACGGCACTAGACGAGAGCGTAGAACGTGAAGTCGGCGGCTTGCAAGACTGGAACATTACTATGCTTACTTGAGTCCAGCGGGGCAGTGACCGAGTACAAACTTATCTGGCCACGAAGAAGTTGAGTTGGGACATTGGCACCGAGAGACTACAGGGATCAAGTAGAGCTGAATACTGTGCTTGAAAGAAACACACTGTTGTTGCTGTGAAAGGACCGCAGAAGTAAAGACGTAGTAATCAAGCAGTGGCGCAAAGCGGAGGTAAAACTCCAACAGAGTGCGGAATTCGTCCGTGTCGGTCAGCAAGGCTGCCGGAGGACTCGGACGCAAGAAGCTCAGGGAAAGATAAAGGCATATGAAGGAGACGTACTCTGTGCTTCACTATCGAGCGTTCGAGCCCAAGTGGTTGTACACGCATTGCTGTGGGTGAGCTTTGGAGCGTGCAATAGGCTGTCGGCATGGCGCCGTTTAACTTGTAGAGAAATCCGCTGCGCCCTCCGTCATCACACGGGCGACTGGAAAGTCGAAGGGCAGAAAGAACACAACTGAGACCTTCTTTGCCTATTTCTACAATCATCACTGGCAGCGCGTATAGAATGAACACGGGTGTGTACGGAGCTGTGGAACGGTACGTCGGATCAGAGAGACAGAGAGAAGTTGACGACGACGACGATCCGCTGATTGTGGTCAATGAGAAAGGGGGAAACCTGGTTGGATAATGCTAGGTAGAAAATCAGCATCATGCTTGGTGGTAACTCAAATAAGCAAGGCCTCCATGAGGGTTCATCCGGGGGATCTAGAATTCGGAAATCCAACTTCCAGACGTGTCCTACACGTCTGAAAACGCGCCGATCAGCCATCATATGCCTGGGTTATTTTGCGGTACCGCACCTGCACCAACATCAGTTGACCGGGGATGGGTAGAGGCACGGAAGTTGGACATGGGCGTTATCGTTCGGAAACAGTGGCTTTGGGTCGTAGTTACATCATAAGAATCAATTCGGAGCTCTTACATTCTTTCACGCCCCGGAAGAACGATCCCGGACTTGCCGATCATTGCGCCACACTTCAAAGTGGGCAAGACCTTTATCTTGAGGGCGTGCAGCGCCCAACGTTTGGTTTAGCAACGCTGTCTGAATCCTATAGCACCTGGCTAAACCGCCCGATTGATTTGCTAAGGTCTCCCTGAGAAGGCCTTCCCGATCAGTGCAAAAAATGGCTCGAAATGGTCCGCGGGCCCCTGCCTTCCAGTTTTAGGCTGTCCATGGTCTACAGGTCAAATCTATGACCTTCATACAGGTCGCATGAACGTTTTCCGTCCCATCCGACGCACCCGCCAGCATCACTTGAGGAGGCCTCTCGTCCGGAAAATGGTTGTCCGGGTAGACGCAGCGTGTTCACATAGTACATACCTACGTCAAGTCCCGTGCGCACAAGGTGTTTCGGAGGAGCATTCATCCTCAAAGATCATTATTGGAGCTCTATGAGCTTTCATCTCGACGGCGTGGAGGTGATACAAACCGCGCAATGAATGCGCCACACTTCGTTTGCTGAAACAACGGGCTTAGATCCTCATCTTGCCATGCCCGGACTGACCTAGAAAACGACTGGACAATTTGAAACAATGACGATGGCCCACAGCCCCTTCCCGCTCTATACCAGGGACCTAGCATAGCTGTCACCACCAAGTCCGAGCACTGTGCCACTAGCGCCCGCGTACGGCGAGCGCGTGTTGTATGGACGGCATTCGATTACTTGTGCTGGTGTTAATGCCGAGTCACACCCCGACTCCAGTATCATCGATACCACGTTGTTGCAGGCCGTACGAGCTTCCCCGTGCTCAGTAGCACCGGGCGCATTCGCACTGCATGTTGACGGGTATTGAATGATCCTGGACGTGAGTTCGGCCCTACCTATCTCTACCCGAGCTGGTGGTGGTGGCCATGCTCGATCGTTGTGGAATGCTGCAGGCGTCGCCGGCGCACATCACCACAGCCAGTATCCCCCATACCCTGTTGCTGCATGCTGTCCGAGCCTCCCCGCGCTAATTAGCACAGGGCGCATTCGCACCGCATGTTGACGGTCGGGAGTGGTGCTGGATGTGGGTAGGTGACGCAGTACAGACGCTGGGGAAGGAGGGGTATATGATGACGACAGGTGCTGCCGCATACGGGTGAGGCGGGTCGTCGTGGCGCTGTGGGTGATGGGTGGCGAAAATGGCATTATTGCACTGTCGATGGGTGTGATGGGCGGACGAAGGCGGTATGGAGTGACAGCAGACGCAACGCTGTCCGCGGACGGCAGGCGAGGGCGGGCAGATCTAGATCTTCGCTGGATAGTTGACGTTGATATAAGACACAAAGTTTTAGTGTACGCACCTTGCAAATACGCTGTCTCCAGAGACGCATAGCCCAGCTATGAGCAAGCCTCCCAAGTGTGTCGGTGTGTTGTAGATGTCGTCGTGTTGGGGGTGCCGTCCATCCATCGCGGTGCAGTCGACGCAAGCTCAACACGACGCGCAATTCGGGATGTCAATGGCTGTTGTACGAGGGGCGCAGATTGTATCCATGTGGTCGTCGAGGGGCGGCGGCGGCGGGGGAGGAAGTGATGGTGAGAGGCAGAGATGATTTGCTGACGGCACTATCCGAAGGAGAGCAAGAAATGGGACATTCGGCAACGACCGGAGGTTCAGGCCGATCCGTATATGGCACCACTTGCCATCCTACCACGACCTGCTCAACCTTTCACCTCGCCGCCGCGCGCTCAACGTGCTACCTACAGCGCAGCGTCATTTGGATTGGCTACCACGGCAACCATCCCGAACAGGACGCGTAAGCCGCACGAAAGTGGGCAGCAATGAGTACAAGCCGGTCTGGGCGCTGCAGGATGGGATGACGACGGCGGCGGCGCAGCGCTCACCGGACCCATGGGGTCAGAGGGATGTTGGCGGGCTTATCTGTGACGCGTCGAGCGCGTCGTGTGGGGGCGGGCACTCGAACAAGGCGCGTTATATCTGGCTGTTTCCCTTGGATACGCCCCTTCCGCACTGGCGTATCCTCTTGCGTCACTGAACTGTCCGTAGATCCAGATCTATGTGCGGGATAGGCCCTCAAACACGCACCCTCCCATATCCCGTCTCTCGCACGCCCCATCCCACGACCGTTGAGGCAGCTGCACCCACTTGCGCGCCGATGCGTTCCCCGGCACTTCCCTCGTCGTTTTCACGATTCACCGACTCCCCGCCCACAAAAACCACACATCAGATAAGAGCTCTTATCAGGTGTGCGCTTTTTAAAGGCGAGCCGTCACAACACGACCCCAAGGGCTACGATGCTGTCTAGGGAGCAAACACGGTCCTCCTGTCTCTTGACAGCATGTCGGATGCGCGCCCATGCGCGTTAGATGTGACCCGGTAGAACTACTCACGAGGGTATGCCCTCGTTCCCCTCGTGCGTAGATTCCTTCATCTCTTCCTGTGCTTCCAATTTACTCATTATAGACGCGATACAACTCGGCCAGTACGCGTTGTCACGCCCGCCGCCCTCCCAGTTCGCACTCTTTTGGCAGCCGGATTCCGCTTGACCCGCTGACGCGCATTGGCGCTTTTCGCCTGGATTTTCTCTGCGCCAGTACCATCCGCATCTCCGCTCCTGCGTGGTAACTGGCCCGGGTGCCGTTTCACTATCTCGTTGCCTACTCACACCGCACCACCGTCCCGTCCTGCCCACGGTGGTGCACTCAATATTATAGGAAGCCGACCTTCACAGATATGGATGGGATGGCGCACGACTGACTGTGGGGTTGTGATACCACCAACTGTCGTCTTTCAGGTACGCCTGAATTTCTGCTCCATTTCTGTTAACCCACTGACCTGATTTACAGGTTTGTGTCCATGCCGGGGTACGTCGACTTGGACAACTCGAACGGCTGCATTGTGTCGCGGTGCATTCCCGTGCGCGGCGTCGCTGAACTGACGATGCACCGCACAGCTTAGCGTGGCGCGCCCACCCTCTCGCTTTCGTTGACGTCTCCTCATTTTAACGTATCGTTAGCTCTTCGGTCCTGTCAGCCAGCCTTCGATAATCCCCGCTGCCACCCTGTCCCGCCACATGCTCTTACTTTTGGACCCCGTTCGCAATCCGGCACCGCCTTGTTTTGCCGTCTCCTTCGATGTTCGTCGCGGCGCAATCTCTCGGATTGGCCATGGGGGTGTTTCTGAGACCTTGGTACTCTCAGTGCTCCTATGTTTCCTCCGCATTCGTGGCCCACTACCGGCACATTTAGATAGACGTCTCCACCGCCTAGCGATCCGGATCAGGGCGCGTCAAAGACTGTATGCTTGGGCCAGTGAGTGTACATTGTCGCAGCTTTTTGCTTGCATTTGGTAACGACCTTTTCAGGTATATTTCGCGCTCTGCGGCTGTGGTACTTACGGGGACGCTGGGTCCTTTCTCCTTGCACGACTAAGATTTGTGAGTCCTCGATAGGCTGGTGAGTGTGTTCATCCCCCGTCCAAGATTGCAAATCTAATACCCGCCCGTGTAGGTTCTCGTCCCGAACGAACAATGTCATCTTACTGTGGCGCCATTTCATTGTAGGTGACAAGATAAGATCACTGATCTAATACTGCCCGGTGTTCCTCTCACTGGCAACCACCTACGCCCGGCCTTCGGCCGCTGTTCGTGCTCTCCGTTGGTCGTCGGCGTACGCACAGGTCACGTGTTATGTTGGCATTTCGGCTGAGGGACGATATTTCGTTAGACGCTGCCCTTTCATTTGCAAAAAGGTCAGGAATACTCAAAACGATGCACACAGGGTCCTACCATACATGTACCAAATATTGGGTGCGCCCCGCGCGGCTGGGGTCTGGTGGCCGCAGCCCGCCACCACTGGAGCGCCGCATTCCGGCATGAGATAAAGCGATAACGACGGGTTATGGGGAGACGTAGATCTGGTCGCCGCTGCTGGGCATACCCACGTCATGACAGAGTCCGCTTCAATGTGGTCGTAGGATAGAGCTGTCCGGGCATTACATAGCATATTTTCCGAATATCTTATGAGTACATATACATAGGCAGGTATCAATGACCTCCCGGCCCATTTCCAGCTGCCACACACGAATGGCAGTGTTTAGCCCCTATATTGGTGGAACAGCTGTTTGAGAGACAGTGAGAAGCCATGATAAGTGTTGGAAGAGGTCCGTGAGGCTACTGAGGGGTACATGAATAGGTTTTGAAGACATGGCAGATCACATGGTAGCTACATCAACTGGTTCATATGATGGTAGGGCTATTTTGACTGTGTCTCTGATCTCGAGGAGTACAGACTCAAACGACTTGGTCTAACTTGGTCTAGGGTGCGTTTTTGCATTCGGAACAGGTTTTGCGTTAGGTGCGAGAGCCGGGGTTGGACGTCTGAGGCGGTAGACTTGAATTTCGACTGCCGTAAGGCAACGGCGGCTGTGAATGACAAGGCGGACTTGTCTTCCGACTGCGATGACTTGGTAGATTGTACGGAATGAAAAGTCAATGCTTTCGGTGACAGCACGCAAGTCAACAGAGCTGTTCAGACTGTAGACACTGCTACAACTTGGTCAATGAGGCAAAACTGTTCATGAGAGGGTTTGATGTCATGCTGCATGTGTCAGATTGCGAGGCAGCAACCTGGTTCTGGTCAACCAACACGGCTTGAACGGAAATCATGTGTTGACTTTGATTGAGATGTGTGGTTGACTTGTGTGTTCAAGGAAGAGTCAGAAGGTCACATACACTTTTCGGTTAGGTTTAGAAAGGTCAGGGATAGGGTGAGGGGTGTGTCTCGGTGGTTGAAAGACAGTCTATCTTTGTTGTGGCGAGGTTTACTGATGATGAGTACCAAGTGAACTCGATGCAATATTGAACTTATGGTCAGAGTACTTGCAGTTTTGTGTGTTCTCAAGAAGTGCTCGCTGACTGAACTCGACACACAATACAAGGCGTCATACTCATCCAAAGCAAGAACTTGTGTTTCAAATGCTACACGGTGGAGACACGTGGCTCAAGCAGTACCAGACTATTTGAACGGTGCGTGTTCGATCTCGAGTGCTTTATGTTTGCATTCTTTGACAATGAGACTTGTTGCACATACTATTGCTGACTGTGTCTCTGATCTCGAGGAGTACAGACTCAAACGACTTGGTCTAACTTGGTCTAGGGTGCGTTTTTGCATTCGGAACAGGTTTTGCGTTAGGTGCGAGAGCCGGGGTTGGACGTCTGAGGCGGTAGACTTGAATTTCGACTGCCGTAAGGCAACGGCGGCTGTGAATGACAAGGCGGACTTGTCTTCCGACTGCGATGACTTGGTAGATTGTACGGAATGAAAAGTCAATGCTTTCGGTGACAGCACGCAAGTCAACAGAGCTGTTCAGACTGTAGACACTGCTACAACTTGGTCAATGAGGCAAAACTGTTCATGAGAGGGTTTGATGTCATGCTGCATGTGTCAGATTGCGAGGCAGCAACCTGGTTCTGGTCAACCAACACGGCTTGAACGGAAATCATGTGTTGACTTTGATTGAGATGTGTGGTTGACTTGTGTGTTCAAGGAAGAGTCAGAAGGTCACATACACTTTTCGGTTAGGTTTAGAAAGGTCAGGAATAGGGTGAGGGGTGTGTCTCGGTGGTTGAAAGACAGTCTATCTTTGTTGTGGCGAGGTTTACTGATGATGAGTACCAAGTGAACTCAATGCAATATTGAACTTATGGTCAGAGTACTTGCAGTTTTGTGTGTTCTCAAGAAGTGCTCGCTGACTGAACTCGACACACAATACAAGGCGTCATACTCATCCAAAGCAAGAACTTGTGTTTCAAATGCTACACGGTGGAGACACGTGGCTCAAGCAGTACCAGACTATTTGAACGGTGCGTGTTCGATCTCGAGTGCTTTATGTTTGCATTCTTTGACAATGAGACTTGTTGCACATACTATTGCTGACTGTGTCTCTGATCTCGAGGAGTACAGACTCAAACGACTTGGTCTAACTTGGTCTAGGGTGCGTTTTTGCATTCGGAACAGGTTTTGCGTTAGGTGCGAGAGCCGGGGTTGGACGTCTGAGGCGGTAGACTTGAATTTCGACTGCCGTAAGGCAACGGCGGCTGTGAATGACAAGGCGGACTTGTCTTCCGACTGCGATGACTTGGTAGATTGTACGGAATGAAAAGTCAATGCTTTCGGTGACAGCACGCAAGTCAACAGAGCTGTTCAGACTGTAGACACTGCTACAACTTGGTCAATGAGGCAAAACTGTTCATGAGAGGGTTTGATGTCATGCTGCATGTGTCAGATTGCGAGGCAGCAACCTGGTTCTGGTCAACCAACACGGCTTGAACGGAAATCATGTGTTGACTTTGATTGAGATGTGTGGTTGACTTGTGTGTTCAAGGAAGAGTCAGAAGGTCACATACACTTTTCGGTTAGGTTTAGAAAGGTCAGGAATAGGGTGAGGGGTGTGTCTCGGTGGTTGAAAGACAGTCTATCTTTGTTGTGGCGAGGTTTACTGATGATGAGTACCAAGTGAACTCGATGCAATATTGAACTTATGGTCAGAGTACTTGCAGTTTTGTGTGTTCTCAAGAAGTGCTCGCTGACTGAACTCGACACACAATACAAGGCGTCATACTCATCCAAAGCAAGAACTTGTGTTTCAAATGCTACACGGTGGAGACACGTGGCTCAAGCAGTACCAGACTATTTGAACGGTGCGTGTTTGATCTCGAGTGCTTTATGTTTGCATTCTTTGACAATGAGACTTGTTGCACATACTATTGCTGACTGTGTCTCTGATCTCGAGGAGTACAGACTCAAACGACTTGGTCTAACTTGGTCTAGGGTGCGTTTTTGCATTCGGAACAGGTTTTGCGTTAGGTGCGAGAGCCGGGGTTGGACGTCTGAGGCGGTAGACTTGAATTTCGACTGCCGTAAGGCAACGGCGGCTGTGAATGACAAGGCGGACTTGTCTTCCGACTGCGATGACTTGGTAGATTGTACGGAATGAAAAGTCAATGCTTTCGGTGACAGCACGCAAGTCAACAGAGCTGTTCAGACTGTAGACACTGCTACAACTTGGTCAATGAGGCAAAACTGTTCATGAGAGGGTTTGATGTCATGCTGCATGTGTCAGATTGCGAGGCAGCAACCTGGTTCTGGTCAACCAACACGGCTTGAACGGAAATCATGTGTTGACTTTGATTGAGATGTGTGGTTGACTTGTGTGTTCAAGGAAGAGTCAGAAGGTCACATACACTTTTCGGTTAGGTTTAGAAAGGTCAGGAATAGGGTGAGGGGTGTGTCTCGGTGGTTGAAAGACAGTCTATCTTTGTTGTGGCGAGGTTTACTGATGATGAGTACCAAGTGAACTCAATGCAATATTGAACTTATGGTCAGAGTACTTGCAGTTTTGTGTGTTCTCAAGAAGTGCTCGCTGACTGAACTCGACACACAATACAAGGCGTCATACTCATCCAAAGCAAGAACTTGTGTTTCAAATGCTACACGGTGGAGACACGTGGCTCAAGCAGTACCAGACTATTTGAACGGTGCGTGTTCGATCTCGAGTGCTTTATGTTTGCATTCTTTGACAATGAGACTTGTTGCACATACTATTGCTGACTGTGTCTCTGATCTCGAGGAGTACAGACTCAAACGACTTGGTCTAACTTGGTCTAGGGTGCGTTTTTGCATTCGGAACAGGTTTTGCGTTAGGTGCGAGAGCCGGGGTTGGACGTCTGAGGCGGTAGACTTGAATTTCGACTGCCGTAAGGCAACGGCGGCTGTGAATGACAAGGCGGACTTGTCTTCCGACTGCGATGACTTGGTAGATTGTACGGAATGAAAAGTCAATGCTTTCGGTGACAGCACGCAAGTCAACAGAGCTGTTCAGACTGTAGACACTGCTACAACTTGGTCAATGAGGCAAAACTGTTCATGAGAGGGTTTGATGTCATGCTGCATGTGTCAGATTGCGAGGCAGCAACCTGGTTCTGGTCAACCAACACGGCTTGAACGGAAATCATGTGTTGACTTTGATTGAGATGTGTGGTTGACTTGTGTGTTCAAGGAAGAGTCAGAAGGTCACATACACTTTTCGGTTAGGTTTAGAAAGGTCAGGAATAGGGTGAGGGGTGTGTCTCGGTGGTTGAAAGACAGTCTATCTTTGTTGTGGCGAGGTTTACTGATGATGAGTACCAAGTGAACTCAATGCAATATTGAACTTATGGTCAGAGTACTTGCAGTTTTGTGTGTTCTCAAGAAGTGCTCGCTGACTGAACTCCACACACAATACAAGGCGTCATACTCATCCAAAGCAAGAACTTGTGTTTCAAATGCTACACGGTGGAGACACGTGGCTCAAGCAGTACCAGACTATTTGAACGGTGCATGTTCGATCTCGAGTGCTTTATGTTTGCATTCTTTGACAATGAGACTTGTTGCACATACTATTGCTGACTGTGTCTCTGATCTCGAGGAGTACAGACTCAAACGACTTGGTCTAACTTGGTCTAGGGTGCGTTTTTGCATTCGGAACAGGTTTTGCGTTAGGTGCGAGAGCCGGGGTTGGACGTCTGAGGCGGTAGACTTGAATTTCGACTGCCGTAAGGCAACGGCGGCTGTGAATGACAAGGCGGACTTGTCTTCCGACTGCGATGACTTGGTAGATTGTACGGAATGAAAAGTCAATGCTTTCGGTGACAGCACGCAAGTCAACAGAGCTGTTCAGACTGTAGACACTGCTACAACTTGGTCAATGAGGCAAAACTGTTCATGAGAGGGTTTGATGTCATGCTGCATGTGTCAGATTGCGAGGCAGCAACCTGGTTCTGGTCAACCAACACGGCTTGAACGGAAATCATGTGTTGACTTTGATTGAGATGTGTGGTTGACTTGTGTGTTCAAGGAAGAGTCAGAAGGTCACATACACTTTTCGGTTAGGTTTAGAAAGGTCAGGAATAGGGTGAGGGGTGTGTCTCGGTGGTTGAAAGACAGTCTATCTTTGTTGTGGCGAGGTTTACTGATGATGAGTACCAAGTGAACTCAATGCAATATTGAACTTATGGTCAGAGTACTTGCAGTTTTGTGTGTTCTCAAGAAGTGCTCGCTGACTGAACTCGACACACAATACAAGGCGTCATACTCATCCAAAGCAAGAACTTGTGTTTCAAATGCTACACGGTGGAGACACGTGGCTCAAGCAGTACCAGACTATTTGAACAGTGCATGTTCGATCTCGAGTGCTTTATGTTTGCATTCTTTGACAATGAGACTTGTTGCACATACTATTGCTGACTGTGTCTCTGATCTCGAGGAGTACAGACTCAAACGACTTGGTCTAACTTGGTTTAGGGTGCGTTTTTGCATTCGGAACAGGTTTTGCGTTAGGTGCGAGAGCCGGGGTTGGACGTCTGAGGCGGTAGACTTGAATTTCGACTGCCGTAAGGCAACGGCGGCTGTGAATGACAAGGCGGACTTGTCTTCCGACTGCGATGACTTGGTAGATTGTACGGAATGAAAAGTCAATGCTTTCGGTGACAGCACGCAAGTCAACAGAGCTGTTCAGACTGTAGACACTGCTACAACTTGGTCAATGAGGCAAAACTGTTCATGAGAGGGTTTGATGTCATGCTGCATGTGTCAGATTGCGAGGCAGCAACCTGGTTCTGGTCAACCAACACGGCTTGAACGGAAATCATGTGTTGACTTTGATTGAGATGTGTGGTTGACTTGTGTGTTCAAGGAAGAGTCAGAAGGTCACATACACTTTTCGGTTAGGTTTAGAAAGGTCAGGGATAGGGTGAGGGGTGTGTCTCGGTGGTTGAAAGACAGTCTATCTTTGTTGTGGCGAGGTTTACTGATGATGAGTACCAAGTGAACTCGATGCAATATTGAACTTATGGTCAGAGTACTTGCAGTTTTGTGTGTTCTCAAGAAGTGCTCGCTGACTGAACTCGACACACAATACAAGGCGTCATACTCATCCGAAGCAAGAACTTGTGTTTCAAATGCTACACGGTGGAGACACGTGGCTCAAGCAGTACCAGACTATTTGAACGGTGCGTGTTCGATCTCGAGTGCTTTATATTTGCATTCTTTGACAATGAGACTTGTTGCACATACTATTGCTGACTGTGTCTCTGATCTCGAGGAGTACAGACTCAAACGACTTGGTCTAACTTGGTCTAGGGTGCGTTTTTGCATTCGGAACAGGTTTTGCGTTAGGTGCGAGAGCCGGGGTTGGACGTCTGAGGCGGTAGACTTGAATTTCGACTGCCGTAAGGCAACGGCGGCTGTGAATGACAAGGCGGACTTGTCTTCCGACTGCGATGACTTGGTAGATTGTACGGAATGAAAAGTCAATGCTTTCGGTGACAGCACGCAAGTCAACAGAGCTGTTCAGACTGTAGACACTGCTACAACTTGGTCAATGAGGCAAAACTGTTCATGAGAGGGTTTGATGTCATGCTGCATGTGTCAGATTGCGAGGCAGCAACCTGGTTCTGGTCAACCAACACGGCTTGAACGGAAATCATGTGTTGACTTTGATTGAGATGTGTGGTTGACTTGTGTGTTCAAGGAAGAGTCAGAAGGTCACATACACTTTTCGGTTAGGTTTAGAAAGGTCAGGAATAGGGTGAGGGGTGTGTCTCGGTGGTTGAAAGACAGTCTATCTTTGTTGTGGCGAGGTTTACTGATGATGAGTACCAAGTGAACTCGATGCAATATTGAACTTATGGTCAGAGTACTTGCAGTTTTGTGTGTTCTCAAGAAGTGCTCGCTGACTGAACTCGACACACAATACAAGGCGTCATACTCATCCAAAGCAAGAACTTGTGTTTCAAATGCTACACGGTGGAGACACGTGGCTCAAGCAGTACCAGACTATTTGAACGGTGCGTGTTTGATCTCGAGTGCTTTATGTTTGCATTCTTTGACAATGAGACTTGTTGCACATACTATTGCTGACTGTGTCTCTGATCTCGAGGAGTACAGACTCAAACGACTTGGTCTAACTTGGTCTAGGGTGCGTTTTTGCATTCGGAACAGGTTTTGCGTTAGGTGCGAGAGCCGGGGTTGGACGTCTGAGGCGGTAGACTTGAATTTCGACTGCCGTAAGGCAACGGCGGCTGTGAATGACAAGGCGGACTTGTCTTCCGACTGCGATGACTTGGTAGATTGTACGGAATGAAAAGTCAATGCTTTCGGTGACAGCACGCAAGTCAACAGAGCTGTTCAGACTGTAGACACTGCTACAACTTGGTCAATGAGGCAAAACTGTTCATGAGAGGGTTTGATGTCATGCTGCATGTGTCAGATTGCGAGGCAGCAACCTGGTTCTGGTCAACCAACACGGCTTGAACGGAAATCATGTGTTGACTTTGATTGAGATGTGTGGTTGACTTGTGTGTTCAAGGAAGAGTCAGAAGGTCACATACACTTTTCGGTTAGGTTTAGAAAGGTCAGGGATAGGGTGAGGGGTGTGTCTCGGTGGTTGAAAGACAGTCTATCTTTGTTGTGGCGAGGTTTACTGATGATGAGTACCAAGTGAACTCGATGCAATATTGAACTTATGGTCAGAGTACTTGCAGTTTTGTGTGTTCTCAAGAAGTGCTCGCTGACTGAACTCGACACACAATACAAGGCGTCATACTCATCCAAAGCAAGAACTTGTGTTTCAAATGCTACACGGTGGAGACACGTGGCTCAAGCAGTACCAGACTATTTGAACGGTGCGTGTTCGATCTCGAGTGCTTTATGTTTGCATTCTTTGACAATGAGACTTGTTGCACATACTATTGCTGACTGTGTCTCTGATCTCGAGGAGTACAGACTCAAACGACTTGGTCTAACTTGGTCTAGGGTGCGTTTTTGCATTCGGAACAGGTTTTGCGTTAGGTGCGAGAGCCGGGGTTGGACGTCTGAGGCGGTAGACTTGAATTTCGACTGCCGTAAGGCAACGGCGGCTGTGAATGACAAGGCGGACTTGTCTTCCGACTGCGATGACTTGGTAGATTGTACGGAATGAAAAGTCAATGCTTTCGGTGACAGCACGCAAGTCAACAGAGCTGTTCAGACTGTAGACACTGCTACAACTTGGTCAATGAGGCAAAACTGTTCATGAGAGGGTTTGATGTCATGCTGCATGTGTCAGATTGCGAGGCAGCAACCTGGTTCTGGTCAACCAACACGGCTTGAACGGAAATCATGTGTTGACTTTGATTGAGATGTGTGGTTGACTTGTGTGTTCAAGGAAGAGTCAGAAGGTCACATACACTTTTCGGTTAGGTTTAGAAAGGTCAGGAATAGGGTGAGGGGTGTGTCTCGGTGGTTGAAAGACAGTCTATCTTTGTTGTGGCGAGGTTTACTGATGATGAGTACCAAGTGAACTCGATGCAATATTGAACTTATGGTCAGAGTACTTGCAGTTTTGTGTGTTCTCAAGAAGTGCTCGCTGACTGAACTCGACACACAATACAAGGCGTCATACTCATCCAAAGCAAGAACTTGTGTTTCAAATGCTACACGGTGGAGACACGTGGCTCAAGCAGTACCAGACTATTTGAACGGTGCATGTTCGATCTCGAGTGCTTTATGTTTGCATTCTTTGACAATGAGACTTGTTGCACATACTATTGCTGACTGTGTCTCTGATCTCGAGGAGTACAGACTCAAACGACTTGGTCTAACTTGGTCTAGGGTGCGTTTTTGCATTCGGAACAGGTTTTGCGTTAGGTGCGAGAGCCGGGGTTGGACGTCTGAGGCGGTAGACTTGAATTTCGACTGCCGTAAGGCAACGGCGGCTGTGAATGACAAGGCGGACTTGTCTTCCGACTGCGATGACTTGGTAGATTGTACGGAATGAAAAGTCAATGCTTTCGGTGACAGCACGCAAGTCAACAGAGCTGTTCAGACTGTAGACACTGCTACAACTTGGTCAATGAGGCAAAACTGTTCATGAGAGGGTTTGATGTCATGCTGCATGTGTCAGATTGCGAGGCAGCAACCTGGTTCTGGTCAACCAACACGGCTTGAACGGAAATCATGTGTTGACTTTGATTGAGATGTGTGGTTGACTTGTGTGTTCAAGGAAGAGTCAGAAGGTCACATACACTTTTCGGTTAGGTTTAGAAAGGTCAGGAATAGGGTGAGGGGTGTGTCTCGGTGGTTGAAAGACAGTCTATCTTTGTTGTGGCGAGGTTTACTGATGATGAGTACCAAGTGAACTCAATGCAATATTGAACTTATGGTCAGAGTACTTGCAGTTTTGTGTGTTCTCAAGAAGTGCTCGCTGACTGAACTCGACACACAATACAAGGCGTCATACTCATCCAAAGCAAGAACTTGTGTTTCAAATGCTACACGGTGGAGACACGTGGCTCAAGCAGTACCAGACTATTTGAACAGTGCATGTTCGATCTCGAGTGCTTTATGTTTGCATTCTTTGACAATGAGACTTGTTGCACATACTATTGCTGACTGTGTCTCTGATCTCGAGGAGTACAGACTCAAACGACTTGGTCTAACTTGGTTTAGGGTGCGTTTTTGCATTCGGAACAGGTTTTGCGTTAGGTGCGAGAGCCGGGGTTGGACGTCTGAGGCGGTAGACTTGAATTTCGACTGCCGTAAGGCAACGGCGGCTGTGAATGACAAGGCGGACTTGTCTTCCGACTGCGATGACTTGGTAGATTGTACGGAATGAAAAGTCAATGCTTTCGGTGACAGCACGCAAGTCAACAGAGCTGTTCAGACTGTAGACACTGCTACAACTTGGTCAATGAGGCAAAACTGTTCATGAGAGGGTTTGATGTCATGCTGCATGTGTCAGATTGCGAGGCAGCAACCTGGTTCTGGTCAACCAACACGGCTTGAACGGAAATCATGTGTTGACTTTGATTGAGATGTGTGGTTGACTTGTGTGTTCAAGGAAGAGTCAGAAGGTCACATACACTTTTCGGTTAGGTTTACAAAGGTCAGGGATAGGGTGAGGGGTGTGTCTCGGTGGTTGAAAGACAGTCTATCTTTGTTGTGGCGAGGTTTACTGATGATGAGTACCAAGTGAACTCGATGCAATATTGAACTTATGGTCAGAGTACTTGCAGTTTTGTGTGTTCTCAAGAAGTGCTCGCTGACTGAACTCGACACACAATACAAGGCGTCATACTCATCCGAAGCAAGAACTTGTGTTTCAAATGCTACACGGTGGAGACACGTGGCTCAAGCAGTACCAGACTATTTGAACGGTGCGTGTTCGATCTCGAGTGCTTTATATTTGCATTCTTTGACAATGAGACTTGTTGCACATACTATTGCTGACTGTGTCTCTGATCTCGAGGAGTACAGACTCAAACGACTTGGTCTAACTTGGTCTAGGGTGCGTTTTTGCATTCGGAACAGGTTTTGCGTTAGGTGCGAGAGCCGGGGTTGGACGTCTGAGGCGGTAGACTTGAATTTCGACTGCCGTAAGGCAACGGCGGCTGTGAATGACAAGGCGGACTTGTCTTCCGACTGCGATGACTTGGTAGATTGTACGGAATGAAAAGTCAATGCTTTCGGTGACAGCACGCAAGTCAACAGAGCTGTTCAGACTGTAGACACTGCTACAACTTGGTCAATGAGGCAAAACTGTTCATGAGAGGGTTTGATGTCATGCTGCATGTGTCAGATTGCGAGGCAGCAACCTGGTTCTGGTCAACCAACACGGCTTGAACGGAAATCATGTGTTGACTTTGATTGAGATGTGTGGTTGACTTGTGTGTTCAAGGAAGAGTCAGAAGGTCACATACACTTTTCGGTTAGGTTTAGAAAGGTCAGGGATAGGGTGAGGGGTGTGTCTCGGTGGTTGAAAGACAGTCTATCTTTGTTGTGGCGAGGTTTACTGATGATGAGTACCAAGTGAACTCGATGCAATATTGAACTTATGGTCAGAGTACTTGCAGTTTTGTGTGTTCTCAAGAAGTGCTCGCTGACTGAACTCGACACACAATACAAGGCGTCATACTCATCCGAAGCAAGAACTTGTGTTTCAAATGCTACACGGTGGAGACACGTGGCTCAAGCAGTACCAGACTATTTGAACGGTGCGTGTTCGATCTCGAGTGCTTTATATTTGCATTCTTTGACAATGAGACTTGTTGCACATACTATTGCTGACTGTGTCTCTGATCTCGAGGAGTACAGACTCAAACGACTTGGTCTAACTTGGTCTAGGGTGCGTTTTTGCATTCGGAACAGGTTTTGCGTTAGGTGCGAGAGCCGGGGTTGGACGTCTGAGGCGGTAGACTTGAATTTCGACTGCCGTAAGGCAACGGCGGCTGTGAATGACAAGGCGGACTTGTCTTCCGACTGCGATGACTTGGTAGATTGTACGGAATGAAAAGTCAATGCTTTCGGTGACAGCACGCAAGTCAACAGAGCTGTTCAGACTGTAGACACTGCTACAACTTGGTCAATGAGGCAAAACTGTTCATGAGAGGGTTTGATGTCATGCTGCATGTGTCAGATTGCGAGGCAGCAACCTGGTTCTGGTCAACCAACACGGCTTGAACGGAAATCATGTGTTGACTTTGATTGAGATGTGTGGTTGACTTGTGTGTTCAAGGAAGAGTCAGAAGGTCACATACACTTTTCGGTTAGGTTTAGAAAGGTCAGGGATAGGGTGAGGGGTGTGTCTCGGTGGTTGAAAGACAGTCTATCTTTGTTGTGGCGAGGTTTACTGATGATGAGTACCAAGTGAACTCGATGCAATATTGAACTTATGGTCAGAGTACTTGCAGTTTTGTGTGTTCTCAAGAAGTGCTCGCTGACTGAACTCGACACACAATACAAGGCGTCATACTCATCCGAAGCAAGAACTTGTGTTTCAAATGCTACACGGTGGAGACACGTGGCTCAAGCAGTACCAGACTATTTGAACGGTGCGTGTTCGATCTCGAGTGCTTTATATTTGCATTCTTTGACAATGAGACTTGTTGCACATACTATTGCTGACTGTGTCTCTGATCTCGAGGAGTACAGACTCAAACGACTTGGTCTAACTTGGTCTAGGGTGCGTTTTTGCATTCGGAACAGGTTTTGCGTTAGGTGCGAGAGCCGGGGTTGGACGTCTGAGGCGGTAGACTTGAATTTCGACTGCCGTAAGGCAACGGCGGCTGTGAATGACAAGGCGGACTTGTCTTCCGACTGCGATGACTTGGTAGATTGTACGGAATGAAAAGTCAATGCTTTCGGTGACAGCACGCAAGTCAACAGAGCTGTTCAGACTGTAGACACTGCTACAACTTGGTCAATGAGGCAAAACTGTTCATGAGAGGGTTTGATGTCATGCTGCATGTGTCAGATTGCGAGGCAGCAACCTGGTTCTGGTCAACCAACACGGCTTGAACGGAAATCATGTGTTGACTTTGATTGAGATGTGTGGTTGACTTGTGTGTTCAAGGAAGAGTCAGAAGGTCACATACACTTTTCGGTTAGGTTTAGAAAGGTCAGGGATAGGGTGAGGGGTGTGTCTCGGTGGTTGAAAGACAGTCTATCTTTGTTGTGGCGAGGTTTACTGATGATGAGTACCAAGTGAACTCGATGCAATATTGAACTTATGGTCAGAGTACTTGCAGTTTTGTGTGTTCTCAAGAAGTGCTCGCTGACTGAACTCGACACACAATACAAGGCGTCATACTCATCCGAAGCAAGAACTTGTGTTTCAAATGCTACACGGTGGAGACACGTGGCTCAAGCAGTACCAGACTATTTGAACGGTGCGTGTTCGATCTCGAGTGCTTTATATTTGCATTCTTTGACAATGAGACTTGTTGCACATACTATTGCTGACTGTGTCTCTGATCTCGAGGAGTACAGACTCAAACGACTTGGTCTAACTTGGTCTAGGGTGCGTTTTTGCATTCGGAACAGGTTTTGCGTTAGGTGCGAGAGCCGGGGTTGGACGTCTGAGGCGGTAGACTTGAATTTCGACTGCCGTAAGGCAACGGCGGCTGTGAATGACAAGGCGGACTTGTCTTCCGACTGCGATGACTTGGTAGATTGTACGGAATGAAAAGTCAATGCTTTCGGTGACAGCACGCAAGTCAACAGAGCTGTTCAGACTGTAGACACTGCTACAACTTGGTCAATGAGGCAAAACTGTTCATGAGAGGGTTTGATGTCATGCTGCATGTGTCAGATTGCGAGGCAGCAACCTGGTTCTGGTCAACCAACACGGCTTGAACGGAAATCATGTGTTGACTTTGATTGAGATGTGTGGTTGACTTGTGTGTTCAAGGAAGAGTCAGAAGGTCACATACACTTTTCGGTTAGGTTTAGAAAGGTCAGGAATAGGGTGAGGGGTGTGTCTCGGTGGTTGAAAGACAGTCTATCTTTGTTGTGGCGAGGTTTACTGATGATGAGTACCAAGTGAACTCGATGCAATATTGAACTTATGGTCAGAGTACTTGCAGTTTTGTGTGTTCTCAAGAAGTGCTCGCTGACTGAACTCGACACACAATACAAGGCGTCATACTCATCCGAAGCAAGAACTTGTGTTTCAAATGCTACACGGTGGAGACACGTGGCTCAAGCAGTACCAGACTATTTGAACGGTGCGTGTTCGATCTCGAGTGCTTTATATTTGCATTCTTTGACAATGAGACTTGTTGCACATACTATTGCTGACTGTGTCTCTGATCTCGAGGAGTACAGACTCAAACGACTTGGTCTAACTTGGTCTAGGGTGCGTTTTTGCATTCGGAACAGGTTTTGCGTTAGGTGCGAGAGCCGGGGTTGGACGTCTGAGGCGGTAGACTTGAATTTCGACTGCCGTAAGGCAACGGCGGCTGTGAATGACAAGGCGGACTTGTCTTCCGACTGCGATGACTTGGTAGATTGTACGGAATGAAAAGTCAATGCTTTCGGTGACAGCACGCAAGTCAACAGAGCTGTTCAGACTGTAGACACTGCTACAACTTGGTCAATGAGGCAAAACTGTTCATGAGAGGGTTTGATGTCATGCTGCATGTGTCAGATTGCGAGGCAGCAACCTGGTTCTGGTCAACCAACACGGCTTGAACGGAAATCATGTGTTGACTTTGATTGAGATGTGTGGTTGACTTGTGTGTTCAAGGAAGAGTCAGAAGGTCACATACACTTTTCGGTTAGGTTTAGAAAGGTCAGGGATAGGGTGAGGGGTGTGTCTCGGTGGTTGAAAGACAGTCTATCTTTGTTGTGGCGAGGTTTACTGATGATGAGTACCAAGTGAACTCGATGCAATATTGAACTTATGGTCAGAGTACTTGCAGTTTTGTGTGTTCTCAAGAAGTGCTCGCTGACTGAACTCGACACACAATACAAGGCGTCATACTCATCCGAAGCAAGAACTTGTGTTTCAAATGCTACACGGTGGAGACACGTGGCTCAAGCAGTACCAGACTATTTGAACGGTGCGTGTTCGATCTCGAGTGCTTTATATTTGCATTCTTTGACAATGAGACTTGTTGCACATACTATTGCTGACTGTGTCTCTGATCTCGAGGAGTACAGACTCAAACGACTTGGTCTAACTTGGTCTAGGGTGCGTTTTTGCATTCGGAACAGGTTTTGCGTTAGGTGCGAGAGCCGGGGTTGGACGTCTGAGGCGGTAGACTTGAATTTCGACTGCCGTAAGGCAACGGCGGCTGTGAATGACAAGGCGGACTTGTCTTCCGACTGCGATGACTTGGTAGATTGTACGGAATGAAAAGTCAATGCTTTCGGTGACAGCACGCAAGTCAACAGAGCTGTTCAGACTGTAGACACTGCTACAACTTGGTCAATGAGGCAAAACTGTTCATGAGAGGGTTTGATGTCATGCTGCATGTGTCAGATTGCGAGGCAGCAACCTGGTTCTGGTCAACCAACACGGCTTGAACGGAAATCATGTGTTGACTTTGATTGAGATGTGTGGTTGACTTGTGTGTTCAAGGAAGAGTCAGAAGGTCACATACACTTTTCGGTTAGGTTTAGAAAGGTCAGGAATAGGGTGAGGGGTGTGTCTCGGTGGTTGAAAGACAGTCTATCTTTGTTGTGGCGAGGTTTACTGATGATGAGTACCAAGTGAACTCGATGCAATATTGAACTTATGGTCAGAGTACTTGCAGTTTTGTGTGTTCTCAAGAAGTGCTCGCTGACTGAACTCGACACACAATACAAGGCGTCATACTCATCCGAAGCAAGAACTTGTGTTTCAAATGCTACACGGTGGAGACACGTGGCTCAAGCAGGGTTAGGGTTAGGGGGTTAGGGTTAGGGGGTTAGGGGGTTAGGGTTAGGGTTAGGGTTAGGGGTTAGGGTTAGGGGGGTTAGGGTTAGGGGGGTTAGGGTTAGGGGGTTAGGGTTAGGGGG